>JAQISU010001239.1:10155000-10362500 GCA_029339505.1 Unio delphinus
TTACCTCACAAGCACCTCAATTTATGTATTATCTGCATGTATTACCTCACAAGCACCTCAATTTATGTATTATCTGCATGTATTACCTCACAAGCACCTCAATTTATGTATTATCTGCATGTATTACCGATGGTATTTGCCGTTCAAATTCTTCTCATAGTAATTTGGAGTTGGTCGCGCAATTCGATGAATGGATAGATGGACGGACGGATTGATTTATTTATCGATCAATTGCTAGATTAAACGGATTAAATTTAAAGCTTAATTGATTAACGTGGTACTCGTAAATATGCTGGTGGACTTTGTCATTAGATGTTATACAGGATATAAACTCAATCCATAAAAGATTCAGATGAGGTATATGTAGCACGTGTACGCCCTTTTCAACATTTCAAGGAAAATCTGTGTCAGGAAAGAATTTTACATAATTATAACTTGAATATAAGTACAAAATATCTGATAAAAATAATCGTCATATTCAATAGTGCTTAATATTCTGTATTGAGTAAACTTATTAGTTACTAAAGGTAATTTCTTTGGCAATAAGTATACAGACCCGGATGATCCTATGTATCAAGTGTTGAGACCCAGATGAGCCATGATATGAAGTGTTAATACTCAGTTGATCTATGGTATCGTATTCAAACCCAGATGATCTATGGTATCAATTGTTCAAACCAAAATGATGTATGGTATCAGGTGTTCAAACTAAGATGATCTATGATATCGTGTACAAACCCAGATGATGTATAGTAAGTATGGTATCAGGTGTTCAAGCTAACATGATCTATGGTATAAGGTGTTCAAGCCAACATTATCTATGGTATCAGGTGTTCAAACCAAAATGACCTATGGTATCGTGTACAAACCCAGATGATGTATGGTATCAAGTGTACAAATCCAGATGATATTTGGTATCAAGTGTACAAACCCAGATGATATGCGGTATCAAGTGCACAAACCCAGATGATCTATGTTATAAAGTTTACAAACCCAGACGATCTTTGGTCGTAAGTGTGAAATCCATATGATTCTTAGCAGCACATTCATATTAGGAAGCATGACAAAATCTTGTTTGTAATTCATTACTACCAGGGACGCCTCACATAATATCCTGGGAAGAGATCTTCGACTTCTAGATACAACTTGCAAGGGACCATGCCGTTGGAAACCTTGAAAGTGCATCCATTGACCAAATTTTGATTTACTTGCACAACTACGAAACCGATGCGACCCACAAAAGGTACTTATTGAAAGGCAGTGCAAACCGACTAAATGTTTTCCAGCGTATATTTTTCTGTAAGTTTTAATCGTATATTGATATCACCGTGGCATCACTATTGTAATATGGGATTCTAGAGCACAACTCTCACCGTAAATAATACAATGGTACGGTCATGAGATTTAGAAGGCTTTGATATTAATATCCTTTAGTCTAAAAGTCATATTATCATATTAATAACATTTCAGGGCAAAATGTAGTGTCAAGATGAGTACGAAAACCCTTTTATATTACTGTTTAACACGCTACAGCGAAAAGTACAATTCACTAATCGGATACACAATTATTAAAAATACAAGATAGGCATTCTGCCAGAGAAGCTAGGGATATGCCTAGTGAACACCTATAGTGACGACCTGGTTACACGTACTCACTACACCAATCAGTTGTGTTTTGTTTTCTAGATACCCCGTTAATGACAATGTTATTATAATATTACACCCTATAAACTATTACTGCTACTACTACTACTAATGCTACTGATGCTGCTAATGCTACAACTACTATTACTACTACTACTAATAATAATAATAATCATAAAAAGAACAAGATGGTGAACAACTTTAATTAGCCTACTATTCTGTACACCACGTGATCGATTAATAGGTATTTCCTTCGGTTCACTTAGTTTAATATGGTTTGTTCTAAAAATAAACCTACACGACACAATCATATTGCATACTTAGTTTATGCAGGAAGTAATACGCTCTTTCTTATCTATGAGCATATAATTATTTTTAGCACACAGTTCTGAACTATATTTATCAAAAGTAAACAATTGCATGAATACACTTATAGAAACGTAATGCTTCTTTACTATTCCATGAATCACTATGCATTATAATTAATTCACCTTTTTATTTCATTTAATTTATATATGTGTGGGCGATTTCATGCTTCTTATACCTGTTTTACTCAATACCGAAACCATTACTGAAATTCTATATTTGAAATTCACCAAATGGACGAGGAATTATGTTGAAGCATAATTCAAATGACGCTTTGATCGAAGAGAGCAGCTAAGTTTTGTAATATAAAGATGAACTGTTTATGACGAATAAAATATTATTATTATTATTATTATTATTATTATTATTATTATTATTATTATTATTATTCTTGTTATAGTTAGTGTTGTTGTTGTTAATATTATTAACACTGACAAGTGTTAATCAATGTGCCCGTAAGTTTTGTATATCTGACAGCCACTTTGATCCCACTGGTGTGCCTGCAGATCGCTGTTATGTGTTACTTTTTCTACGTATTATTCCAAACAAGATTCGTAAACCCTGATCTGTCGGTGCATTATGTGCCGGCAGATTTGGGTCTAAGCAGTTTTCATTGGATCAGTTTTATGTGCTACGGCATGAAAATCTTATGATAAGAAATAAATACAGATACTATTCTAAATGGAAAATCTGCAATCGACAAGAAATGATTCAACAGTGTCACGTTGTAAGAATTAACCAGATTTCAACATGTATATGTTAGACCCTGAGGCTATAATTTCGCGCTGTCAATATGTATGAAGGTCAATTCGGCGAACAAAAGGTGTGAAGTCAGTTAGTTGTCATAGCCGTAAAACTGGTGACGCGCACTTTATTTTTGCCAAAGCCAGTTACGTTACATTGTTCAATGGTAGGTGGTGGAATTCTTCCTTCGGAACAAAGGTGCATCGGGGAGGGGGGGGGGTCATCCTTGACCGACTGCTGGGAGGGGGCAGTGACTGATGATTATTTGAATCGACATCCACTCGGAATTGAGCAAGGCGTGGCTAACATTAGAATCGCAAGTTTAAATCTATTATCTTGAGAACTAAACGTTATTAGTCGCCAAGACCATCTTGCGAATTAAGGAAAGATAAGCTTCTCTGACGTCATTCAATATTGGCGGGAAACATGTATATTTTGGGAATAAGAAGTAGCTTCAGTACAGGGTGCTTTTAGGGACCAGATGGGAATTATCCCAGTTCAGTTGGTCCGAGTATATGGGAAACAAAAGAGACGGACGATCGGAGGGAGAAGTTAGACGGAAGCTTTTAGGGACCAGAGCGAATTACCCCAGTGCAGTTGGTCCAAGTCTCTGGGAGACAAAAGAAAAAGGAAGAACCGAGGCAGAAGTTGGACGGGCTGGGAATGGGATTACCAGTCCAGAAAAATCATACAGATGAGTAGGGACACAGGACAGGAGGAAAATATATGACACTAATTCCAGAGATGAAATAGGCCGTCACTTGTCTGAGTGAAAGACGAGTGATAAGATTTTAATTTTAATTTTATTTGAGAGATGACTGTTATTCCATTGTTTTAAATTGTTCTTATTTAATTTTAAATTTTATTTACTTATTAATTTAACTGTCGGGAACGCTTACTGGGGTCTCGGAACTCTGCATCCTTTACAACTACTTTAATTTCTGACAAAAGCGAACCAAGGTGGGTCTTTTGTGTTAATTTAAATAATATTGGAGCACCCCACCCCAACCTAAATAAGGACAACCTTTATATGGGCTCTCTCGTCCGATATATGAATAAGACAAATATTTTCTTTACGATCTAGAAAATGAAGTAGTAGTGAACAGTGTGAGATATTTTCCATCCTGTGTATTTGATTTTGTTAGATTTTTCATCTTGTTTATGTTATATTTTGATATTTGCATGCTGAGGAGATTTTGTATTACTTGCAGTCATTGTGAAGCAGATATCAAACAAATATCTTACCTGAGCTAAATTGGGGACATGTAAGTATTTGGTTAGAAACGTTAAAATCTGTCAATTACGTGGTAAGCTGAGACAAGATATCACTTATTGTTAGTATAATAATAACATGGCTACTGAAAGACAGATGGTTAAGGAGTACAATGCCATGGACGCGGAAGATCTTCGCTGCGAGGAAGATCGTCTGGCTGCGTTCATAGAAGAACGCATAAAATAATGGAAGGATGGAAAGACCGCAGAAATAGAACTAGAGTTAGCCTGAATATCCGTCGAAAGAGAAACCCAGAAAGAACTAGAGATGACCCGGATATCCGCCAAGAGAGAAACCCACATGGAGCAGGCTCGGATATCCGCAGCCATAAAGGAACGAGTGCTCGCTCACGCTCTCAAAATGGAAAAGGTATGTGTAGGAGCAAGGGCTAACGATAGGGACGACACCAGTACAATCTCTGGGGTGATCACTCATCGATCACTGAATGATACAGAAAAGTATGCCGCGCTTTAATGACAATGTTGAATCCACTGATTATATCCTCATACATTTTGACTGGCTGCTCACAACATTTTAACGCAGCTTAGGGCGATCAACGTCTCAGCCTTTTTTTGCAAGGTGCAGCTCGCGAAGTTTACCTCAACTTAGCTGCCGACGAGGCTGATGACTACGATGCGCTCAAGAAGGCCCTTCTTTGCCATTATCGACTGACTGCTGAAACGTACCATAAACGTGTTTGGGACTCGACGAAAAAAACAACGGAGTCTCACTCTCAATTATACAGCCGTGTTCGAGGGTTATTTGAGACGTGGATGAAGGTGGCCGAAGTCAAAATATCGTACGACGGGCTACGCGAAGTCATACTTAAGGAGCATATTTTGAGTACTTAGCGTCATGAGTTGACAGTCTTTCTATCAGAGAGAGAATACCAACGCTCCAATAAATCTCTAGTATGGCGGGAAGGTAGAGCAGGCACACTCGAAGAATGGAGGTTCTGGGGACGCAGACCGACCCCGACCCAGTGAGTCGTGCAGTGTGGGGGAGGGGGAGTTTTGTGACATCGGGAGACTTATTCTAATACGTTCGTGAATTTGAAAATCTTAGCATCTAGATTTGCGTATTTTTGGCAATTAAAAGCATTTACATGAGTTTTGTATGATGCTATGGAGAACTTGTTACTAGACATTCCAATGACACATTTTTTCATATTTGGCATTGTTGTGCACACATTGCATTACTGGGAAAAACAGATAAAAAGTTGGAAATATTTGGTATCTCTATTTCCACGGATTTGGTATATTTGTTTCCATAGATTTTTCTGCGGTAGCGTTATAATGACTTTTAATTATTTCCCTAATGAGCTTCAATCTTGGGAATAGTTTCTAAAATATTGCATAAAAGCTAACAAAAATTATGACTTTTGACCACTGTTGTGCGTGCTTTAGTTGTTCTTAGTCAACAGGACACAAATTATATCTGCAAATGGAATACGCTCCAGCCCAGTTGACGTATGTTGTGGTGTTCCACAGGGATATCTGTTCTTGGACCTGTTCTCTTCATGCTGTACACTCAGCCGCTCTCAAGTGTAATAGATCATCACCCAGTGTCACACCAATTGTATGCTGATGACACCCAAATATACAAGTCTAGTCACCTAACTGAAGTTGATGCTACCATCCATGAAGTAGAGAAGTGCATTTCTGATGTGAAATCATGGATGACATGTAACAAGCTGCAGATGAATGACGATAAAACTGAGGCTATTCAGATCACAACAGAAAGACTTTCTCATTCACATCCTTTACCTCAGACAATAAATATCAGCATCACCAACATTAAATTCTCACAGTCAGTACGGAACCTAGGCGTTACTCTAGACGGTACTCTCACTTTGCACCAACAGGCCATGAACATATGCAAGGCTGCATATCTTGGATTGAAACGCATCAGTTCCATTCGTAAATATCTTTCAGTTGATGCCACTAAAACACTTGTGTGTTCATTAGTACTTTCAAGACTGGACTATTGTAACTCAATTCTGTCTGGTTCGTCACAATATTTACTCCAGAAACTTCAAAACGTTCAAAACACAGAAGCACGCATCGTCTTCAGAGTACCTCGATCAGAGCACACCTCACCACTGCTCTGTACCCTACACTGGCTATCAATTCGATACAGAATCAAACATAAAATTTGTTCTCTGTGCTATGTTTTTATGACAGACTCCAGTCCAACATACCTATCCAGCCTCGCCCATGTGTATACACCAGCTAGATTCCTACGCTCTTGTTCTGATAATCGTATACTCATTGTTCCCAAGGTGAAAACAAAGCCATATTGACAACGTTCGTTTGCACACCAGGGCCCGTTGACGTCAAACGAATTGCCCATTGAAATTAGACACGAAGACACAGTGGTCCCTTTTAAGAGTGCTCTTAAGACTCACCTGTTTCGACTGCAGGGATAAACTTAGCGACTTAATCTTGTTTTGTAACTTATATGTTTTTAGCATATTTTTATGTTTTCCAATTTCATTGTTTTTGCCATTTGTTGTTCTGTAGTGTAGTCATATCATTATTGATGGTGTAAAGCGCTTAGAGCTTCGAAAGATTAGGCGCTATACAAAGTCCTCATTATTATTATTAGTATTATTTCCACTGAAAATTAACACCTTTCAGAGAATAAGAAAACCTGTTAATGATGCCTACGAGATATGTCCTTAGGAAATGTAGCTTTCTCCCATTTCCTGGCATGAGATAGCCGATAGTGTGTTTAATATGCCGTTGACATCCCTCTCAGAAACAATAATTTAAAAAAAAAACACATGACAAAAGAAAAATGTACACTAACGTTTATTGTACTTTTGGGACTAAGTCGACTTTTGACCACTGTTGTGCGTACTTTAGTTGTTCTTAGTCCAATCGCCACTTAAAGCATTGACCGTATTTAAAGAGTAACTAATTTTCATCATTATCCACTGAAAAAAAAACTATTGTGAGAAATAATATCATAAAATGCAGTATTTTACTGCAACGCAGCTTTAAGCTTATTACGTCGTAATGAACTAAAATAGTTGTATACGTACCACAAAATCGCTGATGAAGTCAACAATTCCAAAAGGCTCCATCCACAACTGTGCATCCCTGGTCATCTGGGGATATTTTTTTCTCAACGGAATACAAATTGTATACCTGCAAAACAGAACTCAATATGCTCACAAAGTTGTACATGATATGTTCCCAGAATGACAAAACTGAAGCAAACAGTTTTACAACAGTATTACAATTCGTCACGCTACTGTGTACTGGAAGATTATAGTTTTACCTCTTTAAAAATTGTTCTCATTCACAGGTCTCAGAATTTGAGTGTATAAGGTATAATTGATGAAGAAGAAATGGCATTTTGTGATCGCAGAAAACAAATGAAGTAGTAAATTAAGCTACAACTATATCAAGGCCAAATCCAATCAATGAATCACCTTCAAACAAAATCAACTATATTCATACGGAACTTATTTATATCTCTGCAACGAGATGCGAAGAACAATTAAAATAACTATAAAGCAATCTTAAAATATTTTCTTTGAATCGTGTTCTAACAAAAATACTTTACTGTTATTGAGAACAGTTAATTAAAAAGTTCATGGTTACGTTGCAAACATATTCTGCAATCTATTTGATGTTTTCCATTGTTGTATATTTTATAACCTGTAGTGCAGTTGTATTTGAAGACCATCTGAAAACATTTCACTTCCTAAAGGAATCAGTGTGGGTGGGCCAGTATATTCGTTGATAGGCTTGTTTAACATTCTGCCTGGAAGATTTCGCTCCATAGGTCCATCAATTCCTTCTGTTTGTCGGGTCGTCGGCTCGCTTGTCCTATAATTCACTCGGTTTGACATACTTGCCGGATCGATCGATACAAATAGCCAAACTTTCTCTCCTGGGAGACACTGGACATTTAATCTTTATACTATCTTATATATATATATATATATATATATATATATATATATATATACTGACATTCACGTTTTGACGCGTCACGTTTGAACCACGCGCGTCTCTTTTACATCAGTCAATATGAATAAAATGAGAAATTCGTAAAACGAAGCAAAGGATTAATTATCAACGAGACGGTGGAGAGCTGCAGAACAACATTTTGTAGCAAACACGAGTTAACTCTCTCAATACACAGTGTCATATAGTTAATTGTAATTTCACTGGAAACGTTAAGTGCGTGTATTTACATCGGTATTAGGGACCATTTCGAGGGGATGTTTCTAAAAATAAAAAAGTAAACGGGTCTCAAATAGATGGAACAAAGTTTGGTTTCCAAACAAGAAACAAATTATTATTTTCATTGTATTAGTTGAAGAAACTAAATTAACCTGATTTTAAAGAAAGAAAACTATGCTGAAACAAAAGGAAATTACATCCAGATCCCAATTAAGTTGTCAGTCCTTGATTAGAAATACACGTATAATCTGCGTACTTTATCATGAATATATGTTGTTATATGGTTTCACGTCATATGTATATATAATTAATTATTAATATTTAGTATATGGTTATAATACTCTGCAACCTATAATGTATGCAAATATTATCTAATTATTTTCTCATACAATACATTTGTAATATAAATGTCACATATATTTCAAGTAAGCTTTGTGAACTCCGATATTATAATTATTGATAAAATAATTTAAATGTGTTTTTGTGACTTTCTTAAACTAGTTATTTATTCAGTCAATATAGAACACATAACAACAAAAACGTAAATGTCTATTTGAATTAAAGGCATTTTAAAAACTCCACCCAAGTATGACATTCATTGTTTACTTGGAATTTGTTAACCGAAATGCAAGTATTTTCCATTTTCTCAAATGACCTCCTACTGTACATTTGTATATGAATATACGTTCGAAATATGCTACATTTTTCTTTGTAAAATACATGTAGCTCACCTGAGTAATTTATTTCAGGAAACTATTGACTTTTTGCCTGAAAAGCACGGATAACAAAACCATTTGACATTTATCTGACACCCCTTGAAACGTAATCACCTGTAACAATAGACACTCGCTATCTGCAAGTTGAATCTAATAGGCGTATCGCTCAAAGCTTAAAAAAATTATTCGTAATTTGTGTGCTTAAAGTTATGCGTATATTTCTCATTGTTTATTGTCAATATTTTCATGGATGTATTACATCCACCTTCAAGGCAGCAATTGCCTTTGTGTGATACAGACAACATGCAGTTTCATTGCACCGTATTACCTAAATGTTGTCGAGAGATTGTAATTCCTCTACACACGTGTTTACAGAGAGATTTGCACAATAGTACACTTTAAAAAGTGTGTTTATTTCAGTGTAGTATATCTTGAAATGAATTAATTGTGATTATTTTGACTGGATAGATAAGGTTCACCGACATTTATTTAAAACAAAACTACTCGACGTTCGTCAAATCAAGTGTGCTGATAATCGATCAGCTATATATATTAATATCCGCAGCGACTGAATATAAATCGCTTTGACTTACTTATTTGATTCATTCGTAACAAATTAAAATTACATTAAGACAGATAAGAAAAGGAAAATCCACGTAAAAAGGCATCATATTCTGATGGCTTTTTTATTAGCATTATCTTCTATATATTTGTCTAGATTCTTATCTTTCATTGATATCCTCATTTTTATTATAAACATCATCAACAGCATAATCATCATCATTTTTCTCTTCATTATTATTATTACAGAGTTGTCCAGTTTAAAGACTCTTTATTTAAAGGCACAATAGGAAATGAAACATTTCATGATTGTCACGGTATAGAGATGGCCAGATGTTAGCACGGGTGTGTTAAACCCTGAGGCTATAATTTCTCGCCGGCAAAATGTCTTAGGTGTCCCGCGAGTTACTTGACACAGCCATAAAACTCAAGGCGCGCGTTTTTTGTGTGTGCCAAAGTCAGTTACGTAACCTTTTTCACAGGTAAGTGACGACGATTTTTTGTCGGAACAAGGCATCGTCCAAAATTTGTATCGTAAACATCTTTGACAGACGGTTGAAAGAATCGATCATTAGGAACCAACCTTCAATCGGAATTGAGTTAGGCCTGCCAGATAATAGAATCCTAAGTTTAAATATATCCTCTTGAGAATCAAACATTAGTAGTGTTACAAAATTTGGCTGGACAAGGCAAATAAAAACTACTCCGCGACCATTCGTAATGGCGGAATTATTCAGAGAATGATCAGAAAGCTTCGAAACAGGTCAGTTACTATTTACTCGATTGTTGTGAAATATTACTGCAATGTAAATGTACTTAAATTATTGCAGTATAACTATATATTTGAGTGTATATAGAACGGGACATTAAAGAACACGCTAAAGAAGCTGTGCGAAGGCCGCCTTAAAGATTGGAATCGGTACATTCCTGCAATGCTTTATGCCTATAGGTAAGTACCCCAAGCGAGTTTAGGGTTTTCTGCCTTTGAACTCTTATACGGGAGGACCGTACGTGGCCCAGTCGCCGTATTGAGACAGCTGTGGACGGACGATCACGCTGTCAAAGAAGTATGTACTACATATCAGTACGTGGAGGATTTGCGAAGCAAACAAAAGGAAGTTTGTTCACTCGCACAGGAGAACCTGAAGCTAGCAAAGGCTCGTCAAGCGAAATATTATATTGGGGGAGGCCGTACGTCGTAACTGGTAGAGTCGGAGGTCAAACCTATCGGATACGACTACAGACTAAGGATAAACTATACCACGCCAATCTCCTTAAGCGATACCAGGAAAGGGAGACCGTTAGCGATTTTTTCGTCGCCACAATCGTCACCGAGGACGTCGAAGGCGACACGGAAGGAGCGAGTACTGTCCCGTGCTGTCCGTTAATGAGGGCTGAGACACCCTAGGACGTGGAGTGCGACCCCATGTTGACCACGGAACAGCGGGAAGAGATGGACACGTTGCTTGCCGGGTATTCCGATATACATACGGAAATACCCAGAAGAACGTCACTTGTCGAGTTCGGGTTAAAGCTGGTGGACGACTGGCCAGTTCAGCAAAAACCGCACCCTTTGCCCCACGCAAAACGACAAGCTGTAATAGATGAGATCGATCAGATAATTGCTCTGAGAGTAATCGAGTCCGCTGACTCTCCGTACAGCTGTCCGGTAGTCCTAGTGCAGATGAAGTATGGCACACATAGGTTTTGTGTCGATTGCCGGAAGTTGAATCAGGTTACAGAATTTCAAGTGGAGATGCTACCTGACCCAGAATATATTTTCGCTTCTGTCTCAAAAGCGAATTTTTTCTCAAAGTTAGATTTGTCCAAGGGATATTGGCAAATTCCTGTGAAAAAGGAGGATAGGTGAAAGCTCGCTTTGCTACTCCTGATGGAATCTCCCAATGGTTGGTCATGTCATTCGGAGTCAGAATGCGCCCAGCATCTTCACTAGAATAACGCGGAAGTTGTTGGAGCCCTTGCGCGATAGGGGTGTCCACAACTTCATGGAGGATCTCTTGCTAGCCAAAGAGACGTAGGGTAAACACCTCACTCTGCTAGCTTACGTATTGGAGCGGTTACGTCAGGAGAGATTGACGGCACTCCCTTCCAAATGTCACTTGGTGTTTCGAATCTTGGACTATTTGGGGTATATCCTTAGTCAATGCATGCTGTCCCACCGAGAAGTCAAAGATGGAACAGCTAAGAAATGCCGCACGACCCACCACGAAAACTGAGGTGAGATCATTCATGGGAATGGTCGGTTATTACTGGATATACGTGGCTAATTTCAGTGCGATTGCAGGGCCGTTTTCTGACCTGACCAAGAAACGGTCTCCTGCTAAAGTTATTTGGACGGATCCGGGCGAGCACGCTTTCCAAACTCTAAAGGACAGGCTCACATCTGATGCGGTTGTCCGCCTTCCCGATCTGTCCAAAGATTTTGTGCTGAAAACTGGCGCATGCGATACAGGCCTGGGAGCAGTACTGTTACATGAGCACGAGGGGACGCTTTTTAATGTCGCGTATGGCAGTCGGAAAATGACTGCTGCCGAGAACAACTACTTCGAATCGGAGAAAGAATGCCTCGGAATCGTATTCGGAATATTACGGTTCGAGCGCTATTTGTACGAGCGCAAGTTTATCAAGTTTAATAATTTTTCTCAGTTTTGAATCCTTAACATGATTTTGAATTCTCCATATCTAACACATTTACTTTTCATTTACCTACATTTTACTGTTTTCTAGAATTAAGTGAAACTTGTTATATCTTTTCAGGTCTTGTCTGGTATCTGGAACAAAGTGTTAGCTTATGAGTGGTTTGGAAGCTTTTCAGTAGAAATGGGGTGATAGCAAGGTTTCATAATGACATGTGCAGTGCACTAATATAAGTGACCAAGATTAGTTCATATCGCCACGATGATATATAGTTCCTCAAAGATATGGCTTAAAGTTCATGAAAGAGATCAGCAACATTGTTCAGTATGGTAGAGCTTCCCTGGAAATGTATTATCTTATCACATTGTCCCCTTTTGTGGTTATCGACATTGAAATGGAATGTATTTTTGCAATAAAAAAATGGCAGTGGTCGCATCAAAATTAATATTTATACGAAGAACTGCTTAAGTATCTGACACAATACATTTGGAACAAAGCAACTGCCATTGTTTCTTCAGTGTGTACACCTCCATGCATCCGGACAGCATAATGAAATTTGCTGAAAAATCACAGTGAACTATCTTGCTTTACTACCCTTGGGAAAACTGTTATCAGTTTTACAGACCGATCCTACCGTTTATTTTAAAAACCATTTTTCAATCAACTGTGCTGTCTATCATTTGTAAATTTTAATGTTAACACTTGTATTAAAATTTAATTCTTTCAAGATAATTTCGTTTTTAAATTTTAATGTATCAATGTTTTATACTCCAAACATATTTTCAAGCAGAAGTCATTTGGTATTACAATTATATTTTACTGAAAATTCTTATAATTAAGGAAGATATCTAAAATTATTTTTGGTTTCGCAAGAGCACATGGACCAAAACATGCACTCTTTGGAACACTAGACTACAAATTATTCGTACAGCTGTAATCTGCATTGTTTGCAACGAATATCAAAAACATTTTATGTATAGAGTTGAAATGGGTGTGGATTGCAAATATAAAAGTGTGACTACAATTGGCGATAAAAACGTGGCCTCTTATGAATCATCACAATTCTTTGTTCCGTTTCAATACCCACGAATGCAGTCATAATCTATTTTTAGAGCATGTGTTTCTGTTTCCTTTTGGTGTTGATACAAGAGTTAGATTTAGGCATTTTTGGTATGGATTTTAAAGGTAATTATTTATTCTTTAGAATATGGGCGTGGTGTGTGTGTGTGTGTGTGTGTGTGCGTGCGTGTGTGTGTGTTGGGACAATTGTGGACAGTGAGTAATAAGATCTTGTCGATGATCCTGAAGTAAATCTCGGTTCCATTGCACGTTGGCTATATACCGATCACCCTCCACAATAGACCAACTTTGGTCTCTAAACCTTTTTTTTATTTTGACTTTGCCGCAAAGTCAAAATAAAAAAAAGGTTTAGAGACCAAAGTTGGTCTACCTCCACAAGAAATACTTGTACACCTACTAAAATAATTTTACCGTCATCTTTGAAGGTATTTTAGAATAACATATTATTTATATTGATTGCCACACAATGGAAGGTTCAATACTGAGAAACCGTTGTAGAAAATATATCGTAAATTTAATTGTGTTCTGGGTCCAGCTTGTAAGCAAATATGGTGGACAAACTTCACCCTATTTGCTTATACTGCTCAAGGGAAATAACTACGACGATTAGTGGTTGTTTGTAAACAATCGGGACGGCAAACATCGGTCAAAAGAAACAAAATACATTACAATTTCGGCCAAAAGATTCAGCGTGGATAAAATGTGTATTGAGATAATAAATTCATTACGTGTTGGCTTACCCTGAGACTCATTGCTTATGGGGTTTAATACTTTCATATCATATTGTACATATAATGTAAAGAATAGACTAAGAATAACACCCTATTCGTTGTATATACTACTGTAACCTGTACACATTAACATTCTTTGTGTACTTGCATATCATAAAAGCTGATTATTTAATGGAAGCAAGCAACATTGTAATTTATCAAGGAAATTAATCTAAGCTTGTGGCGATTTCTTTCACAAATGATTGTTGTCAATGATTATGTATACATGTTAATATTGATTTTACGTTAACTCAGCTGATTTCAAGTCAGCTGTTTCTTTTTTAAAGCAGTTAGGGCATTCCTGGTTGATTCATTTACAGTTTCGTTCAGGAAACCTAAACCAAAAAAACTCATGGAAAATGAAAGTTGACTTAGTAGAAATAGTAATATATATATATATATATATATATATATATATATATATATATATATATATATATATATATATATATATATATATATATATATATATATATCTATATACACACAATGTTAACTATATTTATTTTCCTATGATGTGAAAGAAAGAATTGTACACCAGAGAGATTAAGAAAAAGAAGTATTGAATCATGAAAATGAAATAGATATACCCGTAAAATGTGTTAAATTGGTAAATATAATATATACAAATGATAATAAATTATTAAAAAATTCATGGTTTGCTATTGATTGATGTGTAAATTGTACCTAATCACTCACAAATTAAATTAAGTTCGAAGAACTTTATGTTTATTTTGTAAGTAATTAAGTAACATTAATGTATTGATACATACCCAACCATGTTCATTTAATCTTTATAATGCCAATGTTCTTCCTTTCTGTCATTATATCATCAACAAAGCATTCGCATTTAGGCATTATAGTAGTAATTAGTAATGGGTAAGGTGTTAGTGAAAGGCATGGCAATGATCTAATGAACCTGGTGTGGTCATTTTTTAAAATAAAAAATGGGTTGCTGTTTAAACCAGTCTTTTCCTTTTTTAACATCCGTATGGCACTTGTTGTTAAAACATTCGTTGTTCTTGCTTTCTAAGCATTTAAATTTTTCAAAAAGTTAATAATGTCCATTTTTACTGTGAATCCCCACTTACTATATGTATGACCTGACCTTGAATAACGGCTGGTGTAAATGCCGTTTAAGCAAAATGCAATAATTGCTTAAGATTAGCAAAAGAAATGAATGTTGAAATGCAGAAATGACTGTGGGATTGCATTGATTTAGGTTAAAGTATGCGTTTGCAGATCAGGTCTATACGATATCTCTTCTGCAAATACTTTCAGGAGAACAGTGTACAATGTACGGGTAAATATGGTATAATGAGACGATATTGCCGTTACTTTGATGTTCAGGTTGACAAAGCTCTAAAACGCTCACAGTTATAAACACGGCAAGTGTTATTTTTAAAAATCATCTCACCTGAAAAACATGTAAATAGAAAGGTTGCAACATAAAATCTAATACAACATATATATGGGGCTAGCATCACATTTGGGCATCCTACATTTGAAAAACTGACTTTGTAATTAAAGAATTTTAATAAAATACCCATTACTGTACAACTGCCTGAATAATTCTAACAATTTAATATCTCTGAGAAAGATCGTGAAAGCAGGTTATAAATGTGATCTTAACTTTATAAACTCTGTTTCAAGAAGACCAATACTAATCTGATCATGAGGTTTTGTTGGCACGCGAAGTGCAGCAAAGAATTTCAATTTTAACCGTGTTCCTCTCTTAGTGATGATGACACATACTCATTCATTGTGTAATCAGGGGACAACAATGCCCGCTATGTAAAATAGATTGTCGGCTTTTGATCTGATATGTGATTTTGATATACTTCAATTTGCAAGCTATAATGTACACATGTATTTCCTTTCTGGTACAATACATTTAGGTTCGTTTACTTATATTATATGCCTTAACTCTGTGGAATACTATATACAATAATTATTTAGATTCAATTCAATACGAATCAGTGACTTCTTAAAAGGGATTTATTCAATCAGTCAGAGTGAATTCGTCCTTGTGATGGAAATACCAAAACACTAGAATCTAAAGTACATATTACAAAAAGTAAATGTCTATTGGAACAAAGTATTTTAAAGTCTCCACTTAACCATGATAGTCAGTGTTTACTTGGAATATTTAGGCGAAATGGGACCATTATCATGTTTCTCCCATGACTTCATGATTTACATTTGTATCGGAATACAATGCCGGATCAGTTCAAGTGTTAGGGTGGGTGAGGTGTCAAACATCTAATAAGGGCCCAAAATCAAAAGTCTGTGCGTATATTTATTTAACGAGTGCAGTCTATTTACCAAAACAGTGTATAATACCCAATTAACGTGAGCAAGAATAAAGCTACGTCAAATTTCAAGATAAAGTGACTGAATTTGTGTGTGTACGTTTTTATTTTTAGCCCGGGAGAGGCGGACACCCTGGAAACACCCGCCTCTGTCCCACCCACCAGTCTGACCCTGGAATACACGTTATTAACAGGCAATATATTTCTTTTACAAACATATTGTTACCTCTGATTTGTTTCAAGAAATAATTGGCCGTCTGCCAGAAATGTGAATTCCTGTTTTGCTGCGGAAAAAACAATGGTTTACACCCATGTACCGCTTAGTGCGTACCGTGTTCAGCTTTAACAATAGGCAATCGATATCTGGGCGTTTTAACTAATATACATATCGCTCAAAGTTCATAAAATAATTTACAATGGATCAAAATGTGCATTAATTTGGCACAGGCGACATGTATAAATCTTTTAATCGTATTACCTATCTTGAAAAATCACAATTCTTATAGTTAAGTGTTGACAAATGGGTTTACTGAACCGTACAGAGTATATTCATATTCGTGAGACCTCTTTACAAAATGTAGCAATGAATTTAAACAGTTACGTAATATACTGAACAGGGTCTGTACTTATCACATTTCAGTACATCATTTTTAGCCAGGGATTGAAGGGTGCTCATGTATGTATGTATGTATGTATGTATGTATGTATGTATGTATGTATGTATGTATGTATGTATGTATGTTGATGCCACTAATAATACTTGTGTGTTCATTAGTACTTTCAAGACTGGAGTATTGTAACTCAATTCTGTCTGGTTCGTCACAATATATACTCCGGAAACTTCAAAACGTTCAAAACACAGCTTCTCGGATCATCTTTAGAGAAAGACGATCACAGCACACCTCACCACTACTCTGTGCCCTACACTGACTATCAATTCGATACAGAATCAAACACAAAATTTGTTCTCTGTGCAACGTTTCACTGACATATTTGGCCTCACCCATGTGTAGACACCAGCAATATCCTTACGTTCCTCTTCCGATAATCGTATACTCATTGTTACCACTATAAACAAAGTCATATGGACAACGTTCTTTTGCATACCAGGGCCCGGCGATGTGGAACGAATTGCCCATTAAAATTAGACACAAAGACACAATGGTCTCTTTAAAGAGTACTCTTAAAACTCACCTGTTTCGACTGCAGGAACAAACTTAGAGACCTAATCATGTTTTGTATCTTATATGTTTTCAGCACGTTTTTATGTTTTCCAATTTCGTTGTTTTTGTTTCTTTTTTCTTTTTCTGTAGTCTAGTCATATCATTATAGATGTTGTAAAGCGCTTTGAGCTTCTAAAGATTAGGCGCTATACAAAGTCCACATTATTATTATTAGCATGAGCGCGCGCGTGTATGTATGTATGTATGTATGTATGTATGTATGTAACGATGGATGGATGGAGCTATATTACCGATATAATTATTCAGTTGGTAACTAAATATAAAATAACAAGATAGTTTCAGTAACACATGCCATGGTTCTATCAATTCGACACATTACTTTTAATTTGTTTTAATCCATCACATCTTGACAATATTTTATACCAAGAGCTCTCCTTTACATATTTTGGTTATGACTCTCTCTTGGTAGTCTCTCGAGTCGAGGAAGACAAGTTGTGCACTTTCTTTCAACGATGGACGCGCATGTGACTCCGGAGTCCAAATTCCGATACACACATGCGATTGCAGGTGGGGCATGGGACACCGGTGGTTGTTGGTATCTGGGATACATTTCTGTGGCGTCTCTCACGGGATGCAGCAAGACGCTGGCGACGGTCGGCCTCAAAGGAGGAACAGGCTTTTATGGTCAGGGCTCGCCAATGCTTTCTGTCTGAGGCAGCGAGCTCGAGCTGGCGTGGATGAAGGTCTGCCCACTTGATGTTTGTCTTGAGGTTGTCTTTGTACCTCTTGTGAGGGCGGCCTTGGTTTCGGTTCCCCAGGAATAGCTCGCCATAGAACAACTGCTTTGGGATTCTGCTTTGATCCATGCGGATGACATGGCCAGTCCATCGAAGCTGGGCCTGGATTAATTTGGCTTCGATGCTTGTTGTGTTGGCTCTATCAAGGACTTCCAGGTTGGTGATTCGGTCCTGCCACTTGATCCGCATGATGGATCTCAGGGAGCGCTGGTGGAATTGTTCTAACTGTCTGATGTGCCTTCTGTAGATTGTCCACGTTTCACAGCCATATAATAGAGACGTGAGGACAACTGCATTGTACACCTTTAGCTTTGTTGACAGACGTATGTCCTTGTGTCCTTGTTATGACTATGTATTGTGTATATTACTATCCTTTCATTAACATTAAAGCAAAAAGAAATGTGGATCCTACAAAATTAAGGTAAAAATTATAAAATGTACTGATACTGCATTTATAACTTTATTTTCTAGGGGGAAGGAGGTAGAACCAAAATAATAATAATATATTTAGAACAAAAATAACTAATTACATCTGTTGTAATTGTTGTAAAAAAATAGTTATCTTGAAGTAAAATAAGTATTTTCTGGTTCAACAGAAAATTTCATGCGCCACACAGAAAATTAAATAGTATGCACCGAAGCGATGTCCTTTTCAATTCCTGGAAACTGATTCTCATAAATTTATTGAAAATATTCTGACCTCCTTTTGAATGACTTAAGAATACCTAGGTACATAGGAATCGTCAAGTACATATCCCTTTGAGAAATATTACTTACGAAGAGCATATATATTGTATTCCTTCAGTACGAATAGATAACCTTTTACGTCAGCGATCCGTACAATCGACTTTTTAATGTTAACTTGGTTTCATATGGAGTGAATACGAATGAGGAAGTAAGTTTTATTTGACATATTTTACACGATTTTCCATCATTCTAGCCATTCTAAAGATAATTATGACTTACACAAAGAAACTTAATGTGTATTGGAGATTGAAATGTTACGCTTAGATCATGGAGTAGAATTATCTTTTTATGAAAGTACACGATTTTCTAAGCAGCATGTTGATTATTTAGTCGATGTCCATCAATGTCTATCGAGTAAGGAAGAGTCTTGTTGAAAAATTCTCCAATGTTTTATCGTTCCCCAAACTGAAGTGACTTCGGTTTAATTTTGACTCAGTTAAACCCAGTGCTTACGGAGAATGAATTTATACCACATTTGGGTCAGCTACAACAATTGTAATTTTTGACATAAATAAGTGCATATTCTGCCTCTTCGTACCCGATTTTAAAAGCGGCGTTTTAAAAACTTGGCATTCAGAATCGACATAGCAACATGTGATGACGTTTTTGCTGTTTTGACTTCATCTGTTAAACTTTTATTTCAGTTTCGATTTTAAATTAACCAGGATGTAAACTACTATCTACTTTTGCTTTCACCTGTTAGATTCCAAGAAATAACACACTTGAAAGACGTTGCACAATCTTAATATCAAGCAAGAGATTCTGTCATAATAATTTAGTATGGTGCTACTAAGTAGCTATTGATTTATTTCAAGAAGAATTTGCCAGGAGTATTGGTTTAACAGAATCAAGGTACCTAGAACTAAGATTTACGGAACATAAATGTGTAATATATTGATCAATCAGTTCCATTAACTCAAATCACTGCACTTCTTTGGGTAAGTATTGTTTTTTGGTCACGTACGTAGTAAATATGTCTTTAAAAACAGTAATATATTTGTATCTCATATCATTGTCGCCATGTTGGAATGACCGTAAAACGTACCAGTCAAAAATAGAAACCGACTGACTTCACAAGTTCTTGCCACTGTACATTAATATCGTCTATAATCTGATAAAGTAGAAGCATTTTAATATTGAAGTACTTCCTGGATGTAGCGTCACGCATATTACATGGTATATACGCCGCCGCTTTTATCGTCACAGTGGTGATATCACTCATGTAACTACTGTATCGGGTATATAATGGTTTTGGCTAATTGCCTAAACAGACGACGGTGAATTTTATGAATACCACTTATGGTGGACTTACTAATTGCTTATGTCTTAGCAAAGGATTATTTACTAAACCTTTTACTTTTGACTCTGGCCTGAATAAGGAGCACTAATGCAGATTGAATTACATCATTTAAGTCTATTTTGTTTGTTACAGGTATAATAAATTTAATTATATATATATATATATATATATATATATATATATATATATATATATATATATATATAGAGAGAGAGAGAGAGAGAGAGAGAGAGAGAGAGAGAGAGAGAGAGAGAGAGACAGAGAGAGAGAGAGAGAGAGAGAGTCAAAAACAGCGTATGATTTGTCGCTGCAAATAAAAGTTACTGTTGTAGTTTTATTGTTATTTTGGTCCTGATTGCTTATCATTTATGTATTAGTCGCCGTGTCCAAATGACAAACATTGTAGTATGTAATATACAGGTAGGTCACCTAGGTAGAAAGTGTGGTCGGTAATGAAGCTCATCTAATGCAATGGCTTACTGTAGAAACAATAACATCTAGGCAGTTTATAATAAAGAACATTTATTTCTGTCATTTGAATAATATGTGACTGATACATTATTTTAATTTATTATATAAAATCTGTGATAGTGATAACTAGTACAGACATATGATGCGCTTATTTGTTGTCAAAGTAGGTAGTGTTAAAGTGGTAAATCAGATTAGTATATGTGCAGGGTTAGAGGACGTCAGATGACGCCATTTAGTGCCAGTATCGAAACTGAAATCAATATTAAAATCCCGACGACAATAGCTTGTTAAAATCTGATGTAACATCTTGCTCGCATCCAAATTGATCAGTACGAGATAACAGAGGGCTTTGAGGTTGGTAAGCAGGGTCAATGTGAATAGATGTGCTACCTGGTCAAGTTAATTCGAGCAATATTGATTCGGCATTGGATGTTTAAAATCAATTCTTTTCCTATAAATTACGTTACGTGTAGGTTGAATCATTGGTAAATATTAATATTATGGCAGCATGCCAATGTCCTGAATGGGAATAATGCAAGATATACCTATCTTACTATCGGGACGAGTAATGTCTTCACAAGGGACTTGTGTTTGATTTCAAACTGATTTATGTTCACCATCATGTTACAATAGTTTTGTGGTATTTGCTGAGATTGTGCGTTCCAATTTGTTTTTAAAAATGATAAGAACATCAGGTGAAAGTCCTCCTATATTGATTCCTTTTCGGACCGACCACACTATATTCGGGTCTAAGTTGATGGGTGAGGAGCACGACAAAATTGATTTTGCTATGTATATGACTGTTCGTAATTTACTTTACGGTGAATTGGTTTGTCGCTCTCTGATATTTTCTGCCTTCCTAGACAGTCGCCGTTTTATGTCTTGATCTTGGAAACTTTAAAGTAGTTTTAGCAATTGAATTACGTTTTGTAATTGTTTAGTAAAGTAGTTGTTTTTCTTATTAGTTTCAACTTGACAGCTAACGTTTGTTTTTAGATTTCGTCATGTTACATTGAGGTCGATTCATTGGTGAATCCTCCAAAACAGATACCAAATGCCTTTATTTACACACCTTTATTTACAACCTAACATTTATCTTTTAAGCAAACCACGATCATACACCGATTGACACTAGATTTGTATTTCATATTTGGGGACAGACAGTTTTAGCGACTGCTACCAGAGAACTAGATCCCTACTCGAACTAATCTTTACTAAATTATGTTCTAAATGCCATACTCTTATCTCATTCTTATAAAGAAAGAAATAAAGCATTTCAATAAATAAAATAAATGACCATGTTAATTAGAACACTTGTATTTTCTATTATGATACATACAGGTCATAATCATATACACAGACAATGGAAATGACGTTCGTAACCGTTCATCTTTATGGATGTATTGCATTTTTAACTTTTAAAAACAGTGTATATACACTGCGTTTGGCATGTCTGTATTGCAGGCGTTAAATATCTGCGTCGTATATGTTGTCATTGTAAAGACAAACCGACTTGGTGATAACGGAGGCAATATTTCATCACAGCAACAATACCTTCAAATGATTTTCTTGTTAGAAATACAATTTATTGTCCTTTCTGATGTGTGTATCATAAACAAAACATGTATTATAGATTATATCACTATTAAATAACATGATATGCGATAACGTTGTACATTAATTAGCGAGGGAATTCTGAACTTTCATTTGAGACTTTGTTTCTTCTCTTTAATTAGCTAACAGTAATGCAAATTACAAATTGCTGAAATGTGTGATTTTCACTGTAATAGTCTCTCTCTCTCTCTCTCTCTCTCTCTCTCTCTCTCTCTCTCTCTCTCTCTTGGATTTTGGTCGGATCACCTCTGATCTTGCCATTTAATATTTAGAACAAAACCAACAAATTATACATATTGTAGTAGTTAAGAAAATGGGTGCTCTTGAAGAAAAGACATATTTTCATGTTCAAAAGAAAATCTATGCGCCACACCTAGAAAATGAAATGGTTTGTCCCTAACCGACTTCCTTTGCATTTCTGGAAACTTGATTTTCATGACTTTTTATAAATCTTGTGACCTACTTTTGATGACTCTCGAAGGCCTAAGTAAATAGAAATCGTTAGATTACCTATATCCTTTTTGAAAAGCATTATTTACGGAGAGCATACACATTGTATTCCACCCAGTACGAATACACATTGACGTCAATGATCTGTACAATACACACTTTAGTGGTACCTTCATTTCATATGGAGTTAGTGTGAATGAGGACGCACGCTTCATTTTGCATGTTTTTCTAGAATTTCCGAATTTTTAGCCTATCTAATATTTATTTTTACTTACACAAAGAAAGAAAATGTGTATCAAAGAGCACTAAAATGTTACGCTTAAATCATAACGTGGAATTCTTGTTATTCATATACCAAAGTTTCTAAGCAGCATGTTGATTCTTTAGTCGATGTCCAGCAATGTCTAACGAACCAACTGCCTATATTCCTCAAATGCGCTGAGGGAGGAAGAGACTGTTGAATAATTCTCATACGTTTTATCGTTGACCAAACTGAACGGACTTCGGTATAATGTTTACGCAACAAAACCCACTGCTAACAGAGAATGAATTTATACCACATTCGGGTCAGCTACAGCAATTGTAATTTTCTACATAAATAAATGCATCATCCGTCTTTTCGTAATCGATTTTAAATGAGACGTTTTAAGACTTTTCACTCCGAATAGACACAGCAACAGGTGATTACGTTTTTGCTACATTTGCTAAAATTTCAAAGACCATTCGGACGGAGAGGCTTGACGTTTTAATTCACCCGGATATAAGCTGTTTTTTTCATCTAATTATGCTTTCTCCTGTTAAATTCCAAGAATAACAAAGTTGAGGTATGTTTGGTAAGAGCTATGACATGTGATAAAGCTGTACCTTAGTTAGTGAGAGAATTCTAAACTTTGATTTTGGACTTTTATTTCTCTTTAATCAGCAAGTAGAAATACAAATTACAAATTGCTGAAATGTTTGATTTTCACTGTAATAGTCTCTTTCGTTCTCAAGCGGGCTTTGGTCGGATCACCTTTGATCTTGCCATTTGATTGAAGGACCTGATAGCACGCTTCAGCATTATCTAGGTACCAGATAGAGCGCAACCGAATCAGCAGAAAATCGTATCATGAATCATATTGCCTTTGGAGATTTAGATATTTAAATGCTTGATTATGTGCCGTTAAGTGATATCATCAACCTGCAGGTTTAGATAATGTAACTCTATGCTTTAGAAAAGAAATAGAAGAATAATACAACAAGTTATAGTACTTACTTCCACTATGGTCTCCGTAAAACTTGTAATGGCTATGCTTTGCATGCACGACTGGTAAAAATATATGTATTGTAGTTTGCAAGCACACTTTGATACAGCAGTTAGTTTTGTTGTTCATTTATGTCTGGAAACTACGTGAAACGTGACCGTGACAACATTGTTAGATTACACCATCCTCTTGACGTGTATTAAAGTTATGCCTTTTATTAATTCAGTCTAATTTAATATATTCTATTCTATTTTATTTATTTTTTATCACAAAATAAACCCTCCATCTCTCCACGCGGTCAAACAGTTCTTGTCGAGTCACAACTACCTTTTCAATTATTTGAGATAATCAGTCAAATTTCTTATATTAAACATAACGTCATGGTGGTATTTTTATCTTGCAGATCAAGAAATAATACTCAGTGCATGGTGCATATTATTGACTAGATTTAGTACGTATTAAAAACGTTGTACGTAATATGCAATTCAGAATCGATACTATTTATATTTCTACGAATTAAATCGCTTGAAAAACCGTATAATGGTCACACTAGATAGTTATATATGACTAGCAATACATAATTTTAATACCAGTGGCATAAATAGTCAAATAAAAATGTTTACTTTTTCACGCTGTTCTATATAATTACAGATCGTTATGATGTCTCCAGAAAATTCTCTCTCTCTCTCTCTCTCTCTCTCTCTCTCTCTCTCTCTCAAAAGGTTCAATATATTTCAGTTGAATATGATGCACTGCACTGCATAAGCACATAGCATTATCCAGTCATGGTTCTATTAGATAACTAAAGAGAATACTCACATTACAAATTTAGTACATTGTGAATAAACAGTATATAATACGTTGAAAGATAAAGCATGCATTCAAGTATATCACTGCATTCAGTAGAACTAAATGTTATGAAACATTTTCACGTAATATGTATTAATCGCAAATCTCAATTTAACTCGATTATGGGTTTTACTAATTTTAATCTGTAATTCCAGCTGAATTGTAATGGATAGAGACGTTTTAGTTGAACATTGGTAAATTTGATCTGACGGCAGCAGTTGTGAAGGATGGACTAGAATTAAAATATTTCGATGAGGGAAACCAGCAGCCATGATTGTAGTTTAACATGGACCTTGACTACCTGAAAATTGCTGACTACACTACCATTATTAAGGCGGCCTCAATCGGTAAAGTATCATTTTTTTCAAAGATTTGGTTTAAACAAACTTGATTATTCTAAGACTTACTACCTAAATTTTGCTCGTCTTCAAAAAGTAAATTTGTTTTCTATGTTTGACTTTCACGATGAATATCGTGTGGTCTATATAATATAATATAATATTACTATTATCTGCATGAAGGAAAATGTAACCACGTTTTAAAATTTCTACCCAATAAAATGGCTGTTTAACATGATTAAGTTCTGTTAAAAGCCAGTTGATTTGGTAGAATATTAATCAGTTGGTATTTTAATAATATTGTGTGTATTTGTTATCCTTAAACAAAAATCCTATTAATAAATCTCTCCAACCTTATTATTAAACAATAAAGCTCAATTCCAAATCATTGTTATCCTTTTTATTTAATTAGGCAAAATACAATTTTAGATCAAGCACAAATATCAGTTCAAATTGCTTTACCTTCATATGTGCAGCAAAACAACATGCATTCTCCTGTGTGATCTTTAACAATCTGACTTTTAGATAATCATTATACATTTATGTCATTAAATTTGTTCTCTAGTGTTGTCTCCTTATTGTATTTAGGAATTCTAATCCAATATGTGCATTGAACCTATGCTTTCTGCATTATGGTGCATGCTGAGATTGAATTTTCTTCCCATGTTGTCTCGTTCTCTTGTTCGTCTTGAGAAATCTATTATCTCTGTTATATATAGGCCTCAACTTTGTAACCGTCGTCTGTGTTGTATTCATAAGTTATAAAAGCTGTGTGTGTTTATTTATGGTCTGCGTGTATTTCAAGATTTCAATTATTCTTGAACAGACATTACGTTGGACCCAAACGATAAAAAAGCATTGTTAAGACGATGTCTTGCTTTTGAGAAACTGGGTCTGCTAGAAAGAGCTTTGAAAGATGCATCAGGACTGGATACAGACAACGCTTTTACAAATAAAATCATTACACGACTTAAGAGCTCTAAGGAAAAACGAACAGTGAGTATCTTCATTATGAAATAAGAAAATCATCTTTAATTCATACTTTATTTTAACAATGGCTTATCTATTGGTGTGTTTAGCTTAATGATTTACAAAACTACCATCATATTTTATATGGATAACCATACATGTTAGCTGGCATTTTTATAAAATGACTCGTTTCTTTAATTTGATTTATTATGCATATATTATCTCAACTACATTTGGTTCATATATGCATGTCGTGTCAGTGCTCTTTCTTATTCGTAAAGGTCAGAGAGATTTAATTTTAATCCAATAAGTCCAATTCATAAACAAATGGCATTAAACGTTCGATGAGAAGACTTTATTATCAAGTTTTGTTGCATTTGGTTGCTTAATAATCTAACGCATACAAGCTCATGCTCGTTACTTGTTTTGTCATTATTCTCTGATCTCTGGATATCTGGTTTGCATTGTTCATTCTGAATTATTTAGAACTCAGTTATATTGAAGTTAATATCTGAATCATACACAGGAGTTTGATTTAATGATGCTATATTTTCTTTGTTTAAGCAACATGATTACCACGTCTTAAAAGACAGGGGAAATGTTTTCTACCGAGCAGAACAATATGACCTGGCTCTGGAGGCGTACAAAGAAACAATTGGTCTTCAAGACCTGGACGTTGCCAAACGGGCAGTATTGCACAGTAACATGGCTCAGTGTTACTTGAAGCAATGTGACTACGAGGCAGCAGTGGAGGAAGCTACATCTGGTATACTATATTTTGATGCTTGTGTGTTTAGTTTCGTAATAATAATCACTTTCAACTCCAGTTATATATTATCATCCACCCAATGAAAATATAACAAAGAAATGTTGAGCACATCTCTAGAAGCATATGTTCTTCGATCTGCTACCTGTTACAATAGTTAAAAACTTAAGAGGTTTCATGTGCAAACATATTATCATTTATAAAGAAACAATTACTAAACTATAACATCATGGGGTACATTTCTACATTTGGACAAGCTAGAGTGACAATTATGTGTGCACAATATATTGCGCTTAGTGCTCACAAAATGCCGGAGTTGTTTTGTTTCAATATTTTTAAAATTTAGATTTCATATTCAAATAAGTTTAGTTCAATATTTGTTCATATCATCTATATTTTATACACATCTTAAAATTAACATTCAATAAACATTATTGTATGACATTTCTTTTTGAGGCAAGTTATTGCAATGTGAGCTTGATTAATTTACTTTCTGTGGTGGGTGGTGGTAGGGGTGTGGTGGTAATGACGATGATGATGGTTGCGATATCTGACGTCTTTGTTTTCAATGTTAAATACATTCTACATCTAGCCTTGAGTTTGATACCGGACCTCGAAAAAGCGTTGTACAGAAGATGTTTAGCTTATGAAAAATTGGGTTTGTTGGAAAAAGCTCTAGCGGATGCATCAAGACTGGATCCAGACAGTGTGTCAGCAAAGGAAGTTATCTCACGACTAAAAGTGATGTTTACAGAACATGCAGTAAGTTTCAATATAGTAGCAAATATTGATTTAGAGTCGTATCACAGGTTTATGTTGATCGTGATGGATAATACAAAAATTATCTTTTCATTTTCCATGTCTTCTTGTCTAGCTTTTATCAGACTTTATTATGTGTTTGTAGATAATATTTGTCTTTTTTATTACATTTTGGCGTTTTCAAAGCAGATTAACCTGAAATAAAAAAGAATTTCTTCTTCTGAACTGTATGCTTTCCCGCTGTCTCCACTATTAAGAACAATGTGGACGGCATATCCATGGTGCAGACGCTATGCTGAATGTGAAGATTTTCCTAATTTCCAAACCAAACATTTAGTCATAGTCATATTTTGCACACTACCGTTTTAGCCTTTAAAATTAGTTTCTATAAAATTACTGCGCGCAAACATGTTTCTACGCTAAGTAAGCTTAGATGGGTTAATGTATCGTAATATTATACAAGACTCAGATCTTCTTAAATACCTAGTTACAGTTTAAAACTATAAAAATGTGCAGTTAACCGTTTTCAAGAAAATCTGAACTATAAAACGATATATTGTATATTATATACTTACGAAATTCCCTTTGTTCTCAAGCTCCAAATTTTCATCGCACAAAACTATCAATTACAGATTATAGTTTCAGTATCCTAAAGTATCTGTTATTTCCGTGGGTTTCAATTTGTTGTATTTTGAATTTTAAAAAAGATTTTCATTTGTACTTAACTTCATGTCTTTGCCTGTGAAATCTTGTATATTTATAAGCATTTAATATCGTGTATTAACTTACCAAAAACAGAAAAAACAAAAGAACAATTAGTTTCAATCAGAGGTTGATTCCATCCTTATTAATTTTTTAGGCACAGGAGGTCTTGAAAATGTTACGTGTTTTCAATACAGCCAAGATGTGTCCGACATTAAGCTTATTCATTATGCACTCAGCGTAGTACATCGTGTTAGTTCAATGGTGCAATATTTACAGATAAAGTCAAATACCCTTTTATTTAAAAATAGGCGAAAAATGTCAAACAAGTCCAATATGTCCTTGTTAGTCATCTTTACTAATGAATAAATTCCTTTGCTGAAATAATTGATTAGTCTGTAGTGGCCTGTGACATCACACAAATTAAATTCAAGATCCTTACCTGAATTGACTTTAATTCCAAGTTAATTGTCTCTGTCCAAGAATGTTATTGAGCACTTTGTAAATCCAGAGAATAATAATTTTATTAATAAATGAAATACTGAAAACATCAATAAGACTGACTCTGAATTAAGGCATTAAACCAGGAATGAATAACTTTACATAACATTAAGCTTATAAAACCCTTTACCTAAGTTACAATTAGAATTTTTGGGTAATACTATGAGTTAATGGAATTTTTAATTATAATACAATCAGTTGCTAAAATTATAATATAGAATGCGCAAACATCGGGTAGGCTAGGTAATGTTATGGGGGCATTCAAATAGCCACGACTCACACCCCAATAAATAGGTTATTTCTGTTGATAATGATCCTAATATTTAATTCACACTGCTTTAAAAATATGAGTTTCGTATAGCTTGTTTATCAAATATCATCAGTAACTCTAGTAAGGTACAGTGTGAACTTGATAATGGACAAGATCAAGTATAACATACAATTATCCATATCATGTAATGACTTTAAAACTATAACTAAGAAATTAATGCAAATTAAATATACATTACATGTGACAGTGGCCTAGTGGTTAGAGCATCCGCCATGGGTTCGTGAAGTTGCGGGTTCGAATCCCAGCAGAGTCATACCAAAGACTTATCTTTGGTACTAACAGCTGCCTCGCTTGGCGCTCAGCATTAAGAGGTTAGTGTTAGGACTAGTCGGCCTGATGTCAGGATAATGTGGCTGGGTGGAATATCAAGCCCCACGCAAGACATCATTATAAACTGCTACACTGCAAACATCGTAGCGATATGACTGAATTTCTTTTAAAGCTGCGTTAAAAATCCAAATCACACACATACACACATGTTGCAGTGACTATACGATTTTAACAACGAAATATGTTGATCGTGTTTGTTTAAGAAAGAAATAAATTTAAAATACCCATAACGTATCATAATCACGTGCATATATTAAACCAAAACATTTACCAATACAAAAATGACATGTATTTTCCAGTAAATGTCGTTTTTTTTCCTGGTAGAACAAATGCGTAGCTTTTGGAATTTAATTCAGTAGCGAGATAGAAATCTGATCTCCAAACTTTCAGGTGAAAACCTACAGAACTCTGAGAGAAAAGGGAAATGCCCTATATGAAAAAGGTCAGTATGATCAAGCACTAGACGTATTCCAGGAAGCCATGAGACTCCAAGACCTGGACGATGAGAAGCTGGTTGTATTGCATAATAACATGGCGCAGTGTTATTTAAAGAAAGGTGACTTCGAAACCGTGACTGAGGAAGCCACATATGGTACAATTTTTTGAAACTTGACTACACAGTATTTCTGTAATTTCGATTAGACCTTAATTATTGACTTATTTGTACATTAATTGAAATTAAACCAAATTATGTTAAAACTTATCATAATTAAGAGACATTTCGTTGCATGAATATTTACTGAAAATGATCAATCACACCTTAGAACCATTATATATTGTTGCTGGTAGCTGTTAATTATGCTGCTGCTGCTGTTGTTGTTGATGATGATGATGATGATGATGATGATGATGATGATGATGATGATAATGATGATGATGATTTTGATAATAATATCACGTTATTTTCATTGCTCATTGAAGTATCAATGTAAAACCATTCCTTATAATAGTACTGGAATTGACGCCAGACAATCAAAAAGCATTGTACAGGAGATGTTTAGCTTATGAAAACTTGGGATTGCTCGACAAGGCGTTAGAAGACGCAGCACGACTTGATCCAGACAATACATCTACAAAGGAAATTACGTCACGTCTCATCAGTTTAACTGCGGACAGGACAGTAAGTATCATTCTATTTAAAAGAAATCACTAAAATCATCTGGTCAATTGAGTTTTATCAGAAAAGAAAAAAACGGGGTGCGTGAGCGTTCGCAATTTTTTTATTATTATATGAAATCAGTCTACCACGAAGAAATTTTTCATGCAAACATGAACCATAAATATCACAAAATTGCTAAAATCGTCATCAGTGAATCATGAGTGTGCCATTTATTGATGTGTACAATGTCCAATCATTAAATTAAGTCTGACACATCATACATCTTTACGGCTTTAGGTAAATATAATTTTATTGACGCTTTTTTTTTGTGCATCTAGTAAATTAGTAAATTGTAAAACTTATGCACATAAAATTGAAGTTCGTGTCATTAACTAGAATAATTGCCTATATTCTCCGCTTAAGTCTATTCACTACATTTATACAGCAGGATTACAAAACCCTGAGAGAGAAGGGAAAAGCCTTGTATGATGCAGGCCAATATAAGCTAGCAATGGAAGCTTACAAGGAAGCCTTGGATCTCCAAGACCTGGATGATGACAAACAGGGAATATTGCATAGTAACATTGCTCAGTGTTACTTGAAGCTACGTGACTACGAGGCCGCGATAGAAGAATCTACAGCTGGTATGATATCCTTGATGCTTACCAACTACATATATATTTGTAATTTTTGCTGTCAACTATGCATTGAACTGAATAAGAAATTTAAAACATAAATATATGGCTTCTTACATAATATGGCATCTTGATTCTTGGCTTGTTTACGTTAAGGTATGTATGACGCTACTGATGACAATGCTTATAGCATTTGCTGATAGGGAAGACAACGACGACGATGAAAATTATTGTATGACTAGTTTGATGATGATGATGATGATGAAGATCATAAGTATAACAAACATTTGTTTTAATATTGCGATCACTAATCAAAAGCAAACTCTTTTCAATATTATATATATATATATATATATATATATATATATATATATATATATATATATATATATATATATATATATATATATATATACAGCATTGAATGTAGTGCCGGACGACAAAAAGTCAATTTACAGGAGATGTTTAGCTCAGGAGAGCTTGGGTCTGCTAGACAATGCTCTAAAGGACGCATACCAACTGGATCCGGACAGTGAATTGACAAAGAAACTTCTTTCACGTCTTCATAAACAAATTGAAGACCGCGCAGTATGTATCACTCATGTACAAAAACAACTGCAAAATTCCTTACTTAAATCTCATAATCTGGAAAAGGAATGTTTGTTTTGTTCTTCTATTTTCTGTATTTAAGAAATAGACTAATTACAACCTTATTTTCGTTTTTTATAACCTTGCACCCGATATATTACGATTTCATCCAGAATAAATGGCCATCAATCTGCACATAAATGCAAAATTGTTACGTTTATAGGCTCTAATAAACACAGTAACACAGAAAAAGTGAACACAACGAGCTTTGTAAATTTTAACAAACACTTTTTCCCAGGGGAAAAATAAAATGGAAAAAACTTAGTTTTAAGAATCAAATCCAAACATAATCCGAGAATACTACACGAATTGAATAATAAAAGTCCTAGCAATCAAATTTTCTAATAGATTCAAGTTCAAGCCCTGTTCGAAAATCCAAGATGGAAGATAATTACGTACGCTGAAGTCTGTTTTTTTTTGCATATTTACAGTTCCTTAAAGAAATACAATATTTAACACTCCGGTGTTGGAAATCCGAATAACATTTTGATAAACTGCCTTTGTCCAAGAATTCTGTATGAGCACATTAGATATTTCCAGATATACGAATTATTCCTTTCAAATCAAACTGAACTGAAAGAAAGTTAACATGGATTTAAAAAATAGCTACAATAAAGAAAATGACTTAACATCAAAGGTAAAAGTCCAAAACTAACTATAATTCACTAAAACAAAGATTAGAATATATTCTAATACACTGTTTCCAAAAATTCGCCAAATTGCGAAATCAATAAAGGGGAAAAGGACTCCCGTGATCGTTAATCTCATGTACTTTTAACATGATCCTGACGAGAAACAATCATTTGTATTTTAAGAATAAAAGTATTAACTTCTTAATTCACTAGCGCCATCTTGAACTTGACATAAGCCAATCGTTTAAAAATAAATATTAAACCTGTTTACGTTGTCTCCAATATTCATGAATCAAAGAAAGGATATAGGTCAACATTACGTGTTTACCAAATAAAAATTCAGACCCATTGATTTTCTGAAAAACCATCATTTCTAGTGAATAAATTTATATCACAATAATAGCATGTAATATAAAAAGCATTAAAACTGACAAACAATGATATCAGATAAACATAAAAAACATTCCGTTATGAGAATATTATTTCCAGCAATTAATTAAGGCGTGTTGTACCTTTCGGATTTTGCTAAAGATGGTCTTTTGGTTTAGTATTATTTTCCAAACTTATGTAACTCTTATTCCGTACATGCTGTTTTTCAAGCTTTTCTAGTGAAAATTGAATAACGTGAATGAAAAGAAAAGACAATTCAAGCTATAAGTCATATAAGTCATCATTACTGCTGTGTTTCTGTTCAAGACATGAATAAGACGAATACATTATTTTTATTAGTTTGTTTCCAATTGCCGTATATTACTTATTATTGTATCGTTTCACTTTTGTTTTTCGTATTCGTTTGTCTAGTGTTTCATATCAAGAAAATTAAACCAAGATTTACAACAAGAGTGAGTGTCAAATAGTTTGTTTCATTCACGTAGAAAATTAAGGAAACTCTTTTTTTCGGCAAATTTATTCAGATTAGCATTCATTGACAATCAATGACAACAAACGTCTTAATGACAGCGCCTGAGAGAGGTCATGATATAAACTGTCATGGACATAAAGTAACAACAACGTTTGGACGTTTCTAGACTTTGATCCAGCTCAGTACTGGAAAAAGCTGAATACCCACTGGTCCACTTAATTACTGGTTTTGCTAAACGTTTTCGAAGTGAAACTCATGATTCCAGCCTGAATAATAGGTATACCTGCTTTCGAACACAATTAATCGGCCAAGCTCCATCTAGTAACTGACTCACTAGGGTACTTCTGTTACTTGATGTATGACTGAATTGGTCAAAAACATGTTAGTAAAGGCTCAGCTTATTCGGGCATCAAACCAGAAATCAGTGTTATCGGTCGGCTGCCACTTTTACTTCGTCAGAATGATTAGCATATAGTGTGTCATCGCCTTGATACAATACCAGATTGTTATATGCATATGAAGACATTGGCTATAAACGCTATAGTACTAGTGCTTCTATCACCCCAGTACAGTAGATTACTGGTCTTGGTTTCAACACATACTTTGATAAGAAGACTAGAACCAATTTAACATATGAAGATACTAGTCCAGTAATCGGTGTGAGAGGAACACATTTCACCCTTGCCCGCTCAGTAATAGAGATTCCTGACCCAGTCGAGGGCATTTTTAGTAGCTGATTGAAAAGTGACAACTTCCATAACAATATGTTTGTTTAAAACTAAACAAGCGCAATAAAGTGTTTATATGTCCATACACGCCAAAGTCTTTCGCCTATACATTTCTGCAAAGACATACAAATTCAAAAGGTTTTCAGTGCTCTCCAGCTTTTATTGAACGAGTGGTCAATGACAAGCAGACGACATTTGTATCATCCACTAATGAACGTTTCGAGATACAAAGAACTAAGTCTAAATGCTATACACTTAAGATATTATATTTGCAATCAAAAGGCTACTACATTACTGAGGTAGGTTATTCTGCAAGGAAAGCATCTAACTGTTCTGATAATATGACAAATTTGGAACTCCAACATGTTCCAAAGACACTTAGAGGCAGTATCGTTTATTTTTGACAGCAATAATCAGCACGAAACCAAAACCAAAGTTAAGTTGGAATAAGAGGCATTCATTATAGCATGCATCTGTTCTTATTTAACTTGAAATAATTTGTTAAATCAAAACTTTCTTCATTCATTCCAAACGTTTGCTCATTTATGTATGGAATTTAAAGTCAAGGACAATATGTCTTATTTCATTTCTAAACATTAATTAAATTGGTTATAACATTATACTCAGTGATGAAAAATTAGTTCATTAGCTGATAGTGTTCAGGGAACTATGGTTTATTCACTGCAATATTGGCATTTCGTCAATTGGTGCGATTTGATATGCTCTATATGCGATCCAATCTGCTGGATTAGTGGTGCCTTAGTATTTGCAACCTGAATTAAAGATTATGTTTGTTCTAAAAACTTCTAGTAAATTGTCTCACAAAAGTGAGTCTTGAAACGTCTAGAAGTTTCATTCAATCTTTAAATTTTCTGCAATGGTATTGAAATTAATTTGCAATCTTAATCCGGCACATTCTGGAAAAGTTAGATGTATGAACATTTTGTCTTTTACAGAATATTCAATATATTTACACTGAATATCTCAATTTGTATAGACGACCATTAATAGATACAGCTTAACGGCACGACCCACGTGACCGTGTCCTCAGTTCCCAATTCGCTGGTGTCCTCCGTAGATGACGTAAGGCTGCAGTGGAATATCCCAATGTTTCTGTCACTTGGGAAATTCGTCAGAAGATCACACTGGTACATATCCAGATAACCCTGATTTGATGGAATAGACTTTCATCAGAAATATCCCTAAGCTGTCGATAAACATTTGTGGAGCGGTGTCCACGAGCCAAAGACCCAGATATCGTGTCCCACTTAAAATGATTTCAATCTTCAATCTTAAAATTTGACCTCATGTTGGATAAATCGCAAACAATAACTTTAGAAAGCAACAATCCTGAATATATCATTATGAGAAAAGAGTCCTACAATTTTAAATGCCTAGCAAACACATTGGAGTACCTACAAACATTGATGTAAAAGGAGATGATAGCCATTTTTATATTTCTGGATAAATATCGTTTTTCATAAGATTACGGGTCCATTTAATTTTCTTAGACTTTCTAAATTACAACATAGATATATAAAGACTCCTTTTCCTTCTTTGAAAAGAAACAATATAAGCCTTAATATAACTGCTGAAGCATACGAAACAGTGTGTCAAAGATAAATAATATCCCAGTAGAGCATGATTATCTAAGGAATTTGCGCCTACGGGTTTGTTATAAAACCTCATTACCAGTAGCATAGCAATCTCATAGTAAGCTCTAAGCCTTTAGTTTTCAGCTTTCTTATTCCATATAAATGAATTTAAGACTTTCCGTGACTACAATTTAACACTCCACCCAGCGCTATGCTTTGATTTTATGCTTATGTCACTTTGTGTTTGTCCAACACAATTATGTTGTGAATGCAAACCACGACCTGATTCATGACAGATGGTATATACATGCAATGGCCACAACATTCCAAGTCATTTCATTAATTTGTCTAAACAGTATAATACATGGAAGAGGTGAACAAGTTCTTGCACGTTATGCATTATCTTGATTTATTCGCACAACTTATTGAAAGAAGTCAATTGTTCGAAGTGGACGTACATTTTTATGAACGGGAAGGGCCGCATTTTGCGATCTAGTTGAAAAGGCTAATACATTATGATAATTAGATACTTAGATACATATATTGAACTAATACGATGTATCCTGGAGAGATAACGTCTTCATTTCCCTGCACCGTAAATGTAATTTATCGTCCTCGTGGAACAAATGCCTACCTGTTTTAATTTAATTCAGGAGTGCGATGACTATTATTTTCCCAAATAAAATAATATTTCCAAACCTTCAGGTGATAAACTACAACACTCTGAGAGAGCAAGGAAATGCCCTATATAAAAAAGGTCAATATGACCAAGCACTTGACGCATACAAGGAAGCCATGAGACTCCAAGACCTGAATGATGAGAAGTTGGTTGTATTGCATAATAACATTGCTCAGTGTTATTTAAAGAAAGGTGACTACAAGGCAGCGACCGAAGAAGCCACATCTGGTAATATCTTTAGAATCTTAACTGTTCATTATATTTCTGTTATTTCCATCCCCACCAAATTATTGAATATAACCTATATTTGTATTGGTTGCATTTAATACGAGACAATCGTAGCCTTTGTTTTTCTGGGTTTTTTAAATATACAAATAACTTATTGCCTCAATATTTTCTTGATGATTTATTGAAAATTATCAATCACACAATCGAGCTATCACGTAATGTTGCTTGTAGGTGATGATAATGATTTTAATGATGACTATAATAATAAGGATGACGTATGTGTTGTTTAAATATTCAATTAACTAGCAAATTAATAATCAATGAATATACATAGCATTGAAGCGGATGCCAGACGATCGAAAAGCCTTGTACAGGAGATGTTTAGCTTATGAGCAATTAGGTCTGCTAGACAAAGCTTTAGAAGACGCAGCACGACTGGATCCAGAAAGTGTATCTACAAAGGAACTTCTGTCACGTCTCAACCGGTTAACTGCATACCGCAAAGTGAGTATCACTTTAATAATTTAAAAGAATTAAAAAAATATCATCTGTGGAATGGAGCATTTTCGTTAAAAGGGAAACCATACTACTACTTCATTTCTGCTTGAAGTTCGCTGAAGATTTGTTATTCGTAATCATGCTTTCTGTGCGACTTTGTATAACACTTCTAAAGCAGTAATGCCATTATTGCTGCATTATTTTATGCTAATACATTAGTTGTCAGTGAGCCAATGAGTTTACAATTTTTATGATCTTATCAAATATTTCGAGCTATTAATTAACACTACCCTTAGTTTGTGATTGTATTATCATTCATCATACATCTTTCGAGCTGTCTGTATCTAATATTGTCTGACGCCATTTTTTGTCAAGCTTCTTTCCACCAAATTATATAACCTAAATGAGCAGAACATTTAAGTTCCTGACATTTGACTCAAAATTGGCGATGTTCTCCAATTAAGCATATTCAATATATTTGAGCAGCAGGATTATAACACACTTAGAGACAATGGGAATGTCTGGTATGACGCAGGCCAATATAACCTAGCCCTTGAAGCATACAACAGAGCGTTGGGTCTCCAAGATCTGGACAGTGACAAGAAGGGAGTATTACACAGTAACATCGCTCAGTGTTATCTGAAGCTACGTGAATTCAGGGCAGCGGTGGAGGAAGCCACAACTGGTATAACATACTCTGACACTCATCAACTACATATAGTTTTTTAATTGTATTAGAACATGGCAATAAACAATTAGTTCAATTGAATACGATATAAGCTAAAAGTATAGAATTATGATATAATGGCATTTTACATCCTATGGTATTTTATTAGTATATGTAAGTGAAATTGATCGTAACTATCTTATTAATGTTATAATTGCTTGTTTTCTTATTTTATATTCTTGATCATCCTACTGGTAACGATAACGATGATGATGGAGATATACTAATTATTTGGAAATTGATCATGATTATGATGACGAATACAAGGATGATGGTCATACGTATGACATCCTTTGCTTTTAATGTTATGATCAATTATCGAAATAGAAAACGTTTTAATATATACAGCACTAGGCTTAATTCCGAACGACCAAAAGGCTTTGTATCGGAGATGTTTAGCTCATGAGAAATTGGGACTGCTAGACAAAGCTCTAAAGGATACATCAGGATTGGATCCGAGCAGTAAATCGACAAAGGAAATTGTATTACGTCTCAAAAAACTAGCTGAAGATCGTGAAGTACGTATCAGTCATATAAAATACGCATAAAATCATCTTAAATCATGTTTTGTATATCTAAATAATTACTATCCTCCTGTCCGATTTAATATCTTTTCACACAATATACCCTATTTTCAATCAGATTAAATGGACAGTAATGTACCCTAACTTTTCATAAGTATTAAACATAGTCGTTGCATGTAACATATCATTCCAACTCATGTAACTATTTTACTGTTGACGATATTTGCTCCACTGCAAATTATAATAACTATTTAAACAGAAATATAGGTACTAAGTCATTTAGGTCAAAACTAGTCTTCTGCTTCAGGTTTATATATGAATAAGGTGAATAAGTAATTTTAATTATTCCGAGTATTTTGTGTTCCTAAGCCGTACTTCATTTATTGTTCAATCGTGATATAACATGTTGTGTGTAGGCGCGTTCTTTATTGTCGCCTGAACAAGATATTCATCAAGGTTGAAAAGTAGAGAAGAATCGATCTTTTCCTGCATTATTTTCTGGCATTTGTGTCGTCATATTTAGGCTCTTGCGGTGCATTTCCATTTTGCTCTTAGATTTGTTGTGAATTAAGCAGCACCAGTATGTTGTACTTTACTTACAAAAATGCTTTGCATACGCGACTTAAGGAAGAAAATGTATAAATGATAATAATGTCGTAGAACTGTGTTTAATTTACTTCTGTCTAGTGATCTAATGAACGCGTGAATACGGTGAAGACTACGAGCACCCAACATATGTTATAGTAAAGTAATACAAACAACATAGTGAATAATATATAATGGGTTAAAAAATGTATAATATTCTTGACAGTCTATTATATCAATAGAATAGTCGTTTGTTTTGACTGTCGCAAGAGTCATTTTATGTGTCGTGCCTTACGAACGACTTTATTATCCCAATTCTTGCAGAATCAACACAAGATCAGTACAGAAGAAAGTGCAAGTGAAACTGATGAAAGCATTGAAGATTCAGAGTTGAACCAGGTGAGATATTTGACATAACATGAAGCAATAATAAGACATCAACATCATAGTTTTTGGATGTCAGACATTCGTATGGTAAATGCTAAAGTATAAGGAATATAATTCTCTTGGCACACTGAAAACAGTGTTATATCACGCAATTTCAAGAGTCGTCGATCTATAACAGCGATAAAGACGCACATTATATCAATAAAATCAAAATATATGTCGTCTTAGTATGGTAATATTGTAAATGAACATATACGAACGCACACGAGACAATAAAATCGTAGATTATTTCTTGATGTACCAAGTATTTATGTACAGCTTAAGTTGAGTCTTTAAACTTTTATTTATTCTGCTCTGTGTGTCCTCCAAAACAGATAAGCAATATCGGATGTTTGAAGTAACATAATGATTTCATTTCATATTAAATGCAGGAGTGCATACGCATCTTGATATGACTATTTATTCATATTCAATACAATTTCAACACAATTGATCATGAATAGTCATCTTACTGTAGCGTTATCATCTATTTCGTATAGACTTTAGAAATGTACGAGAAGAACGACCCTGTAAAAATTCAGAAGTTGTTGGATGACTGTAAAAAACATTTAAAGGATAAGAACAATGTGGAAGCTGTCAGATGTGCAATCACGGTACTTCAGGGATTAGATTTCTTATATGCTACAAAATTTGAGGACCGAAACTTTCTATTCCTTTGCTTTTGTGAATGCACTGGGATATTTCGAACGGTACGTAAGCAAGTTATATGTTCTATTCTAGTACCATTTCCAGCAGGGGAACTGCAAAACAATTAGATTATATTTATTTTTCTGTACTTATCTCACTATATAATATTTTTGAATAAATCCATATATATATATATATATATATATATATACTTTGGATTTATTCAATGCACTATTGTCATTATTTTGCGTAGGAGGATGTCCCATTTACAACGATCGTAACAACGGAGAGCGTTATTTTCATTTTCTCAAAGTTCGAATTTAGTGTACCAATGCTTGCTAGATTTAGACATTTTTCATCTTTATCAATGACTGAGGTCAATAATCCGTAACCTTTCAATGCATTAATGCTTTGCCTTATGCGAATTATAATTCAAAGTACTGTACAAATATTAAGACATTTATCAGAGATTTCTCTTTTCAGACCGGTGAACATTTTCTTGCACTAAGAAGCTTCTATAGAGGTAAACTGCTCTGTTAAAAATGATAGAAAAGTAATGAAGAAAATACGCATTTACTATATTACAAATGATAGAAACGTCATGAAGAAAGTACGCATATTGAGTTGGATGTTTAATAATTTTGCAGCTTTTCAAAGTCATAATGTTTACATTCACGTTTTAAAGTTCTTACCCGATTGTAGAGGTTAGTTTTCCTAAAAGTACTTCAGATGTATGTCTTCACGGATTATTAAATTGTAATCTCAATATGAATTCTTATAAATACTTTTACCCTAATTTATTGATATTGATTCTTGGGAGTATACCATTCATTATTAGTGTAAAATGTTTTATTACTTAGCTTTTGGAATATTTATCTATAGTTAACTTGGAATGACTACAATATAAAGTTAACACTCTTTTTTATGACAAAGAGTGAGCAAGGCGAGTCGCCGTTGTAAATGACATCGTCCTATATCTCAGTGATTAAAACATTGATGATTAAATCAATTCTACTTCACAAGACATGGTAGCACATTTCTGCTTGTGATTACTCTCATCGAAGAAAAGTTTCTTAAAAAAGGACGAAGCAGATGTTATTTTTATTTAAAAGAGCAATACCCTCAGTAAATTAAAAACTAACTTAAGGATAGCATACAATTTAGACATATGTATTTTTAAATGACTGCACCTATAAAAATTCATGTTAGTAAATGTAACCATGAATGCGAGTGTATGTCTGTGTGCTTGAAAACGAGGGTCTATCCCTATTTAAATTCATTTGAGAAACATGCTTTGCATCTCTGTAAACATTTTAATACTAGATTTAGTATCATGTAAATTTGTCATCTCCATGTTTTCTAGGGCAATCAAAGACAACTTCATCGCATTCAATGATAAATATGCTGAAGTCCTACAATAATACCACTACTTATTTAAACTGGAATATTTAACTTGCACAGATTTACTTTCAGATAGTAATTTCACTCTAAACATTACAATACCATTATAGGTTTAATTCTATCCTACAAATTACATGTCAGAATGTAACATGAACGAACATTTCGAATATCGGATTCTCTCTCTCTCTCTCTCTCTCTCTCTCTCTCTCTCTCTGCTGAGTATCTGCATTCTAATCGATCCTACGTCAAACGTTATCTTTTCTGAATTGTATGAAGTCGAATTTTGTCTGTTTTCTGTTTTCATTCTCAAATTATTCTTTATATAGATGTTATGATCCCATTGCCCTCCTTGTTGATGTACACCAGCATAACGTCAGTGCAGTATGTCAACCGTATCATACATTAATTTTCAAATGCGAACGTGGGAAAAAGTAGTTCCAATAAGTGGGGTTAAATTATGAGGAAATTTTCTTCTGGTTAACAAGGTATAAAGCACAAAACATCGCATTATGTATTTCTATACGTGTGACAGTGTGTAAATACCAGTGTAAAGTTATATTTTAGTATCGTAGAAAATATTATGAAAGGTAAGGTTAGAAACTGGAACAACAACAATGATTTAAATGTCAATAAATTATTTTTAGAACGAGCTATTACAAACAAAATTGGAACTTCCACATCATCTTCTTTTTAGGAATTCCCTTTGATGTGGAATGGAATCCTCAAATAAATCATAGACTATTAGCTGATCCACTGTGGTCTAGTGTGTTCGAATCAAGCCGTGATCATGGAGAGGTAATGTTATATTAGGAGTTGAGAACAGTACAGTAACCATGGTATTCGTTTTAAAGCCATTTTAACAGAATACCATCTTTCAAATTTTTCAGTAATCAATTACATTTAATAACAATCATAACTTGCCTTAATGCAAAAGCTCTCACCACAATGTATTCATTAACAATATGCATTTTGTGTTTAGGAGATTGAAATGTAACATTTTCTTCTGATGGTGAATCGTACTGATTCATTCAGTAACGAACATACATGGAGGTGATGTCCCAATTTAATTTTACAGGATTTGATGTATACAATGGAAGATCTTAGCGAATTATCCGCAGACTTTGAAAAGAGAGAGAAAGGAGAAAAGAAAATGTTTTGGCCTGCATGGCATCAGATATCGACTGATCTGTTTTTCTACCTCGAACAAGCTGTAACTATCGGATTACTGAAGTTTAGCCAGGACCTATATCTTTGCTGCGCATTGAGAAGAGGAAGGGGATTGTTAAAACTGGTAGGAAATCAGTCACGTTTGTTTAAAACACAATAGCAAACAATCTGAATCAAACAAACAGGAAATGAACATACAGGCTGTACCTACTAAGGCAGCACTCAACACCCACCCCGTATAAAGCCTACTAAAGATAAAGCCACCTCATTAGCAAATAGGAAAAAAAGACCCATAAATACTACAGAATCGAATTGACGTTGTATATTAAAAGTAGATCAATTCAATTCAATAACCTGTCTACAACTAGCATAGCTGGAGCCCTAACAAAAATCCACCCGGGCAAAGTAAAATAATTAGGCCTAACAAAGAGTACATTTTCATCCATTGCAGTACTAGCAGTCAGGTAGCAAAGTACATGGAAATAGAGAAACTGTGCGGAATGCCAGTTCAAATAGAACAGCACTATAAAACCATGTACACACCCATCACCCCTAAACCAAAACCCTCAAATAAAGAATAAAGACAACCGAACCCCGGCAACCGCCACCACAACAACCACTAGAAAACCGCAACCCATCAAGTACAAAGCGGTACTTAAACTAACGGGGAAACTAGGACAACTCAAAAACGAAGAGATAGCAACCAAACTAAAGGGGGGGGGGATAAAATAGACAAAAATTATCAAATTGTCAGTCAAGACAGAAAAACAACCAATGTAACAATATTAGAAACCTCAACCCCCCTACCACCCCTTATAAAGTTGGGAAAAATAGGAACTAGGTATCGAATTGAACCCTACATTAATAAACCTAGATTCTGCACCAAATGCAAACATTGGGGACATTACAAATCAAACTGTAAGTTTCCAACCAGATGTAATAAGCGTGGGGGAGAACATACGGGTGAGTGTAAAAGACAAACTCCAAAGTGCATACACTGTCGGGCCCACACCTACCCACGTCCTCAGACTGCCCAGCTACAATAAGGGAACACGCCTTAAGTGGGGTTAGGCATTCTTTATACCTCAATTAGAGAACGGCCAAACAATACTGCAAAAAACAAAAACAAAAAAATATAGTAACAATAGGGGAAGTCTCCAACCTATTACTCAAAAACCCACTCAAGGCAACAATAGGAAAATTAACAACAAAAGCGAAAAGAGCAGTCAGACTGAAATACTTCTAGAACTGAGTAAAGTCTTTACTAGAACTGACAAAATAATTGACAAGCTGGATCTAAAAGACCCAAATTTCCAAATAAGCCTACAGATGTCAATAAATCATGTCAAAACTCAGCTAGAAAACCAAATTACAGTAAACTAACCCGATATAAATGGTTAATACACCACACGGAAACGTTACTATATGGCAATGGAATGCAAGGGGACTGTCAGGAAACATCAATGAACTAAAACTTAAATTACTATATACAGTGCAAAAACCTGACATCCTATGCATTCAAGAAACTAAACTTTCTACAAACTCGAAAACGATGCCATCAATACATGGCTACTTCCGAGGTTATTTCCAACATAGAACGGAAGGCCGGGGTGGGGGTGGATTAGCCATATTTATTAATAGCATCTTACCATCTGCAACTGTAATACCCATAACATCAAGATATAACAGCAATCGATTAATATAAATACAATCTCTATTAGTTAACACCGTAAAATGTGAATTGCAAATCTTCAATGTTTATGACCCAGGAAGAAATACTAAATTAAACCATCAATTAGCACTAATAAAAAGTAAACCAAATGCATTAAATCCGAACTTACGATCATTTGTGGAGATTTCAACGCCCACAATGAGCTTTGGGATGGGGAAGTGACGGATGAATGGGGTAAGTGGGTGGAGACATGGACCACTGAATCCACCCTAACTATCCTCAATGATAGTGCCAAAACCATACTCAATCCGGTTGACGGCACCCTATCCGCCATTGACCTCACCCTGTGCACACCCATATTGGCACAGGTGGCGGAGTGGGGAGTGGATCAATCCAACCCCATGGGGAGCGACCACTTCCCATAATCACCACCCTGCAAATGGCCGTACAATTCGAATCAAATAACAAAATCCCCAGGTGGAATTATACTAAAGCTGATTCAGAATATTTTCAAGAAATAATAATTAATACAAATATGCAAGATATGGAATCAGATGACATAGATATCTACTATGATAACATAATTAAGATCATAAATCAGGCAGCCACAAGCAGTATACCCAAAACTAGCGGCAAAACAAGAAAGCCGAGTGTACCGTAGTGGAATGAGGAAATTAAATTAACCAGACAGGCAAAAATTAGAGCTTTAAATAAATTTAAGAGAACTAATAACACTACTTAGAGTATATAAATCAGGATAACAAGCTAAAATACTTAATTAAGCTGTCAAAAGAAAAAGCTTGGCAAAAATACTGCAGTAGTATAAATTTTAGAACTAGCTCCAAACAGATGTGGGATAAAATTAGAACTATCAGGGGGAAGCACACTAATAGCACCCCCAAAATAAACAACACTAGTAACAATAAGGAAAAAGCTGACTCATTTGCCCAACACTTCAAAAATATGAGCGGTAATAACAACCACACCAAGGAATTTCAAAATCACAGGGCTAAAACTGAAATTAAATTTAAGGAACTATTTAAGGACCTGTGACCCAAAATATCACATCTAAATACAGAGATAACACTATATGAATGGGACCAGGCACTTTAAACAAAAAAAAAATAATGCTTCCATTGTCAATCAGCAGAATATCGATATTTAAATCAATTCACATTTTATTCCTTGCTGTTTGTATCTGCGTCTCAAAATATTTTTTCTCCAATAATGAAAAGTGATTTTTTCTTTTAAATAGAATGACTTCAGTGGAGTGAAACGCCTTTGCAAGAGGGGTAAGTAGAATGTAATATTTACTTATTTTTGTTTGCACTTTATCGCAAGTCCAAAAATGATTTTTAGCGGAAAGATTATGCAAGTACTCCGCTTTGGTGTTGCAGCTTGATATCATATCTGACCCCGGTGTGTTCAGAAAATTATTTTATTTTCAAATCTTTTGTTTAAAAACATTATTCTACAATATGATTGAATGAGCATACATGTATTACACTCTTTCTAGCCTATTATTGCTCTTCTATACTAATAATTTTCCAGTTTAAATATTATGAGTTTGGACTTGTATAGCTGGAAGCCATGTTATTACTCTAATTAAACAAAATGTATGTTGTTTTTCATTCACCAAGTTTTTCTAAAAGAAACTTTTTCCAACAGTAAATGTTACGTATTTCTCGCACCAATATGTTCATTTGATGAAATCTGAATACCTAGCAGTAATTTGCTTCATGAGTTCTTATTGAGTGGACTATATACATAACAGTTAAGGACGTGTAGCAACCTTCCATAAATATTTTTTTTTATTTCCACGTTGTTTTTTTCATTCTTTCAATTCTTGTTTCTTATTTCGTAAAAGTGCCGGAATCTTAATTTCATCAGAATAAGAAATTGTTTTCATCTCAATTTTTTATCTCTAGCTATTAATGAGAAGTACGATTGCATGGAGGCTTACGAAATCTGGGCAAAATCCTTGAAAAATGAGGGAAAATTCGAATATGCCATGAAGAAAGCAGATCTAGCCCTAGAGTATAGCAAGGTAAATAAATATATATATATATATATATATATATATATATATATATATATATATATATATATATATATATATATATATATATATATATATATATATATAGGATCAAGCTGCCTGAAATAAAGGTGTATATTGGTCGCTGATACTTGGAGACTGGCTAAAATAAGTATTTGTATAATTTTGTTAACACACAATACATAGGTTTAATAGGCAAGTTTATTGTACATATAAAATATGTTTGGCATAATGGGGGCAAGTCCAGGCACAGCACACTGCATCAGCACAGTTCTGAATTGTTTTGTGTTGTATAGGAATGCCTCAGGAAGAGAGACTCGTGGGAGTTTGTAGGGTTGTGAAGTATGTCTGACACCTGTATGTATATCAGCAAGGGGCTGATACGAGGTATATAGCAACACTGATAACCAAACCTCGATGAGTCTGATCCTGAGGATCCCATGGCAACAAAAATCAGCCGATACTCTATACATGCACCGTAGGAACCGGGTATAAAGTATATATGGGCATAATAGCTAAGTACCTATTTAGGACACAAATCGGGATTCCAAAGATAAGTAAATGCTTAAAATTTGACAATGGCCCTTTGTTCAATAGGAATACCTCAGGAAGAGAGAATCAAGGCAGTTTGTAGGGTTGTGAAGTGTGTTTGACACCGGTATCTGGAATTGCAAGGGCTGATACAAGGTGTATCGAGACAATCATAACCGAACTTTGATGAGTCTGATCCCAAGGATTACCATGCTAACAAACACGCAAGCCGATAATCCATACATGGACTATGAGAAGCATGCATGAAGTAGTTATGGCTTATTAGTTGAACATATTAAAATACAAAGTTGGGTTCGAAAGCAAAACTGTGAATGCACGAACCTAGCCAATGCACCTGAGAACAAAAGTGGAACATCATCCCAGCTAACCCTTCCACGTTGCTACAACGATGTTGTTGCAATGCGATTTGGTGAACAAGTGGGAACGTTGCTAAAACGTTGTTGTCTAACGTTATTAAAAAACTTTCCTACAACATTCTTGCAACATTCAAATCCTCTCTGGAAATCTGATGAAACCAGCTTGTGTTTCTGAAACACATATTCCGCACTTTTGGCAAGAATATCAAACAAAACGACATTTTAAAAAATGTCAACATTACCATCGAGCTAGGAGTTGCGATAGCAGGAATGTCAAAACTCCCATTGTGACAGCATTAAGTGTCAGTTCTACACCATTTGCGTTCATGAGAAACCCAACATCACCAGTCATTTGACCATAATAATAATACTACTAATAGGAATAGCACTCTGCATTCGTTGATGCGTGCCAACTCTCACAAATCAGTTCAAAGTTGCACATATAATAATGCACTCTTCACGATACAGAATTTGTATTTATCATTTCATGCGCTTAAAAAGAATCTTAGATATAAAAAAGTAATGATACTAATTTAATAAAATTCATATGTCCATTCTGAAGTTTGCAATCCGTTTCAGTGCAGGTGTACTAACACGGTTTATATGCAAACACTGCTTTCTGTTCATTGTATGAAATCCTCTTTCTAGGTAGTTTTTCAAACAGATTTTACAGCAGGGTCTTTTATTAAATGTAAAATGGACATGTGAGTTCACCAAGTAGGCATGGGTTTGGGGAGATCTACCTCAATGAGGATATATATATATATAATTAGGTAACAGGGTGTAAAGTGAAAGTAGGTGGGTAAACCACACTGCGTTTGCCTGATAAATAATTCCCTGAATCTGCAGACTGAAGGTTCAAACATTTGTTTTTAAAAGATAAAAAGGAAAAAGAAAACAATACAACATTTTTTAATATCATTTTTTTTTATTTTCTAGATTTAATTAAGATTAGCACTCAGAATTAGTCTCCTTCTCCACTATCTCTTTTTTCTTCTGCTCTGGGAGCTGCAAATTAAAATATAATTTAAAAGTCACATATCATTTCAGCACCACTTACATATGCTGAAGTCACATTAACTAGCATTATTAAACTTTATGAAACTTTCTTCACTGCACATTTTTTAGCAAGCTTCTGCAAGAGAAACACAATATTTTAAAATAAGTTTCACAACAAAGAATGCATTGCAGTTTTCTAAATGCCAACAATAATCAATAGAGTATTTATAAAATATGTACTTTGAAATGTGGTCCCAGGTTCTTTCATATACATGTAATTGCAGTATGCGTAAAGAAACATGTAGTACCTTATCCATTCATGGAAAAATCTCTGGCGAGAAATTAAAAAAAAATAGACGTTTGAAATCAAGTCATACTTACTGATCAAAACTCGGCATATCACAAGGTCTTTAAATGCTTTTTTCCCTTTACGTCCCTTTAGACTATACTCTGACCAGATTCTTTTTATTCGTAGCCGTTTCATCATCCTGCGAACACTATCTCTCATATTACACCCGCAGAAGAAGCTCAATTAGTATATCTGAAAATAATAATAATAATAATAATAATAATAATAATAATAATAATAATAATGTGACAAAATATGCTTTAATATAGTTTTTGTCACGAGTTTGCATGCAAGTTTGTTTGCTCTAACTTGAAACAATTTGCTAACACCATGTATGCAACACAAAATACTAACAGCAATTATATAACAAATTAACCACCGTGAATCATTTAACTTCATAAATGACATTCACTCTAAGATGTAATTAAAATAGCCAGAAAATATGTAATGGCGTATATGTAGTAAAACACCTGTAAATGTTCATCTCTATACATATTTTGACCTACATCCATGAAATTGAATAGCTAACCACTACATCTTATCCACCCACCCCCATGTCTATAATAATCAAAACATTTATTCTTTTTTCACATCTATATAAATCAGCACATTTATACATATGTCTAACATACATTTATTTGAATTTCACTTGTGATTAAACTTAAACTCAATTTAAATTACTTGGTATATATATATATATATATATATATATATATATATATATATATATATATATATATATATATATATATATATATTGGTCAAGAACGATAAATCTTACGCTCTTGAGCTAAACGCGCCTAATTCGAAATACTAGCCTAACGGACGGCATTTTATCATGGTAACCTATCCTATCCTCGATATTTTTCGTTCCAAAAATGTAGCAGTGTAACAATATAATTTACTTAATACGAGTCGGATAAAAGTCTCAGAAATATGCCAAGCAGTTAGGTCATTTTCACAAGATGAACATGCTGGTCGATATACATGTATCCTATTTTCTTTGTTTGAAAATGCGATTGAGCCTTTGAGGCCATGGCAGTGCCTCGTGCCTAGCTCGTAACAGTTCACAAGTGCTTGATTGCATCAGCAGACATCGACCAATAAAAAACAAAATTATTTTCTGCAACAAAATATGCGAATATACGTTAACCATTTAACTATTTAATGCTCGTACATTGGTGGTTCAAAATAGCGGGAAACAGGAGATTCGTCTCTGGCCTCAATTGGAATTCGGTCGGTACAGGATGAACTAGTCTTTTGTTTGTAGATACTTAAAATATTGTTAAGGCAATGGCAGTACCTCATGTTTGTAATTAAAAAAAAGCTGACGAGTAAAATGTTTTCTACAAAAATTACAACCTCCTTTTAGTTATTGGTTTTGAAAATAAAAATGGATGAACTATGAAACATTGAGTGTTCTCTTTGATAATGTAAGGTTAACCACAACATTGGTACAGCGTTGTGAAAACGTTATATAATTTCTTTGGAATAATTATGTTAATTCTTGTCCATAATATTAGGATCAATGCAATTACATACCATTTTTAATTTACTATATATTTTAGATCAGAGGACTATTTAATTTCATTTTCATGTGTAACGTTTTAGCAGCTTTGCCAAAACGTTATTTTCCCACGAAACCAAAACACATACATGATAAAATTGGTATTGAAAACTCAGATGTTACGTGCACCCCACATTAGAAGATAAACATACAGAATTGGCATACAAGCATTATAATATATTTGACTTATGCCCTCGGATTTACACTGAAAGTTGTTTATAGCAAACCGATGAACCCGATGATCCGTGTATGACCTTGACCGTTTTGATATTACCTGCATGAATAGCATGCTATATGTGTATGATACTCTGTTTCCTGCACATATTTCCTGTATGGTGCCATAATTTCAGATGATCTTAGCAACAGATGTCCTGATGAAAGAAGAAGACCGTTCAAAAAAAATGCTGAGGTTCAAAATAATAAGCATGTGAATTCTGAGCGAGAAGCGTTACAGTTGCTATTACCAGCATTACAATCTCAAATACATTTTGCCAGATTAACAATTGAATGCAGTTGATTGTATGTTGGCCTTATTCTATTCTTTCAACTGAAAATACTCTGTCTTGATTCCTTCAAATTTTGTTTTGGTGCACTATTCCAACAAAGGTTAAAACTTCTTAATAATATCTTTTCAACCTCAGATAAATACAGTGGAATATTCAGATGAATACAGTACAATATCACATCAAGACTAAACTGACTTGGCTCATTATTATCTGCTTCTCTTTAAAGCTTGATGTTCAATGGGTAGGAAATGAACTGTACATAATTAACAATTTCTGTGACTTTTTTAATCAAATAATATATCGAATACATTACTAATGACACCTTTAGAAAACTAATTCGAAGATACAGACAAACACATGGAAGTAATGCATGAACAATTACGTAAAATTAGTTAACAATGATGTATGAATAGTGAAATAGTACATAAAAAATCATTTAGTTTTGAAATGTATTATATTGATAATTATTTTTTAGTTGGAATTTGACAAAAGAAGAATCAAGAAACTGATACAGCGGATTGAGAGTGCTTCTATCAACGATAACACATTTGAAGATTGTCGTGACTGGATAGCTGACACCAACGCCTTAAGACATGAGCAGGTAGTAATTCTCTCGTACAAAAATATGCGCTCGCAGAAAGTACAAAACTGCTTTGCCAATTACACTCGTCTAGCGCATGGAGCTGATTTTATGGACGAACCCTTCGACATTTTAGAACAAGGCATAACCTACGTAACATCTGTGATAAATGTATCAGTGATCTCAAACTGTGGAAATAATTCCATGCTATAGGAAAGTTAAATGATACAATTACCAGAGTGGCTCAGATTTTCAAATGTTTGCACATCTGGACCAATTGCGACTAGAGGTAATGGAAAGTTTCACTAAATATCCAAAGTAATATTTCTAAAGTACATATTTATGAACCTGAAATCTAGGCTCGTTTGTATAAAAAGACTACTGAGCCTTTGTTTGAGTTTAATCAACTTAAAATAGCAATAAAGAAGGTTAAATTACCCTATATATTGTCTGCTTAAATGATCCTATATATTGTCTGCTTAAATTATCCTATATATTGTCTGCTTAAATTACCCTATATATTGTCTGCTTTTTATATTTTTTCTTTATATCATAAACATGTATTTATAGACAGTCTCTCACCGCAAGCAGCACATATTGCAGGCAGGATATTTGATTGAATCGAAATCAAAGCTCCTACAACTAGATAGGCATATGCCTGTGGTCTGTCTAAAAACTGAGACCACTATGCCGGAAAACTGCATGTTTCCATTCAACCCGCCAAATTTCCCTATTGATATTGTTTTACAAATCAAACTTGTATGTTAATGTAACATCCAAGATGGGATTGTGACTAGGCCTCAAAACCTTAGTTAAATATTTTCAAATCACACGACTCCTAAATTTCATTGTTAACATAACAAATTAGGCCAGTCTTTATTGTCTTTTTAACAGATGTCAAATTGCAAGAAAAATCTCTAGCACTAGAAGTTTCTGGGCCACAAAGAAAAGCTAATTAGTTTTGATAAATCAGATTGAGCGTCAGAACTGATATTGTCGTCATTGACATTTGCTTATCTTGTACGATAGTTGAATCCATTCTAGGGCGTGTTATATATACTAGCACTTTCGCCACAACCAATCTCCTTTCGTGCTGATTCTTTAGTAAACATATTTCCTTGAGGCTGATTCTCGTTGCTAATGACCCATCCACTGGATTTCGGACACATACATCCTGTTTGAGCGCGTCGTTTGTGGGTGAATAATTTGCTCCTTGATATTGTGTTATAATGGAATGAACATCATGTATCATGCTAAATAATTGCTATATTACGACAACATATCTAGATCCACTAGAGCCACGGTTGGTCGCCAACTTGATTTCCATGCTGTACAGGTTAATACAATATTTGCCAGTGCTGCAAATTATGATTCAATGTCGTACCTTCTTGGTGTAGTAAAGCTGAAGACTATTACAGACTATGCCGTCAACAATTATATTTATTGGTATGAACCTCTGTTGTACTTGCAATGACAGTTAGCCAGCATTAACATTTTCGTAATGTTCGTGAAAGTAATACAATGGCAAAGGACGTTAATGTCTTCGCATTAAAAAATCAGTTTGTTGAAAGTGAAATGGATATATAAACTGTATCCAAATCGTGTCTGTGAAGGATTCTTCTTGTTTGAGGTATACGTTAAGCATCTTATATTTCATACTTTTCTGACACGCTTTGAGTCTTTGCAACAAACCGCTAAAATTAGTTCTTCTGCTGATACGCAGACCGTATGCATTTGGTCTTTTCTTTTGCTAACAAATGCTTCTAGACTGGCTTCGATTCCATGACTTGTCAAGAAACGTCCGTAATGTGGTTCATATTTCTGAAATTGTTTATTAAATAAATGACCAATGCAACATCTCCTTCAGCATGCCGGTAGCGTTTATTATGATTTTAGGCTGGGATTTTACTATTTCTGGAACCAAAACATGACTTTGGGAGAGAGGTATTATATAGCAGGTGTGCGAGTTCATTATAGTAAGATTTCAGCCTATTGTCTAATTAATTGTGTTGGACTTCCTCCGTTATACATCATCATTACACAGAACTAATATGTAGTTGCCAACTTAAGTTCAAATACGAAGTAAATACAATACTGCCATACTATTCGACATTTAGAAACAGGTTTAAAGAACTTCTGAATCGAAATACAGTTTGGTTGCTTTACCTATTATTTTGACCTTTTGCAAATATCGACTCTATTTACTGAATCCTAGAAACTAGTTGAACTGTTGAATGGCATTACGCTGGTATTGATAAAGCCATAAAAAAATAAACTACTCGTCGTTGTTAATTGACACGAATGCAGTAATGTGCAATTTGTACAGTATCGGATACAAGGAGGCCAGTACCTATGTTAGTGAGGTCTTTTTTAGTGAGGTCTCATAAGAAATAAGTACGGGCAATAATACCTCAATAAGTTGGTTCTATTCGTTTATTTTGATACCAGTATTCCAGATAAGATTTAACTTCTTTATGGCTATATATATTTTAAAGTTATAAAAACACATGACTTTTTATGTGTTTTGCATATTCTACAAGAAAAGAAGGCTCTGATGTTTTTTGAATCATTATATATTGATTTATAGCGTTTTCGAGAAACGTTCCAGTTACAGTTATTGTATAAAGACCAATTTTTAAACAATGTAGACATTCTAATACCACGGTAATTACACTAAATAGTCAATAAATAACATGGATATGATTTCCATAACCATCAATTTCTGATTCCTATCATAGGTTTCATACATTCAGAAAATTATATGAAGTCTGAAATGGTATTTCCTTAATAAGGTTGTCTTATTCAAGGATTTTACCGCCGCTTAATTAGTCTGCTACCGTATCTTACGCAGCTTGGGTATCAAATTAATTAAAGTTTAATACATAACCGGTACCTAAAAAATGCGTCTTTTCATACTGACAGCGAAATTACTATCTCTTTTTAAATTTTTATACTGATTACGTTTTATATTTTCAAACTAGACATGCAGTCTTACCAATCCAAGGCGGATTTAAAGAATGTTGCAGGAGCAAATTAATACAATTGTGATGTTAGAATAATGACCATTGTCAGCTAAATAAACCATTTAGTTTAACCTTGAACAACTTCATGACCTGCCCATGCAACTATTATTTCCGCACTTGTTCAGTCAAGGTCGTCCTCCTGTCGAATAATAATAATAATAATAATAATAATAATAATAATAATAATAATAGGAAAAAAAGAAGAAAAAGAAGTAGAAGAAGAAGAATCAGAACAACAACAACAACAACAATAATAATAAAAATAATTAATAATAATAGTAGTAGTAAACGTAAATACAAATATGTTGGATCCCTTGAATATAAATTGCATCCAAAAAAATGATATAGATAGATAGATAGATAGATAGATAGATAGATAGATAGATAGATAGATAGATGGATGGACGGACGTATGGATATATATATATATATATATATATATATATATATATATATATATATATATATATATATTCCAGGAAATGGAACGAATCACACGTATGGCACCTCACCGAAAAAGTACCAAACGACACCGACGTAAGTATAGTTTAATAATAAATATTAATTTCTCCAAATGCAAATATTCGCTATATTATCATTACAATTTCCCAGAGTGTTTCTAGCACAAAAAAGAATTTGAAGTACAATACATTGAAGCATGTCCTATTACGTATTCATGAATAATTCGTATTCTCGTCATCTATACTTCCATATCTTCCCGTGTATAATGCATGACCACCTGCGAAATGCACAGGATCTCAAGATAAATAATAGAAATATACACTGACATGTAGACGTTCTATTAATGGTTGATCTGGTTATGTCATATTTAAGTGTTTGATACTTAATATAAATTACTAGCAATATAATGTATTAAGTAGCGACTAAGCATGGACTTAGAGTAGTGGAAGCGAGTAGACGTGAAACACACAGGTTTAAAACATTTCAAGTTTATTTACAAACTGACAAAATATTGAAATAAAATATTTTTCTACTCCAAATGAGTACACGAAATGACGATCAACAGGGTCTTATTATTTTTACCAATTAGGTTTTCGTTCAAAAAATTGTAGTCATTTTTAAATGTATCTCGGAACTAAATTTTATTTTATGACACGAAGGTATTAATTGTAAAATATTAAACGGAGATGACGGCTCGCGTGAAATATTACACATTCATTTTACTGAGAATCATAATCTTGTAAACTTATTCCGGACAAAAGAAACGTGCTACGCGAAATCAGAACAGCCTATCTGAGATATCCATATAACAAAAATGATACACTCAAAGGGTTCTTCTATCAATTTTGTTTCTTATTACATGACATATTACTTCACTGTCTCCAGCATGTATTTGGCATTCACAATACAGCATTACAGTAGTTCAAGTCCTACTTAATCAACAGGGCACAAATTGTATCTGCAAATGGCACACACACCAGCCCAATTGATCTATGTTGTGGTGTTCCACAGGGGTCTGTTGTAGGTCCTGTCCTCTTCGTTCTATACACCCAGCCACTCTAATCTGTCATAGATCATCACTCAGTGTCTCACCAACTGTAAGCGGATGACACCCAGATATACAAGTCTAGCCATGTAACTGAAGATGGTCCTACCATCCAAGAAGTAGAGAGGTGCATTTCTGATGTGAAATTATGGATGACATGTAACAAGCTGCAGATGAATGTTGATAAAACTGAGACCATTCTGATTCAACACAAAAAAATTTTCATTCACTTCTTTTACTTCAAATAAATATCAGCAACACCAACATTAAATTGACACAGTCAGTACGAAACCTAGATATTACTCTAGACAGTTCTCTCACATTGCACCAGCATGTCATGAACATATGCAAGGCTGCTTATCTTGAGCTGAGAGGCTTCAGCTCCATTAGCAAATATCTTTCAGTTGATGCCAATAAAACACTTGTGTGTTCATCAGTACTTTCAAGACTGGACTAATGTAACTCACTTATGTCTGGTTCATCTCAATATCTACTCCAGAAACCTCAAAACGTTCAAATCACAGCTTCTCAAATCATCTTTTGAGTATTAGAGTACCACGATCAGAGAACACATCCCCGCTGCTCTGTACCCTACACTGGCTATCCATTTGATCCAGAATCAAACACAAAATTTGTTTTCTGTGCTACGTTTCACTGACGGACTCCAGTCCAGCATACCTATCTGGCCTCACCCAAGTGTACACACTAGCAAGATACTTAAGCTCCTCTGTTGACAAACGTGTACCCATTATTCTCACTATGAAAATGAATTCATATGAACAATGTTCTTTTATATACCAGGGCCCAGCAACGTAGAATGAATTGCCCATGGAAATTAGACACAAAGAAACAGTGATCCCTTTCAAGAGTGCCCTTAAAACTCAAGTTTATTGACTGCACGAACAAACTGAAAGACCTAAAAACGTCCCTACCTTAAATATTTTCTTTTTCTTTTCTCCAATTTCATGGTGTTTGTGGTTTGGTTTTTTTGGGTTGTTTATTCGGTCATATCATTAGAGATGTTGTAAAGTGCAAAGAGGTGCTAACGATTAGGCGATATTAGTCCTCAATCTATTATTACAAGTGAATGTATGTCCACCTCTTGCTCCTCTATTTGTCTGTCCCAATAGTCATACCTACATTAAACACCAATAACCGTCGAGTTTACCTTTTTTATGATTCATATATCCCAGCCAACTCTCGCTTTTTTTGATTCCTTGCATGTGCACTGCACAAAGGACAAAAAATTAAGTCAAATGTGGAAATTGATATACACATGGACCGTTTATTGCAGACGTAGTCTTTATTCTGATGTCCATCAGTATACAAATGTAAGCATTGAGGATAATTGCCGTGATTCGTCTGTCTCCAATGTTATCTTGTATAAACAAAATTAAAATCGTAAGCGATAAAACCTGATCACGGTGCCGTTAAATCATCGAATGAAACATTTGTTTAAGTGGGCTCGTTCTGCTTGTTATAAATCAAGGATTTATTTCATATATAAACGGTCTCCAATGATGATGTAAATTTATGTTAGAAAGATGCTTGGTAAGATCGACACCAAGATAAAATAGTCAAGTTGATATCCTAGTATACATGAAGACAGTCTCGTACTCGTATTCTTCAAATCTTTTCGAATGTCCGATCCTTGTTTGCCTCTCTTCTTCGATGATGGTGTTCGCATACGAATAAAATTAGCGCGCAGTGATTTCATCCTATACATTCTAATCAGCTGACGAATCCAGGACAGATATTTACCCGTACATATGGTTCAGTTGCATAACAGTTTGTTGACATCTACAGCTCACTCTCTCCAGGATAATACAACTCTATATCGTCATTTAAGTAAGACGTATTTAAGATGTGAAAACTGTATATATTGGGAGATCTATAATTTGCTAAAAACATGAAAGATGCATTTTAGAAACATTAATAATTGCCAGAAGATGTTTCAAAATATAATGATAACAAGACTATCATATAATAAAACAGACGAATAAACCACATACCTTTGTCAGTGAGTACATTAACATATACACCTTAGCTGTCAGCTTGACTCTTCCATACAAGAGGGAGGTCTAATTTGTATTGATCTCAGTATGCTGTACTATATATGTTCATTTTTCTTAATATATTTTTCCAAGGATCTTTATAAAACATTCATATCTCATTGTAAATGCTTATAGCTTATGTATACCCTTTTGTGCTTGTTACTTCATCGCAGCAATGACACTGTGCAGTCCTTAATGGTCAAATGTTTCGGCCCAATGGAGTTTGTATCTGAGTTGTTATTTATACTCGTCAATGCCATTACTATGGGTGTGGTATAATAGATAATTTCATATGTATCTTCGACAATTTAATCTTTTCATAAGAGAGAAATATGAGAACGTTAGACTATTGACATCTACTGCATTATTTGTGTTATATTTAACTTCATTTACAGCAAAACGTAAAGCAAAGATTCAAGACTTTATGTCTGCTGGTGGCCATCTTATTGGAGGTTTCTCGACAAATGTGGACATCTCAAACATTATATCCGAACGGTCTAAAGAAGCTAATATTAATCAAGCTGCAGTGCATATGCTAGTCGAAAAAACAGACAACACGTATTCATATGCAATGACTCAAAAGACGGAGGAATGGTCCGACTCCGATGAAGACGGAACGGTATCAGATGTTTCCATCGAAGAAATACAAGAAAGATCTCGGATAGAAGAAACTTTTTATGATATTAGCATTCATGGTACCAAAGAGAGTAATAATACAGTAAATGATACTGATTTGCTAGAACAGCTACGCTTGGGACTCCAGCTAAGCCCTAAATTTGTTCATAAATTCATGAAAAAGACACGATATCGAAATATCTACGATAAGGAACTTCATGGATTCGAATTGGAAAGGAAAGCCAGAGAACTCGGAAATAAGTGTAAGAAATGCAAGATTATGATCCAGTCAGCACACCTAGCCCATTGTACTCCACTGGATACAACGGATCCTATCAAAACTATCACAATATCAGGACGAGGTAAAGCAGGACAGGCCCGAAGCGATGACGAAGTCTTGGTAGAACTTATTGATGAAAAGGGTCAATCAGGTTCAGAGACAAGAAGATATGGCAAAGTTTGGGGAACTTTGAAAAGATGCCGAAATCAAAACGTTGATCATCCATTGTTTTTGTGTGCCCTCGACCCCAACGAAAATCATCTTGCCATTCCACTGTGCAAGACTGTACCCAAAATTGAACTAAAAAGAAGATACGGCGATAAAAAACAGTTTACGGTGGAGAAATACCGCTATGATAGAGAACGACAAGAGTTGAAATTTGACAAGATCACAGATGTTACCGCAGACTCAAGAACAAGTACACTATATATTGTTGTTTTCATCACATGGAATCAAAACGACATTTATCCCCGCGGAGCAGTGATAGATCTTCTAACGTCAAAAGGTGACATAGACTCCAGCCTACGGATACTAGATATCCAGCATAATGTGCAAACTACGTACCTGCCAGAGACAATCGAAGAAACAAAAACGATTATTAACAAGTATTCTACTGCAGAGGTTCCAGGCGACATTTGGTCTGGCAGAAGTCATGTCAGTGAAGCCAAAGTGTTTACCATAGATCCCCCAGGATCACGTGATCTCGACGACGCATTGAGTATTGAGTATAGGGATGACATTTTCAAAGTAGGAGTTCACATTGCAGACGTTTCAGTTTATGTTCCTAAAGGAAGTCGTATTGACGCTGAGGCTCAACGCAGGACCACCAGCTTCTATCCAGGATTGCGAAGTACAAGACACATGCTTCCGGAACCACTCAGTATTGATCTATGCAGTCTTCTTCCAGGAAAAACGAGGCCTTGTCTCTCAGTGTTTTTCAAGTTTAGTAAAGAGGCAAACCTAATAGACACACCAACAGTTCTGAAAACGATTGTCTGCTCAAGCAAACAAATGACATACCAGGAAGTTCAAGAGATAATTGAATCTGGAAAGTCTGACGAGGATGAAATTGCACGAGCAATTCAATACTTATTCCTGCTAGCCAGAAAAATGCGAAAACGGAGACTCCATGACTCAATGTATTCTCTTCCTATCGGGAGGAAAAGTGATGAAAATGACAGGGACATAAATGAAGCACATTTTCTTGTTGAGGAATTTATGATTCTCACAAACAGAACCATTTCTAAGCAACTACTTAAAAGATTTCGTAATTGTACGCCGCTCCGACGACAGCAAGAACCAAATCGAGAAGAAATTAAACGATGGCTTGAACGGGAAACCGAAATAGTTGACACTGTCTTGGCTCTGCAAGGAAAAAGAATCACGGAAGATAAAACACCCTCCTTTACAAGCGTTTCGACGTGTTCGAATAAGTTGCTGACGGTTCAAGATTGGGTATGGAGAGTTTTAACTTTTGAAGATGACAGTAACATAGACACCCTGTGGAAAAACGTTCAGAGATACATGCGGACAGACGAAATGCATCCAATGCAATGTCTTGCCTACCATGGATGGATATCTCATCAAAATAATGCAGAATACGTATGTTTAGGACTGGTAGCAAAACCGGAAAATGGGCTACATTTCAGTCTTGATATTTATCCCTACACAAATTTTACATCTCCAATCAGGAGGTATATAGACGTGATTACCCATAGGTTAGTACATAACATGATCGACGCAAAGGACAGTCCTTACCAGAAGAGAGAGGTTACGGAGTTGTGCACACATATTAATACAGTTCACAAGAGACAAAAGGCATACGAGAAAAAGTGTGAAATGCTAAAATTGTCGCAGCGATTGAGAGCGAAACCAATAATGTTTAACTGCTTTATTGATGACGTTTCGGACAGCTGCATATCATTATGCATTCCGTCAATGTCATTCAAAACTGATGATTCCAGCACAATACCGTTCAGTTTTCTAGACCCCATTAAAGATCCTGAGGTATTCAAAGACCCAAAATTTTCATATGATCTAGTGCGTTTAGAATGGAGGAAACGTCTATTTGACGCTCGTGGGTACTCATCATGCATCACTCAAAGGGAAACAAAGAAAACAAACAAGGAAACCCTGAGAATAGATCCTAATTGCTATGGGGTATCTATTCCAGTCCACAGATGGGCTAGAGCACTTGAACATGTTCTTAAAAACAAAATGAGCGACTTCAAGACTGTGTTCGCGAATATCACACCAGATGTCTATAAGCTGCCAACGTCTGTGGAGACGGTTCGTGATGTAAGTACAGAAACACATGATGGAAGTGTGCACCCCTTCACTCCATTTAGTATCACGTTAACACATGGTCAAATCGTGAAAGTGCAGATGGCGGCAGACATGCAGAACGGGATTTTAAGTCCTTCTTTACAGTTACTTTTCATTGCTGAAAATGTTCAGTTTTGTTTGCAGCACATGAAAGATCCAATTAAATGCTTGACACAATATGCAACAAATAGTACACGTCAAAAATATTCCAGCATCACAGAATACAATGAAACATGGCTACCTCTCTTGCAAATGGAATCAGCTATGAACTCAATAAGGAATGAAGAAAACTTTACAATCCACAATGTTCCAATCAAATTTAGGCGTAGGACTGGTAAGTTCAGATTAACAATACCTTATTGTTACGAGAGAAACATCGAGCTTCAGGAATGTGGCAACCGTCTGGAGAGTAGCTTGAATGAGTGTGATGACAGTGAAACGGATATTTTTGGTGCATCGGACTGGATTTGTGTCCGCCTTAAATTACCACAACTACATGAGGAAAAAGATAATGCATCTTTTTGGATTGCACATGGTGAAATAAACAGTGTGAAAATGAACGAGGACAAACAGAGACTGACCGTTACGTTTGAGCTTCATCCACTGAGTCCTCCACTACCACGTATTGTTGACCGAGAACTTTGCACTATTGAGCTGTTGATCAAAACAGATTCTCATAGGTACGTGTATAACAGCATTTAATGTATATTTTCTCTTCAAATTAAAGTCTACATTAAATCTGAAATAAATCAGTGGAAATACAATAAGGGTCAATGATAATAGAGGGTTAACAGTAGTCTTATAGGTCAACTGCTAAATATCCACACCAGTCCTGAACTGTTTTGATGGCCAACTTGTTAGAATTGATTAAAGATTGATAAGGTTTCTAAAAAATAAACATTATATATGTAGATTTGTCTGCAACATAAGGAATTATTTGACAATGTGTCATTTTTGCAAATTTGCCTTATAATGTTAAAAACAACTAAAAAAAAATGTTTTGTGTGTTCTTCTTGCTGTGATTTTTAAACTTCCATTCCGTTTCCCGGACATTTTGTTTTACATATCTCTTTGTGGTGAAAGACTTTATTTTCTTTTCTTTGATGAAAATAAATATTCAAAACTCATTTCAGACGGATGGAAAAATGTTTGAAAGTTCTTGACACAAGTCTGAGCGACGATGATCTCGCCCCAAAGATTGCGATGTTTTTTAAGATACCACCCTTGGGTAAGACAAAGATAACACATCAAATCCGACGCAGTGTATTCATGAAATTTAGAAATTCTGTGATTTGTAGACATGAATTAAAGGAATTTAATAAATTATGTTCTGCAAATCAAATCGTTTTAGTCATCGTAATATAAGTAAATATTAATCCCTTGACGGGGCCCCGAGAGGCCGAATGTTCTAAAGTGGTAACAGTATATGGATCACTTCCATCTCACATCTCTGAGCGTGGGTTAGAATCTCGGGCTCGACCATTGTACGTCCATGAGGCAGCTTGCCAATGGCTTCTCTTTGGTCGGTGGTTCTTTCGGATATTTTTCTAAGCCAGCTAAACTGACCGAGAGGTAAATTGAATCATACGCTATGTTGTGACACTAAACTTCATAACAACAACAATAATCATTTGATTAAATATATCTTGTGCTAATTTGTTAGTACAAAAGTTACTTAATAACATATATTCCTACAATAATTTATTCATTTTACATGTATTTTACATCATTCGTACATGTACCGAGCTTTCAATTAACTTCTACAAATAACTTATCTTGATGTTCATGCATTTCACTCTTAATTTTCTTTAATACGACGCAAAAAACTTGTCATGTTACTTTATTTTCCTAAATGACATTTCATTTTGGCAATTTATTGTTATTTAATATTGATCAACACACGTGTAGATACTTGTTTCAGCTCTTCTATACTAGACTGAACTCTGTACGCAAAGTTTGCTGATTCTTAATTTGTGTAAGTCGGTATCTGTTTTGAAATCATGATATGACTGCACCTGTTACACTTTATGTGCTGATATTTATTGCTTACTACGCATAAGCTTGCATCGACTACGTAATCATGCTTTTAATTAATTCTACTCAGTAATATATTTAAAACCGGAATGAGTTTTGATTTTATTTGTGGGCATACATTCTTTTAAAACCTTTTACCGACGTAACGGTCAAAGAGCAAAATTTGTAATTTTATACTTTGTTAAAAGATCAACAAACAAAAGAAGGTATGTTTCCAACTACAAATGCAGGTAACATATTTATAAATTATTTCGACAAGTATTTTGACCTTTCGTCTTAAACAAAGTGAGTCAAAAATGTAATTTACACAGCACATTAAAGTTACTGTTTTATACTGACTACAACACATTGGAACAAAATTTCACATTATAAACTCATTAAAGGTCAAATATTTTAAATTATTCCAGATGAAAACTATCTTGAATTGGCTTCTTCCGTTAACCCAGAAATTGGTATGGCTCATTGTCACGAAATAACAAGAAAGTTACCCAGAAACAACACGAATCAGACGGATGCTATTAAAAATGCTTTGACATCTAGGTTCTCACTGATTCACGGTCCTCCGGGTATTGTATGCCTTCTAGCCTTTCCCATACAACTTTGTCTAAATATTAATAATTCAGTAGCATATTTTGATGGTCGTCTTAACAAAGCGTAATTTCTCTTGTAGACTATAAACTTCTTTGCAAAGTAATGAGCATTATGAATATATGTGAGATATAGTTAGTTGTGTATTATTGTCACCTAAAGATAAATAGCTAATAAATAACAAGGAAATTTTATCCAAATAAAACGCACTTTATAAAACCAATGTATTATCAATATATGTCAATATCACTTAAAGATATGTTCTACTTCTTATGCACATATACTCATTACAATAAACACAAATTATTCAAAGCATTACAAAAAGATTCTTTCAAGCACTGAATTGGTCATCAGGTTGTCTTTACCTTTGTTTCACAGTTTCAATTTATAATAGTATAGATATGTCTTTATACATACATGTTATTCATGTACTATATATTTTCTTGTTGTTAGGCACCGGAAAAACTTACACGGGTATCAAGATAATTTATCTGTTCAATGAAATTAACAAAATGCACGAAAGGAAAGACGGAATGAAGAGGCAAATTATTTTCTGTGGACCATCAAACAAAAGCGTCGATTTGGTGGCAAGTAAGTAAATGTGTGCATACATATTACGGTTGTAACAGGCGAAGTGGGATGTGTCTATTATGGGCTAACGGAAACTTATTATCATACAATTTCTCAAATTGTGTGGACAGTCAATCATTAATTAAATTCACCACTTTTAGTAAATCATATTTAAGGACAAGTATAATCTCCTCTGGATTAGCTGGGCGATGTATATATCATAGGTAACTACAACAGCTAACGTTGTATATTAAATATGTAGTTAATTAAATACATGTACAGGATTGCACATACGCAGGAGAGACATCGGAGAAGAAAACAACTTGCCTATATTACGGCCCGATAGGGTCAGTCTGATTTGTTTTATATTTAAACGTATGAATGATATGTACGTTGCTTTTAAGTCAGGGCATCCTATGAAAGCGAGATCATATACTAAAGGCTGCAATGAAAACGTTGTTCGTCCATTCGTAATCAGTCCGCCATCAACAAAATTGTAGAACTACTCATTATCGACTTAATATATTATAAATTAGAAATAAATTCTGGTTATTTGCGACAGGAGGAAAAGTAACAAGAAATCTACATGATATTTTAGTTGAAAAGAAATGAAACACACAAATAAACTATCATATATACTGCAGTATAATATTTTGTCATACGTGGAATCGACCGATGCAGGAGTCTAAACACCATTTAGGATTAGCTTCAATATCTTCCAGAAAAATCGGCTATTTCAAAATATTCCGTTTACTTATCTGGAAATGCTCATCAATGTTCTTATGCAAAAGACTAAATTTGTTAAAATGTGTCATTAGCCTTTACCGGAATGTTTTTGTTAATATTTTGGTTCGTTTATTTGTTTCTTTTCTTATTCTATTTTGCGGGCGTATGCATTTATCATTTTTGTAGGACTGTCAAAAGAACGCCTTGGTAGCAAATGTCCAAAGATGGTCAGGATATATGGAAAGACGATAGAAAACATTGATTTTCCAATGCACGGAAAAACGTTAATCTCAAAAAAAAGTTTGCGAGACACTAAACCGGATGAAAGCTTAAGAGATATATCAATGCATTACTTAATCAGACAAGATGGAAAGAAATATGCAAAGGACTTAAAGGGTTTCGATCAGAAGTTCAAGAAGAAAGACTACAAGCCGACATTGAAGGAGTTTAAGGAATATAAGAGTCTGCGATACAAGGCGCGCGTCGAAGAATTGAAGGAACATGAAGTCATACTTTGCACAACTGCAGTGGCAACCAACAGAATTCTTCATACAGGTAAGTTCAGTATAAATGCGTAATTAATTATTTGTACCTAGCAGTGTACTTTAAAATGATTATGGGAATCTTTTAGATACCTATCAATGAACACTGCATTTTTGGCAGACTTTAACTTAACCTGAGTTTACCAAACATTACAAAGAAATCATAGTCAGTAAATGCAGACCTATAGAACCATACCTGAGTTCGATCTGATTAATTGTTTAACCCTAACTACAAATACATCAAAACAGACAACGAGATTGTTACATAATATTATAGTGTATGTCCCTCGTATTGCACATTCGGCAGAGATAAGTCACTTTTTAAATTCATGTCTGACATGCCAATTCACCTTCTAAATAACCTTTATCCAAATGTTCTGCACAAAAATTCATCAACAGTAGTTCGTATAGGTAACATGCATGAAACACTTATTCGTGAAGCGGCGAAAGTCACTCTGAGTGTAATAGCAAAACCATTTTATTTTTAACTGGGCTAAATATTATTTCCTTTAACATCGCCTTTTACATTTAGTACAAATAATAATAATAATAATAACAATAACAGCGAAGAACACAGTACAATGATTGTAGTGTGTATGCTTTTAAAGATTCTGCATGTAAATTACAGTGCTCATAACTCTTAATTTTACTTATAAAGATGCTGACTGATAGTTTAGTTCTTGTTACGAGAGTACTTCGCTCAGCCCATATAAACAATATGTCATCGCAGTCTGAATGTCACCTTCACTTTAAAAGCATGCTTATTTAATACCCGATTATCCACATGTATAACAAGGTGGATCTGCTACAAAAGTGAATAGTCATCGGATGTCTTTTGTCCATGAGTAAGATGTTTCAAATTATTTATTAATTTTCTGCCTTTCTGGAGCAATATCATCTATAGAGATCGAAAACTAACGAGATCTTACAACAGTGGAATATAAAAAATAATAAAATGAAAAAATCAAATCCTTTGCATGATAATACTTAAAAATTCATGCTTATGGATTATGTTATAGATGCAACTATATGGCAGATGGTAATTGACGAGGCTGGAATGTGTACGGAGCCTGAATGTTTGGCACCCATCATTGTCACAAGACCGAAGCAGGTCGTGCTTATTGGGGATCACATGCAGCTACAGCCGATTATTAACAGCAAGCATGCAGCTGAACTTGGAATGTCAAGGTCATTGTTTGAAAGATACGCTTCATCACCCAAGGAACTTAAAAAGGACAATATCAAGTACACATTTCTGAACATACAATACAGAATGGTGAGCACCCTTTAATATTCACTACTTTCAAATAGGCGATTATGGAGAAATGGATGACGATGTAACTTTTACCGATGAGTCCTTTGTGGATCGGACCATCAGTTCATTGATATGGATCTTAATGTAAATATTTTGAGAAACAAAATATGGTTTCTGTATTACACTTGCATACAAACCATATATGCGTCCATTTATTATAGTTATATAACTTGTCGAACTTTAAAACAGTTGTCATGTTGCATTTTTTAGCTTCGAGCTGTTAAACTGGAGTTGTCAACTATTGTATATAGACTAAAGCTTATCAAGCTAACAATGAAATCAAAATTAAATCCATTTACTAGCAAAAGATATATTTAAAAATATTTAGTAATCTGTTTTTATTCCACGCGAGAATATATCGGTTCTCTGCCAGTAAAATAATTTGTGGTCAGATATCTTTAGAGCTGGAAGATTTTTAAATGTGTAACCGTTTGTGGTTTCATTATTAAGAGTCATACAGCAAAGATAAACAGGCGTTGTTTTACATCGTAATACAAATCTAATATTGCATTCTGTAACGCTGGGGTTTTCGTCTTTAGTTTCCAGAATAGTGTGTATTCGTTGGGATATATATATTTCAAATATTTTAATGTATGTTCTTTTAAGCTCATTCGAAATTGACAATAACAACCAAATCGTAGTTGAATTAAATACTCTTTAATATAAATTAAACTTAATAGTTTTCTATCATAAAAAGATATATGAATCTATCCGTCCAAGATGTGTGTGATATTTACTATTGACTTCAAAAATGCAACTCTACTCCAGTAAAACCAATGACATTCGCAAAATATTTGTTATAATCAAACAACAGATGATGTATTAAGACTCTTGTTTCAGAACGAATCGTCTTTCCTGCGTATCAGCATTATTGCTCACTTGCGAGTTATTCATTCATAAACCTGAATACATTATTGTGGTATGTAGGCATCACATGAAATACTTAAGCGTTATAATTTCCTATTTTGGTCATTGTTTGCCAGATGTCATGTCTCCGTTATCACAATATGTTGTTTGATTCGTTCGTTAAAAAATCCTATATGTATAGCAAAGTATTCCATGCATATGCAAATACATTATTGTTCTCAGTAAACATGCAGATTATTAGGAGTTTATAACTACACATCAGGAACAACAAAATAAAATTAAACGAACAACATAGACGTGTTTCATCTACATAAAAATACCTGATAAATTAGATGGACTTTAAAAATAGCCTTTAATCATCAAATGATAAATGTGGCCTACATACATATATGTATATATTAAATCTGAGATGGCATCATCGTGTCATTTAAAAATTTAAAGCTGTAGCCAAATATAAAGTAAAATAATATAATAAATGAAAATTTAATACAAAAGATTGTCACAGTAAATTTACGAGTTAATACTTTCTGCTGAATCCGGACAAATCATCCAAGACCTGATCGGGTGTTAGATCCTCTTAACACTTTAGACCATTCCATGACCTCGATAATATAGTATTGTCTCGGTTGACAGAAAAATTATGGCAGTTGTAATTGTATCAGTGCATATGTCAGGTTAACTTTCAAAATATCTCATGGTGCAGTCTCACAGCGATTCGACATGCGACACTAAATATTCATCATTTGTTCGAACCAAGATGTTTCATTGATTATTTCAAGCTCTGCTTTTACAAAATTTTCAAAGCAGACTCATGATGTCATGGTCTATACATGCTACACAGCTGAAAAACTCTTGCAGATTGTACCTCACATCTTTTCCACAATTGTATTAATCTGAATAATATCCATCGATTTATTTACTTTATTCTGGTCGCATGACGACACAAACATTAATTTTGTCAGCTGTCATGTGCTGTATTATTGGAATATCAGTAGGTTTATACCCGTTTAAGGTTGTATGTTACCTACCTTTCATTGTTATCGAGAATTTGAAACCGATAAATGCGGGTACCTTTGTAGATACATATATTTAGCTGCATGTTATTGAAAACAGTTGTGCTGAAACATGTATCTTTCACAGATTTATATTGTTTAAAGTTGGGAGGGGGCGGGTGTTATGTTTTCATGACTATATCATAAAATATTTAAGGATAATCTCCTTTCATTTTCAGAATCCGGGATTATGTGAGTTTCCATCGAAAATGTTTTACAACAATAAACTAATCACCGAAGAAAATGACGATAGGGTACTTTGGAAACATGGTATTTGGAACCCACTCTCAATATGGCGTGATGCATTTAAACCACACATTCTGTGTCATGTAGAGGGTGAGGAAACGGCTCTCAAAGCATCAACGGATGAAGGAAATGAGCACTCCAGAAGCAATTTGAGAGAAATAGAAAAAGTGGTATGAAATAAAACTCCTTAAAAATGTTCACGTGATGGATGTTTTAAGACAACCGTTATTTATCTCTTCTTTCTGTTTCAAATTCCAATTTGCATTAATTTAACCAGAAAGTCTTTTAAATTATTCTCAATTCGAAAATTATGTTAGAAAAGCCAACACTACAGTCAATTGCATAGACATGTGCCTTTCAGCACGGCATAAAAATCAACTAACATTGAAAATGGAAATTTAAAGACGCAAAACGGAAAAGTAGCTGTATTCACGCCTTTTAAGATTAGAATATTTAGCAGACGAAAAACAATACGCGCGCAATCATTTCTGACCAGGCATAATGGCTCAGATACTATAGCTGATGGATTTTAACAAGAAACTTCCAAAAGTGCAAAGAGTCATCGCCTTAACAATTGCCGTGATTTAAACTTTAGCATAATTCCTCTAGGTTTATACCACAATTCAAATGAACAGTAAACATTTAGCGGCACGAAATATAAATCTTTTTCGTTTTCATCTTGGTGCAAATAACTATAATACGAAATCATGATAATATATATGTATGTCTCCGATGTCTCAATAATTTCTCCATGTTTACTGAAAAAGAATATAAAAATTGAATACCACTTTTAACATGAAAAATTTCTGTATGAAACATATATTATTTTACTTTCCTTACGTCTCATAATTTAACGTTTAATTCTATATAGGACATATATTTATTTCAGGTCGAAGTACTTCGCCATTTGCAATATATGGAGAAAGTCGAAAGCAAGAGGATTGTCATTTTATCTCAGTACAACGCACAGTGTTCAAAACTTAGAGATCAATTAGAGATGCATGGTTTCCATAATGTTAAAGTCAGCACTGTTGTATCAAGCCAGGGTTTGTATTTAAGTAATGCATACTTTGTAGATTCCCGAAATATTTACTTTGAAACATATGAAGTGTACAAAAAGTTTAAGGCATAGGTAAGAAAGGCGTCATGTGTCTAGATCATTTCTAAAACTAAGACTTTAACAACAATGATAGATTTGGTCCAGGTACAAAATAAAAAAATTGTAAAATAAAATGACACTGGTATGTAAGAATATTTCAATTGAAATTCTACCATACAATTTTCATATAAGTAAATTTGTAAGTTCTTTGCTTTACACCAATTTTTGATTTCCATATCGGTAAAGACATTAACTATTGCTTTTCATTTTCAAAAAGATTATTATCTGTCAATTGTTAGATCGGCCGAACTAAACGTTAATGAGAAATGACGTGACTTTATATTGTTTACTTAAACATTTTGTTTAAAAGCACTGATTTTTAACATTTAACATATGGTTAATGACGGGATTACATCATGTAGTTGATACTACCACACCCAATGTGTTTGAATGAATATACGCCAGACAATTTATATACATTATTGTTGTAGCCTAATTGCACAATACATTTGGTAATTTTATAATGTAATGCTCTCATTATTGTGCTTATTCATTCGTTGTATTAGTGAGTTAGTTTGTTCAAGTCGATTGTGAACAAAAGAGCACGAGGTGGTCTAATAGCTGGGCTAGGACATTTATCATTTCGTTACTCATGGTTCTTCATGATGGTGACTGGACTGCTTATATTCCTGTTAAAGGTGGAGAATGGGACTACGTCATCTTTAGCACTGTTCGATCATTACCTGCACATCTGATAGAGACAAATCCCACTCGGGGCTGGTGTAAACAGAACCTTGGGTTTATTACTGATCAGCATCAAATCAACGTGGCTCTCACAAGGGCCCGAAATGGAATCATTATCATTGGTAAGGTTTCAATTTCTGCTTTTTTGCTCAGTACAACGATAGACATAGTAATTGACAAGGTTAGTTCAACTTGACATTCAATAAGTTAATTTATCATCCAGAAATTTTCTGATATACATGTGAGAATCACTGATCTTTGTGTTGTCCCTTCTACTGATCCAATTCAGTCTGTCTCCTCATTTTGTTTTGTTTCAAACTCTTCATGCTTTCTTCATGCTTTCTTATATTTTTCTTTCTTTCTGTCGTTCCCACCTTATCATTATTTATCCTTCCTTCACTCTTCTGTTGCATCTTATTTCTTCGCCTCTCTTTTCTGATCTTTAGACTTATCCTCTTTTCCTTCCACTATTGTTCCGCTTCGTGCGTTCCCCTGGAAGCTTCTGGAGAAACACAACAAGAGACAAAATTTCTAGCCCGCTTCGATATCTTCCCTGAAATTCATCCCTATGTCACATATCTATCATTTGATTAATGGGCAACAAACATTACAAAGTCATGACAATAAATACTTATACGCTTACATAACTCGTACATGCATTGCGCTACAAAATACGAATAATAAAACTTGAATAAATATGGTAAGACCATCTAAATATTGAAAATGTTCTCTTTTCTCATCTACAGCAGTCTATGAAGCAATCATCCAAAATGTCTGCGCCTTAATAATTAAGAAATACGTATCTAACTCGAGGTCTAACTTCGTATACCATGCAATCTACGCTTATTACTTTCTAATAAATGTTTATCCACATCCTAACACAAGCATTCTGATAAAATAAATAAACGTCCTAACTCAATTAAACATAGTTATAGACTGTAAACAATCAATCAAATTAACTCAGTTCAAGTACAACATTTTGTCAGGATATTGTCTTACCTTTGGAAGATTTTAAAGTAAATTCCAATTCTCTTTAAGGAGATAAGGCTCCACGAATGTTGGGATAGTCTTTCTCTAGAATTCCTTAACTACACGGATTTTTTTCCCTTTATACACTGTGATCTCTCATCTGTTCTGTTCTCAAAACCTAAGCGCAGTTCAATAAATTAATGAAGTTTTTCCTCTACAACTGATGCATATTCCCGCTTAAATTATAGACCACGTCCAATCCTGTTTGAGCCCTCTAGTCCACTATATTTTATTGGTCCGTTTGAAATTAATTCGGTGTCAAACGTCCAACTCTTTGCCGCATCCACGCTGATGGTATAAGAGTCAACAATGCCTCTGATAATAGTCGAAGCTGATTAAAGGACTATGATCCTTTCAAGCGGTCTTGGTGATTTCGGATTGCCTGCCGCCTAGGTAGAACATCATTGTTCTTGGGTATGCTGGAATTAAAATTGTGCCACGAACTTAGCTTGTTACAGATAAATAAGAACGAAGTTAGTGCAAAAATTGTCGCTTTAAGAATGCTAAATCAATAAAGTATAATTGTTCCAAATTGTATAAGTATACACTCACCTCATAAGTTATGCTTTTCTAGAGTACAATACTACTACTACTACTACTACTACTACTACTACTACTACTACTAATAATAATAAGGGGCCCCGAGTGGCCAAATCGTCTAAAGCGCTCTCCGTTACGCATCACTGATATCTCACCTATCTGCGTGGGTTCGAGTCTAAGATTCGGCAAATGTAGTTATATGAGAATGCTTGTCAGTAGCTTCGCGTGGGTCGGTGGTTCTTTCCGGGGGTTTTCCCGGGTTCTTCCTCCACCAATAATACTGGCCGCCATGTATAGCCGCCTTTCGTGTGCTGAAAAATGGCGTTAAACCCTACAACAACAACATAAATAATAAATTATTATTATTATTATTATTATTATTATTATTATTATTATAACAATAAGGAGAATACGTAAAAGAAGAAGAGTGATATACGATGATTTGACCAAGAAGACAATAACAATGAAAACCATGACGAGGATGACTATGCTATACTTTATATTTATTTCTTTAAAGGCAACATGAACCTACTTAGGTGTGACAAGGTGTGGGATGAACTCATAAAGCATTATGAAAAAAACGACTGTATCAGAGATGCTGAAACATTCCCTCCCATAGAACAGAGGATGCAGAGAAGACGCCCCACGGCATTTAAACAGAGAGACTACTGAGAAGAAAGATAATATATGAAAGCAAGAACTACCATGGAATGTCAAACCTTTGAGTTCAGATTAAAGTAATTTTTCATATTTATCATACATAAAGTGAAATAGACATGTTATATTTTAGCACATTGTACATAAGTTATTCATGTTTGTTCGCACCATAAAAAAAATTATTTGGTTAGCTGAAATTTCGTGAAGCAAACAAATTTTAAATTGTAAGCACCACGGACAAGTTTTTTGCATACCAAAAAATAGATGGCCTAAAACAACGATAAATATGTACCATAACTTTGAGATTACATATTTATTCCTATATTTGTTCATACGCGATATATAGAAGGTAAAAAATCTTATAATTGTCCATTTCAAACTGATAATCCGGGGCATACATGTTTATAGGTAATACCAGGTTTAATAAGCATACCTTGCTTTAATTGTGTAACGTTCACCTCTTATTTGTAATGTGGATGCATCTGTTGCTGTACAAATGTTATCTTAAATGTTAATTCTTTTAGTGTTCTTACAATAACTGTTATATAGTAGATATAAATTTTATATATTACATGTTGACTTTACTAAAAAATGTATTACTACAAATATTACTTGAAATTGCCTAGTGCTTTTATAATTGTCTGCCAGAGTTTGTTGTAGCGATGTGGGTATATAAACAAAACCAGCAGTATACAGCAAAGACAAATAATGAATACGTATTGGGAGATAAAGCTAAATTCCACTGGCTGGTCATAATACTCTAAAATGAAGATGATTTATTTCCTTTGTCATTAAAATGTAAGAGTTTAACAGCATTGTTATAGCAACGTCCAATGGGCAAATTGTTGTCAATATCTTGCAGTTGAGAATTAGCTATTTATGGAAAATACTCCATTCTTTCCAAATCCATCGGTTACAATTATTTCCTAGTGCCATCGTCGCTTGTACTTTGTATAAAAAAGTATGGAGGCAAAGCTCTTCTAGAACATGTTTGGATGTTGAGTTCTATTAATATGGTGATAATACTTATCATTGTTTTTTCGAAACTATTGTCGAGTTTCTAGATTTATGGCTGACATGGAACATTTGGATGAGTTTGTCTTTTATTCTGTGAATCTTAAAATTATCTCGTCATAATTATCACTCATGAACCAGAAAGTGTTGAAAAGTATTGTGAATATATATTATGTTAGGTTGCAACTAGTAGATGGAATGGAGCACAATGTGTTAATGCCTAACTACAAAACTATTGCACAGGGAATTCTTTTGAACGTTCTGTATGTTGTTATTTTTATAGATGTTTTAGTGTAATGTTTAGACTTCGTCAACGTTACATGATCGATATATTTTAATATAGTGTATATTATTTAAAATGCCTAAACGTTATGGATTCTACTAAGTGAATTATATTTGTTTCTTCGCGAGGAGAGGTATATATTTTGTTGGTGTTTCATACACAATTTACTTAAACCAAATATGGAAATTGTACTTCACTGTAGTGTGTATGTGTGTGTGTGTGTGTGTGTTGCTTTACTGCACCTTTTTCTTACAGTAATATTCTCCATCCATGACTACCTTGAATAATGATTTTCGATCTTCTGTTTCAAATCATATACGGTTAACATATGTATATACCATTCTTGCATAACACATCTTTAATTGTATTTCAAAGAACAATTAAATTAAATTAAAAAATATCTTATCTTAGGATTGAAAGAACTATTATGCATATAGCATATGTTTCAACTCAATGCAACATTATGTTTATTTGTAATTTGTTTTTGAATAAGGGGGGGGGGGGGTAAGACAATGGCATGAAATAGCCACAACACGACCATTAGTTGCTGTGATTTTGAACTTGGTTAAGTTCATCTTACCACCTCCTACAGAAGATATTCATATTGAAACTGACTAACGTCTTACCTGGAAATGTTTCCTCACTATAGTAATATAATATCAGTCACATTTTACATAGTCGACACATAAGCTACATTTCCAAATCTTTATCTTAAGTTTTGACCTTATTTTACGTATTTGAATTTTGAAACATTTTATCGAAAATTTGACCAACATGTAATTTTGCTCATGGGAAGAAATCAAACCTAGCGAAATAAGTCGCGATAGGAAAAGTGCATCCGACTGCGAAAATCCAGATATGCCTTCGCAAAGAGTGCTATTTATAAATATTTGCCCTGCTTTTTTGTTTTATCTGCTTATGTATTGTGCGATAGCCATTCAGGATATTTGCGGATTTCAGTGTGGCGTCCGTAACATAATTAAAGCACTGAACTCTGAGACCTTTATGTCACTGCTGTATAAAGCATTCTAAATGACAGAGTGTGTTTAAAGTATTTTTGTCATTAAATCATATTGCTCTATTACGATGCACATACATTTACAGTGTTTATTCTAATTTAACTTTGTTACAAATATTTTTGTAGAAATGCTTCATCACTTAAGTTTTTTAAACAATTGTATTGTAGTTCGAGATTTTATGTTTTATGCAGGACATATTTAAAGACTTGAAAAGTACTTATGTAGTTAATTGAAAACACATTTACATACAAACAACTCACATTATGGCTTGCATTGCTATATAATTATGAACTGTATAATCCGTTAATGTGTTAGATGATTTTTTCTATGCGTTTTATCTTTCCCCGTTACTTGTGTTCGGATGTATCAACCTTCAGGAGTAACTGGTCTGACAAAATGCCATTGTTATGTGAATGCTCTTCGTGTATATATGCAGGACATTCAATAAGAAGAGTGGTATTTACGACAGTTGTTCTATACATTATAACAAATAATGTGACTTTGAAGAGTGCTTTATAAATGTTTAATGTAGATACATTTTTATTTGGATCTTGAATTTGTTATTATGATTTTACAATGCCCTGCTGCATATTGAAATATTATTGAATATGTAATTTGCTTATGAAGGATATACAATAGCAATAACATATTACTTCTGTTTCAGGGTTTGACCGAACTTGCTATTCGTGCTAAAATGTTATTTGTTTCAAGAATGAACTTCTTTACATAAAGCCCTCAACCGGCCAACCAAATGTTGGCAACGTTTCCTAGAGTATTTTCAATAATATTTTATCATGCCCTCAAATATGCTTGCTTGGCAATTTGATTTGATTGTCTAGAGGTGAATTGTACAGACATCAAAGTTACTGTATGTTTTATGATATTCATCATATAATGTTAAACTTACATCGAATTCATATCGTAACCTTGGAATATTTAATTTGTCTCATAGGATCAAATTTCTGGGCCGCGTGGTACACTGTATACACCACATGTGCAAGTTTGAAAACACTTTAAAGTGATGCATCTAAGTAGTTTCATAATTCTTTTGCGTTGAGGAATATGCATCCATTGCGAGTTTATTTATACTCCTCGTCTTATTCTGGCAACTTGCCTGAATCCATTGTGTTTTGCCCTGACCACTCGAACTTAATCTTTCATTCAAAAGTTCGCGTACAAGTCTAACAGCGACAATTTACTATCAAAGATATGAATCAAGAACTTTGTGAATTGTAACATGCGAGCTTATCTCTGATATATTTGTTAATATTAAGAGTCAATGGGAATGCAGTCGATTCTGTAAGACATTTACAATAATCAAGGTATTTTTTTACGGATAAACAAATTTCTTGCTTTTAATATATTCCATCGAGTTCAAATGTCATGGAAATTGCAATTTTTTTCAATATTGATTACTTTCCATGGTAAACAATGTGATAGAGATAATTTCAATGCACACGAAGCAAATGGTCGATTTCAAATAAAATACATTAACACAAAAATTCTCATAACGTTCCTTCATATGTTGCAATGAATAACTGAAGGTAGTTTTTATTTTCTCGTTCGCGACGTCACCTGTCCATAGTTCGCATAATATTCGTATCAGGCATATAACTGTTCTTCCGTACGACAATGAAGGGTGAAAACCCTAAACTTTCTTGCGGTACTTCACGGTACACGGACAGAACCGCGTTAAAATAACAGTCCCAGTCTTGCGGACGTTCCGCGCACATTTGTCGTGGCATGTGTTTCAGGGTACCATTAAACTTCTCTACCGGTCCATTGCATATCGGATGGTATGGGGTAGTGCTTAGCTGTTTGATGCACAACAGCCTGCTTACTTCACCCATGAGGTTAGAGGTGCATTGGGCATTTTATAATATAGTTTAAGTGCACATACATATAGTTTTTTGCTACTTGAGCCCGTTCCATTAGGCATAACGGCGCGAGTGCCTATATATATATATATATATATATATATATATATATATATATATATATATATATATATATATATATATATATATATATATATATATATATATATATATATATATATATTAATACCCCTAGGGCCTTTACATTGTCTTTAATTAAAGGGAGTGGTAAGCCATGTTGCTTGCCTATCCAGTTTCCAAGTGATAATATTTCTGTTTTATCGGGGTTGATTTTCGGTCCCGACACTTTACCAAATTTAATTTCATATAGGAATTTTATCTTGCATAAAGTTAGTGCAATCATTTTACATCTTCTCTTACGTTTGGAACTTTGATCCTTTTTATTTCTTTGTTGAGTCTTATTTTTATACTTATTATTTCTTTTGCTATTTCGTATACTAACATAAATAGTGGACATTCTTGTCTCACTGATGTTTTAATTTGTTCATTTTTTGCCCCATTCACATTTTGGGCCAGTTTTGAAAGTTTTCTCCTTCACAGTACGGCATCAAACAGGTGCGGCTAGAGGGTACGTCTGACTTGCTCACAGCGAACATTTTAAGCTGACACCACCTGTTCGGGCAAGGGGAGGTAATGGCCAAGAGTTATTGCCATTAGTCTATATGTTCTAAACAAATAAGATGCTCCTGTTGAGAAGGGTTGGATGCGGGATGCAGTAGGGCTTGTATTTCTAATGTTAATGTGATCGGAGAACGTATTCAATGAGAAATTCATGACTGCACAACTGCGCACAATTTAAGGCTTTTGGAATTTATTTGGAACATTTATTTATTTTATATGTTATGGGTTGATGTTGGAATATGTTTTACAATATTTTAAGTGTCTCTTGTATTTAAGGTAAATAAATTGCATACACATTTTACTCAAAGTTGTTGATTTCTCTTTTGTTCTATTACATAGCTAAAGGCACATAATCGTAACAACAAGTACTCTTTTGGTAAACTCCCCTCTCTATATGACCATTCACGAGTAATGGTCACGTGATTTTAAAGGTAGCTACTGGAAGTCATGTTAGATATTTGAGCAGCCCCATTTTCAAATTGGACCAACTAAACCCTCAGATGAATGTGAGCGCAAAATTGCATGGCAATCTTCTCAGTAATTTATGAGTAGTTGTAACAAATTTGTGTTAAAGAAAAGATTTGCCAAAATTGTATAGCAATCCTACGATTACTGACAACATATGTGCACTTTCATGAGCTCTAAATTTCAACCTGATGTAGGTCGTCGATATATTATATCAAATCCTACACCAAATCTGGTTTATATACCATCTTAAATGTATTTTTAAAAATATTAAGTGGAAGTGAAACAGTTACGGACCACTACCATCTCACCTGTCTGTACTGCATCTCAGGCTCAACTAACGAGAGAATAGGTGAGAAAGCCTGCCAGTGGATCGGTGGTTCTTCCCTGGTTTTTCCTCCACCAACTGTACTGGCCGCCTTATCTTGTGCTTAAAAATTGGTTAAACACAAGAGAAATACAAATATTAACATAATTTTCAATTGTGTGGTATTTTTTTCACCGATGGAATGAGGGGCAGTTTGCCTTATTCCTTTATTTGCTTGTTTTCGTATTCTATACATATTTCTTATTCCTGTGTATTGCATGTGTGTACATGATACATTCTTCAAGGCATATGAAGATTATTCAAATTTGGACGTTATGTGAAAATTAACTAAAAGTAATGAATGAATGTTAGCACAATAACATGTACTATCAAGCATTGCTTTTAAAAGATAAAATGTTGCAATGAAATTATTATTAATATTAGATTTGTCTAACAGTTGTTGATGGTGGCGGTCACATGAAGCCTGAGCAAAACGAGACAGAATAGTCCCATGCATTTTGCTTAAAACATTTCTAGTATCCAGGTAAATAAAGGAAATTTTTAGAAAATTTCTGTTTACATTCCATTTTCAACTCAAGAAAATAAAACACATTAGTCTCTAAAAATTGCATTTACAACAATCTGACCAGATGGAGATGCTTTAGGTATCTAACATACACTACATGCAGTTTTGTCAAAATATATACATATTTTCAGACCCTTGGTTGAGATCAATTATGTGTCCTTAGTTTCAAACAATACTTGGAATGATCTGTTGTGTTTTGCATTGCACTTTGGTCATTTTATTTTGAATAATGCATTGTACCCTGCAGTGTGCATATGTTAAAATCACAGAAAGAAGTTAATAATAAACAAAGTCTGGACACAATTTTATTATTTTTATTCAATTTAAGCATGCACTCCCTGATCCTGTTCATCTCTTCTATACACATACATCCTTACAACCATGCTTGGGTTAGAAGCCCTGCAGAACTTCACAGCTTTTTACTCACAATTCTCTCGGCACACTGAACTGGAAATATTCAAAATGTTTAGAAAAACTATGGAAAAAGTTTGCTAAACCAATGTTTTTTTGTTTTTTTTTACCGCGGTACATAAATTGGATTTGTTAATAAAGGTTTCGTGGTCCTTTTAAAGCGGTGCACTTTTGTTCATCGATCTTAAGATAATCGAAATATCTTTGAGCAACATTGACGTTGCCACAATGATTACTGGGCTCTCCCATGGGCCGGTTTATGATTGTTTATAAGGAGGCAAACAAACATACAGAGTGAACCGGACAAATCCCGTTAACGTTTCTTAATACTTATGAAAACACTGAATCTGCGACTTGACGATCACAAATTTATTAAACCTCTTCAGCATTTTCCTGTGCAATTCCTCTCAGTCACACGCTCGGGTTTTACGCAAATGTTTTCATGGCTATTTTTAGAGCCAAACATACCGTCTCATTATAAAGAAATCTCCATTATAACGAAGCATTTTGGCGTCAAAGATTTTGTTGATGATAAAATTGTGTTGTTGAAATGGGGTTCATGGATGCCTGTGATAATCCATCCGTTCAGTGTCTTTAGAAACAAGTTTGTTATAATTTATGAGTTATAGTGTCACATCACTGCTCTAATTTCACGCTCACCACAGACTCAGTGGAAGCAAGCGCTTACCAGGTTTCATGGCAAATAACTTCTTAACGAGGTGTCAGCGCCGAGGCATATACATGTATTCATATTACTTCGCACTCTGTTTCGGGTGCGCGTTTGATAAGAGACGAGTAAAAGGATATTAACATTGTTTGATTTTTCTTTGCTTTTTAAAGCGTCTTTAGGAATCTTCCGAAGAAATATTGCTTGACTGACAACAATCATACCCCACGTGTATATCAAAAGATGTGGTCATTCATGGGCCTGGACCGAAACATTGACACAAGTCTGCAGATTTCTCAGAAAGACTTTATAATGTTGTATTTGATATATTAATTTCCTTCAACACACCGACATATATGGTTAGTCCATGGTTGTGCACGTGCTACTGAGATACCCATCGCTCCCAACTATATATATATATATATATATATATATATATATATATATATATATATATATATATATTGCTTTGATTAGCGTTAGCCTTTTCATATTGGGGGCACGGGTGGCGGGATGAGGATCTTTCATGCGACTGTAGAAAACCCGACATTGTTGTTTTTAAATTAGCTTGTAGTTTTTGTAATTTAACGGCGCAATTAAAAATGTTGCCCTATCGTGACGTTAACGTTGGGCTTAACCCAAAGCAACTTGCCAATGTAACGTAATATGAAATGATTGCGGGGTCAAATTGAAACTTTCTCTTAAAAGAGTTAACTGGAATCATATGTCTAATCTAAATACAACGTAATCAGCAGAATTCTGCCATACAAAAGAGTACCTCGGTGACATTAAATTTGTTAAAGTCAAGAGGATATAAAATTGCCAAAGTGTATTTGAATAGTTCCTTTCTTCGTGGATATCCCTGTTTTGTTGGTGGCTAAGCCTCACACAGTTGCAAAGTGGTTGTATTAGGGGTTTTCTGAATGTTATAATATATATATCTCTAAAAGAAGAAGATGAGATGCCTCATAGTGTATTGTAGACACATGATGAAAGGATTCGGTCTTAAACTATCAGGGACGACTCACATAATACCCCGGGAAGAGGTCTTCGACTTCTATATACAACTTGCAAGGGACCTTGCCGTTGGAAACCTTGAAAGTGCATCCAATGACCAACGTTTGATTTACTTGCGGTGACGATGTAAATCATTTATTTTAAGGTTTCGAGATGCGAAAGGAGCTTGCATCAATGGCCCATCCTCACTAGAGAATGGCATTTTAAACTTGGATTTTACATAGGAGCTGGAACTCATTGAATCGCATTCGTTGTAGCACCTCTAATTATTTTATATTATGACTTGTAGAGGCTTGCATATTTGCAAGACGGTAAGCGGATTCTTTTGGAGGCGACCATTGAATAATTCCATGTTGTTGTTGCAAACTCAGCTGAACGGCCGCATATGTTGACGTCTTGTTGATGAAGCACTACGTGAAATTGACCAATCATCAATCCCGCAAAGGCTTATTGGTTTTCTATTGTCACTGAGAAACCACGCTTGATTGTATATGAAATGCATATTAACATGTACGGGCGACAAAATCTTCTAACCATATTTACCGGCCGTGTTTTTGTTGGCATCAACCCAGGCGAGCTTGTGATTATTCAAGATCAAACTGGAAACCTGCAAATGCCCAAAGTGGTAATCTACAATATTGTTTTGAAGCCGGGATATCAATTCGCTAGACACCTGGATGACAACAGGGAAACTTGAGGCTCTTGTGTGTCGCTTGCTCTTATGAAAGAGTATCTCGTCACAAATGTGGTATTGAAAGTTAGAAAGTCTGATTATGAAATGAGTGGAGATCTTATAATGAATGGAAATTGGATTGACGTATACAAGAGCCTATCGATAATATTGTGATGCTACAAAAATAAACAATATGTGAATGTAAAAATCAATGAGTAACTTTCACCAAAGTCATTTTTGGTAAACTCATATTGTCAAAATATGTAATGGTGGATGAGCTACCAAAACCAGTCATTGACGTATGTGGTCTATGACATGTAAATATTAATTGGTTTCATCCCATTGGTCCCTTTAAGCTTTCGTCTAATAGATACGGATATTATTTCTTTACAGCGTACACGTCTGCTATCGGATTAGTAGTACCAAGACAATTTGTGAAAGATACGGATTTTTTCAAGTTCAAATATTAGGATCCACGGATTGTTTATTCGGTCAGATTTCAATGACAGAATCCTTTAAATTCTTTTCGGTTGCAGACTCGTCTAATGTCAATAAGGACAAAATAATTGAGATACATCGGTTAAATTTTGCTGAAGCTCTGTTAATCGTCACAAGCGTTTGCTTCTAAGATTTAGTATTGCCTGCAAATAATGGATGACTGAAAGTGTTGTAATATCATCACGATCATGGACGCGATTTGAGTACTTGCTGCACCATTAAACATGGACTTGGTGTGGTGAGAAACTGGTGGGACTTGCGGCGCTGGTAAAATAATTTAATGATGGTTTCGCATTTGCGAAAATAGTCTCAATAAAAAATTCGTAAACTGTACTCCGTAGCCATCGAAGATAAAACTGTTATCATGGTGAAGTTTGATAATGTGTCGGTGGAAATGGAGCATAACCGACGTCCCGTGCACAACTACGAAACTGATGCGACCCACTAAAGGTGCTTATTGACAGGCAGTGAAAACCGACTAAATGTTTTCCAGTGTATATTTTTCCTTTAAGTTTTAATCGTATATTGATATCACCGCGGCATCAATATTGTAATATGAGATTCTCGTGCACGATGCTCACCGTAAATACTACAAAAGTAATGTCATGGGATTTAGAAGACTTTGACCCATATCAATAAACTTAGTCTAAAAGTCATAGTATCATATTACTAGCATTCCAGGGCGAAATGTAGTGTCAAGATGAGTACGAAAACCCTTTTATATTACTGTTTAACACGTTACAGCGAAAAGTACAATTCACTAATTGGATACACATTAATTAAAAATACATTTTAAAGCTGATGTGTCTATTGTTTATTAAAAGATAGACATTCTGCCAGAGAAGCTAGGGTAACAAAACAGCTTTGATATGTCTAGTGAACGCCTATATTGACGACCTGGTTACACGTACTCACTACACCAATCAGTTGTGCTTTGTTTTCCAGATACCCCGTTAATGACGATGTTATTATAATATTACACCCTATAAACTATTACTGCTACTACTACTACTAATGCTACTGATGCTGCTAATGCTACAACTACTATTACTACTACTACTAATAATACTCATAAAATGAAGAAGATGGTGAACAACTTTAATTAGCCTACTATTCTGTACACCACGTGATCGATTAATAGGTATTTCCTTTGGTTCACCGAGTTTAATATGGTCTGTTCTAAAAATAAACCTACACGACACAATTATATTGCATACTTAGTTTATGCAGGAAGTAATACGCTCTTTGTTATCTATGAGCATATAGTTATATTTAGCACACAGATCTGAACTATATTTATCAAAGCAATTCCATAAATACTCAGAGCTTTATTATAGAAAAGTATTGCTTCTTTACTATTCCATGAATCATTATGTATTACAATTATTTCACCTTTCCCCTTCATTTCATTTATAAATGTGTGGGTGATTTCATGTTTCGTATACCTGTATTACTCAGTACCGAAACCATTACCCATACTGAGAATTCTGTGCTTGAATTTCACCAAAGGGACGAGGAATTCTGTTGAAGCATATTTCAAATGACGCTATGATCGACGACGGCAGCTAGGCTTTGTAATATAAAGATGAACTGTTGATAACGAATTAGATATTATCATTATTATTATTATTATTATTATTATTATTATTATTATTATTAATTTTATTATTATTATTATTATTATTATTGTTGTTGTTGTTGTTGTTGTTGTAGTTAGTGTTGTTGTTATCATTATTAACATTGACAGGTTTCAATCAATGTGCCCGTAACCTTTGTATGTCTGACAGCCACTTAGATTTCAATGGTGGGCCGGCAGATCGCCGTAATGTGTTACTTTTTCTACACATTGTTCCAAACAAGCTTCTTAGACCCAGATTTGTCGGTGCATTATGTAACGGCAGATTTGGGTCTAGGCAGTTTTCATTTGGATCAGTTTTATGTGCTAAGGCATGAAAATTGTATGATATAAAATAAATATACATATACTATTCTATTTGGAAAATCTGCAATCGTAAAGACATCATTCAACGGTGTCACGTTGTACAAATTAACCAGATTTCAACATGTATATGTTAGACCCTGAGGCTATAATTTCGCGCCTTCAATAGGTATGAAGGTCAACGGTGAACAACAAGTGTCAAGCCATTTCATTGACATAGCCATAAAACTAGTGACGCGCGCTTTATTTTTGCCAAAGCCAGTTACGTAACATTGTTCACAGGTAGGTGGTGGAATTCGTTGTTTGGAACAAAGGAGCATCAACGGGAGTCGTAAACCCATCCTTGACAGACTGTTAGGAGGGGCAGTGCCTGATAATTATTTGAATTAAAATCCACTCAAAATTGAGCAAGGTGGGGCTAACTTTAGAATTGGAAGTTTAAATATATTATCATGTGAACTAAATGCAGTAGTCGCTAAGACCATCTTGCGAATTAAGGGAAAATAAGCTACTCCGACGTCATTCGATATTGGCAGGAAACTTTTATATTTCTGGAATAACAAGGAGCTTCAGTACATGATGATTTGGGTGACCAGAGGGAATTACCACCTGCAGTTGGTCCGAGCCTGTGGGACACAAAAGAGAAGGAATAACGGAGGTAGAAGTTAGAAGGAAGCTTTTAGGGACCAGAAGGAATTACCCAGTGTAGTTGGTCCAGAAAAATCAGACAGATGAGTAGGAACACATGACAGGTGGAAAATCTATCACACTAATTCAAATGATGAAATAGGCCGTCACTTGGTCGAGTAAAAGACTAGTGATAGAGATGACTGTTATTCAGTTATATTAAATTATTGTTATTTGAATGTTACATTTTGTATATTCATTAATTTAACTGTCGGCACCGCTGACTGGGGGCTTAGAGCTTTGCATCTCTCAATCACTACTTCAAGTTCTGAAAAAAAACAAGCCAGGGTGTCTTCTGTATTAATTTAAATAAAATTGGGAGCACTCCACCTCAACCTAAATAAGGCCAACTTTTACATGGACGCTCTGAATTAGACAAATATTTTCTTTACGATCTAAAGTGTATTTGTTATCAAGTAGTAGTGAACAGTGTAAGATATTTTCCATCCTGTGTGTTTGAGTTTGTTAGATTTTTCATCTTTTGTATCTTATACAGTATTTTAATATTTGCATGCTTGGTAGAGTTTTTTATTACTTGCTTTAATTGTGAAGCAAACATAGTGCAAAATCTTACCTGAGCGAAGTTAGGTGTCGACATGTGAGTATTTGGTTAGAAATGTTAGAATCTATCAATTGTTTAGTAAGCTGAGACAAGGTATCACTTATTGTTAGTATAATAATAGCATGGCTACTGAAAGACAGATGGTTAAGGAGTACCGTGCCATGGGCGTGGAAGATCTAAGCTACGATGGAGTTTGGCAGCGTTCATAGAAGAACGCATAAAACAATGGAATGCTTGAAAGGCCGCCGAAAAAGAACTTGAGTTTGCCCGGATATCCGTCGAAAGAGAAACCCAGAAAGAACTAGGGCTGGCCCGGATATCCGCCATAAGGGAAACCCAGATGAAGCAGGCTGAAATTTAGCTAATTTTAACATCGGCCTTCAACGTCAACCACGATGCCATAGACAATAGTTTTCTGCCCTTCCGAAACCTCGGTAGCAGCATTTTTTTTTTGTTGTTGTTGAAAAGTTGTTTGAAATCGGTTGAAAGAGTGGACGTTGACTATTATACTATTTTAATTAGCTTTCGGTTCTTGTACATTATTCTTGTGTCCTAGTTACAAATACAATGATAATTTTCAATGGACCGTATAGTTTCCTCCGTAGACAAAGTACATCGCTTTCCATACCTGAATGTTTTAACTTTGTCTCTGTTTTCTGCAGCTCTATGTGATGATGATGAATTTGAATTATAGTGCTGTATCGCCCACTAGGGGCATGTAGCACTGTTTTAAGTTTCCAGCAAAGCTGGATATTCAATTTCTCCTAGGAGTGAAAAATGGTGCTGCTCCCCCCAGGCATTTATGTACTCAAGGATTACTATTTAATTTGATCGTCAGGTCGGGGTTGCTATTAAGTATCCATCGACCTGAATGAAGGACCCTGGGTGAATGGGAATAGACCCAACACACACTCAACCCTAACAGCCAATTCTGTGTGTTAATGGTGCGCAATGGCTCAAGTGAAGGTATTGGAAATAGTTTCACATCTCCGCCATTTTGGAGCTATCCGAGTTGTGCAATAAAAGAGAGGTACCATTACGTCCCAGGATGTCGTACAGCCCGCAATATCGTGATTCTGTGCTTAATTCAAATCTAGTCCAGTTATTACTAATGGACAGGAAATACCAATAATGTGTGTGCCACCTATGCAATTAAATCAAATCAATGAAGTCGTAAAATTTGTATAACTATCTTAACTTTCCAATATTTCTAGTATAAAGTATTAAGTCCCTGACAAGATTGAATACTAAGATGTCTATGCGATATAAATAAGTATAGTCACTGTTTGGTAAAAATAGCTTGTTAAGTTTGAACGGTGTGCAAAAAAATTGATCAAGTCAGGTTGCGTGAAATAGATTGTTCGAAAAGGGTTCTCGTACCAAATGAAGACCCTGTTAACCAGGCAATGAAAGCAATCGGATTCTTTTCTGTGTTGCTTTTTCTTGTCTGTTTGAGTAGCCCCTAATGTCAGGCTGCCATCTTGTTCTCATGGTGTCCCAGCATATGGTTGTTCCCTCGGACCAGCCATCATTTTCCTTTGTCCTGGGTTTTTTGAAGTTTTTTTCTCTCCTGATATTTATCCGGTTTTGGTCCAGCGGTGATGTCCCTTTATCCAAACTCCCCCCACCCAACTTGGATGAACTCTGTGCTGTTTTAAGTTAATAGAATCTACAGTCCCATACGCCCCAGCCCTTATAGTTGAGTTGGTGTCTATATGCCTAAAGTTAGATAAAATTTAATTGCAGCCTTGTTCTGCGGGGCCTGGTATTCTTGGGCTTTTAGACTACCTCATACTGTCTAAATTGGGACCATAATGTCGGGACAGAATTTTATGATAGTCTGTTCTGGTCTCAGACCATCTACTTATATTTAATTTTTGGCTTTCTGACTTTTAAAACTTGATAGGTATTTGGTAAGTATTATTTACTATCAATGAGGCTGTATTGAGAGAATAGTTAGAGAAGGTAATAGTAGTGAGGGTAGGTTCCTATACTTATTTTATGGGCTATTTTTTATTTAAAATAAACTTATTTGTTATTATTTGTTTGTTTTTGTTTTGCCTTTTACATGGAGTTTTTTTATTCCCTAATTGTATATCTATTCGTTGTGGTTTGTGTACCCTATTACTTTATCTTTTATCTACCTTGCTGACTTGTTATTATTTCCGGAGATAAAGTAATAATGGTACACAAACCACAACGAATAGATAATGAAGATAATTAGGGAATATGTCATGGCTCTCGAACCATTCAGTGACGATGTCTTCAGCAAGATACATTGTGCAGAAACTGTTATAGCTTTAAGTACTGTGTTTAAGGAATTGTAACGCTTAGTTAAAATCTTTTCTAATATATTATTTGCACATATAATTTCCTCATTTAAAACAAGTATCCCAATTACTTACAATGTCGGCATGAAAACTGAAAGTATTGTCTTCCTTGCATATGACTAAACAGCGGCGTCACTAGGGTTGGTGTCACCCAGTGCGGTAAACTCATGATGTCACCCCTCCGACTAGACTGAACAGTGTGTGCTCTGTAAAATTTGCAATTTTTCATTTTTGTGTCACACCTCTGAGATGGTGTCACCCTGTGCGGTCCGCACCCCGCCCCCCCCCCCCCCCCCCCCGCACCTACCTAGCGACTCCCACTGTGGCCAAATGCTGGATGTCTTTATTTCAAGAGTGAAGGAAAATCGAACATGCGACATACAAATAGTGTCATCTTACTTGTAAGATACAGGGCACTACATATTATGAGAATCGCTGTGCAATACCTTTAATTCTGATTCCAGATTACTTACAATCTCGCCTCTATCCGCGTGACTTCCGGTTTTGGCTCGACCAAAGTGGGTATGTGAAAAAGCTTGCCAGTAGCTTCCCGTGTGTCGGGTATTTTTCCCGGAATCTTCTCTAGTTCTTTCTCCACTAAATATACTCACCGCCATTTGTAGCCTATTATGCGCTAATAAATAGCGTTCAGCCTTACCAAAAGTAAAAAGATAAATTTAAAACTTATGTTTCTACGCCGCATAAAGTTTAGAATGTTTCCTTTAGACTATTGTGCCAAAGAAATACACATTGTAATAATAATATAAAATGATATTGCGATAGATTATATCGTTTCACCAAACTTTTGTATAAAGAATAGTAATGGGGAAATCAAATGAACAACAGTCTTTATATATATATATATATATATATATATATATATATATATATATATATATATATAGATATATATATATATATATATATATATATATATATATGTATGTATATATATATATATATATATAGATAGATAGATAGATAGATAGATAGATAGATAGATAGATAGATATAAAGTGTAGCACCAAACTTTTTAATTATATCACTATAATATAATGATGGTGTAGTTCTAGAAACAGATTACTTAAATAATGCTGGATATTTCTGAATTCACACTGCTGAATTGTATTGTCCCAAATATGCGAGTCCACCATGCTTCTTGAGATGGACTCACATATTACTGTTGAATTAAATGGTAAAGATTTTCATTTCCTTGCAATAGTTTAGAAGGGGTCAACATTATGTTACCATCCTGATAAGATTACCAAATGATATCTACATTCTGCTATATCTATAGTTCTAGCTTCATATGTAACTAGTATTTGATCAGTATATTCGTATTAATTTCCGACTTTGCAGTTCTTTTTTTCCAACCAAATCATCGCGGAAGAATAAGACGGTAATGAACTAGAATACATGTAAGTACTGGTCCAAAGTAACCAACACTAACACAAGGAAGTACCCTACGCAATCGAAATCTAACAAAAGCTACACGTACATAATAAGCTGATGAATAAGAGAATATATACACAGTATGGAAATGGGGATGGGTGGGGTGGCATGGTGATGAATTATGAAAGTTTACATTACGATTCCAGCTATCTTAAACATGTAGAGATTGACAATGAAAAACCCTGACATTAATTATTAGCAATCCTACTGATGTTGAAAACTTTCTCAACATCGGTTGTTAGCTATGACAATGAGAATATTCTCTCTCTCTCTCTCTCTCTCTCTCTCTCTCTCTCTCTCTCTCTCTCTCTCACACACACACACACACAGAGTCGGTAGGCCTATAAGGGAATATGATACGTGTGCGAATAGACCTATTGACATCGCCATTACAAACAATATTGTTTATACACGGTGAACGCTCCAAATGACAGAGATAATTTGGCTTCAAAACGATCTCAGTTCGGAAGGAATTTGAACAGTTTTATATAAATGTTTAAGCCTACTGTAAATTAAGCAATATGGGAATATAGACTACATGCACGAATTATTAACCTCCGGAAAAAGTTTCAAAACGTAGAAATGCTACGCACCCATACTGATTTGACTAGGAACGTGCTCCAATGAACATAAGCAAATTTCGTAACTACAAATTTAAACACATTTTTGAAAAAGAATTTCACAGTCAACATTGACATTGCAAGTCATCATAAAAATATACGTCCGGAGGCCATGGTGTTTGAATCTAATGTGCTAGTGGCAAACATATTCTGCAGTCCATTTGATGTTCTCCTTTGTTTTATCGTTCCTTATCTGTAATACGGTTGTATTTGCAGACCATCTGAAAAAGTTTCAATTCCTAAAGGAATCGATGTGGTCTTCTGAATGCGTTGATCGGCGTGTTTGACAGTCTGCTTGGATGATCTCTCTCTCTCTCTCTCTCTCTCTCTCTCTCTCTCTCTCTCTGAATTTATGATGGTGAAACTGACAGTCAAACCTACCAAGTCAGAGACCAACATAGGATGATAGGAAAAATCTATTATTTTGGCCAATAACAAACAAAGACGGTCAGTATTAACTGATGGCTAGTATTAACTGTAAATAGATTTAAGTATTTGTAATTTGTATCAATTCCTTCTGTTTGCCAGTTCGCTTGTCCTATAATTCACTCGGTTTGACCTACTTCCCGGATCGATCGATACAAAAGGCCAAACTGGATATGCAATCTGTATAATCTGTATACTTTCTTCATATATATATATATATATATATATATATATATATATATATATATATATATATATATATATATATATATATATATATATATATATATATATATATATAATGAAATGAGATGCAACTGAACCATCCTTGGCATCTCTTACATGGACCACATCACATATGGAAAGTGCATAAGACCATCAGGTACAAAGTATGCCAGTATGAAGACCTCGTCACCACTGTCAAAACGTGAAAGCTGCAATGGTATGGCCATGTCACTAGAGCCAACAGTCCATCCACAGCAGTCCTGCAGGCAGCGTCCAGGGTGGCAGAAGGAGAGATAGGCAGAGAACAAAGTGGACTGACAACATCACAGAATGGACCAGGAAAAGGTTTGCGGAGTTACTAGTTACTACTGAGTACATATATGTGATGTACGACACTATTCGTTACTGTGTACATCCATCAGATGTCTCATATAGCTACTACTGTGTACTTAGATCTGGCGCATCGCTACATGGGAAGCTGGACCAGATATAAATTGAATATGAAGCTTTTCTATGTTTGAGAGCAAAACGGTTCATTAATAAGCTTTTGCATAACACAGGCTAATGTGCATGTTGATAGCAATATACATTTGCGATATAATTTTGAAGAACTTGTACGGATCAGTAGATCTTTAGTATCGGAACAGATCCATGGAAAGAGTAAAACAAACTTCCCAAATAATACTTTCAGCAGGTACTCCGAAATATGGTCAAGCTCTTGCAGAAGAAACTCAATCTGCATTTTTAAAAATTCACCAAAAGCACTTTCTCTAACAATATTCAAACCCCAATTGAACGGATACATATTAACCATACTTTCACTAATTTCCAAATATGAAGTAAATTTAGTTGTGAGTAGCTTAAGCACTAGATGTGATATTATATAACAACGTCGGCATATTAAAATATACTATTCGTTCTGCTTATGATTCATATGAACAGAACAAACTCAGATCTGCCGGATAATTATGCCAAAGACGTATTAGGTTCAACGATGATAAAAGCTGTATTCTAATCAAACTAATTCTGGACAACGCTATCTTTGCAACGTCACTGTTTTCGGACGACCAGTACATTTCCGGTTTTGAAAATTGTAAGGAACTTTTCATTCGTTTAGGAATTTTATTCACCGTTATAAGGATTATTTTGGATTCACCTCATTATACTGTAAGTTCGTCACAATTTTTACCTTTCACTTAAATAATTAAATTGTTAAGTTTTATAACAGTTGTTTCTTTTTTCTGACTTACGTTTGTGACCATAGAGTCGTAACACTCATATTCTGAGAACTGAAGATGCAAGCTTATGGACTCAAAATCATTCCCAGCCGTATCACAATTTTGGTTGTCATCGGGGTTAGAATCTAATGCTGAGGAGAAAGTACTGTCGTCAGATAATGGTAAGCTAGCATGGACCGATGGAAAATGGTCTATTATGAATAATCTACTAATTTCTGAATTACATTCTCTACTCTGCAGCTTAGTTCGAGTTTTCCAACTTTTCTCCTTAAGTTTTTCTAATGTCAGCTTTTATATCTCTTATGTGGAAAGTGGAATAAATTTCTTTCTCCTTGGGCGTCTTATGAGTTTGAAAATTCTTAATAAATATATCTTAATCCTCCTAACGTATTTGAAATTTTATTTAGTCTTTATTTTTTCTACTTCCAAAGATATATCACTGAGCATATATCCTATGTTGCATTATACATCGTCTCCATTTCACACTTCCATTGGTCATTCTGTAGACATAAAGAAAGGAAGATCCAGACGACCATCACTACATTTTATCTATTCGGATTGACAAAAAAAAAGAGGTAAACGTTTTATGAGCGAGAGGCTTAGTGATATTCCTCACTACTTATTAAAACTGTGTCTCCTTGTCTTGGTTTCAAATCTTATTTTTAGTGGGCTGAAAAGATTGTTGTAGTACAAGAAATGAAGAGTACGAGGTGTTTTTCGGTGTAGATGGTGACATTAGATGGACACCTCACTCTTCAGTGACTGAAATCAGTCGGTAACATGAGGGAGAGTGATGTATTATGCCGCTCTGTGTGTATGTATGTATGTGTGTGTGCGTGTGTGTGTGTGTGTGTGTGTGTGTGTGTCCACCAATGAACAGGAAAAAAGTTGAAATAGAGTCTGTTGTAAAACGAAATGAGGGATGTATGTATATATGCCAATCTTATGTTACCAACTTGCGCGGTTAAATGTTAGTTTAAATATTTCCATTTGACAGCAATGCATCTATTACAATGAAAAGAATACGATTCTGGCTTTAATCTGTTAATCTGTATACCACCATGTAATGAACATAAGAAATACAATAATGAGAATCAGATAACCTTTATTTAAATCTTGTTTTTCATACATAAAACTTGCAGGGAAAAAAGGTGACAACAAATGTTCCATCAGCGTCTGCACAATTGACCTATCTAGATGAAAAACTGTCAATATATATATATATATATATATATATATATATATATATATATATATATATATATATATATATAGAATATATGTATAGTATGTACGCTGTATCAATGATATACCACGAGATGTATAAATTTTTCATTAAAAGGAAACGAGGCTTGCCCGAGTTTCCTTTTAATGAAAAATTTATACAACGAGTGGTATATCAATGATACAGCGTACATACTATACATATATTTTATTTATATCACATCCAAATACAAATATTTGCAAGTTGGAGTTACGATGTGCTCCTGATATATTGCCAGAGTAAATGACCTCCTCACAACCAAGTGGCTGTCTGCTACAAAATCTAGTTCTACGATTTTTCTTGTTATTCACAATCACATATTCAAACTGATAGTTGATTGTTTTCTTTTTCATTTTCTTTTTTTATTCACATTTATTAAATCAAAATAAGACACACGCATTATTCAAATATAAAATATGTTGTTGTGTTGTTTTTTTTAATGTAGAAAGTAGTGCACTGCAAACACGGTGATCTTATTATAGACTATGCATGTACTGTCATTGACCTACTGTCGTATGGAAATTCGCGTGGAATATATACGAATTGGAATCACGAACCAACAAGAGGTAATTAAAATATTTTAATATATTGACAGTTCAACTAAGTCATCATTTTGATTTAATTCTACAGACTAAACATCTCTCTCTCTCTCTCTCTCTCTCTCTCTCTCTCTCTCTCTCTCTCTCTCTCTCTCTCTCTCTCTCTGTACGTCTTGACTAACATTGCCATCATTCATAGGTCCAGAGACATCGTCGTATGACACAAGCAAAAATCCACAATGCTTGTATTTTATTTTTCGTGTATTTTTGCTCCAGAGAGGAGGGGGGGGGGGGGGGCTGGTGACCATTTGGACAGTTTTATATTTAATTATTAATACTCGATTAAAACGGGTTTCAGAAAGAACAACAAAGGCTTAAAACACAATACAGTATGTGCGCATCGTAACCGACAAATTCAACATGTAGGCCTTGTGTGTCGTCTGACGATTGCAACTATGTATCATTGATATTATGAATACTATAGATAAATCCCAAGGAAAGCGTAAGCATAGGTTTACGAGGAAACAGAGTACTGTGGGTTACTTGGTACAAGTTCAGCTTTAATGTTTTCGTCCAGCGCAATATATTTCTCTTTCACTCCAGATTTGTGCTTATTTTGCATGAGAGGGGGAGAGGAAAAAGACAGGATTCCGATGAAATTGTGTACCATTTTAATATTTAGAAAACAGGGACTATTAATATTTGTGTCGTTAATTTCATGTCATTTATGATTAATGAATGAGTAGAAATTCTTCATAAGAGCTATAGGCCTACGGTAGAAAGAATGTTTATATATTCGTATTATTGCGCTATGGGCGGATCACTATTTGATATACCAATAGTATTGGTATATAGATTTGCTTTATAGCAACACTTTAAATGCCATGTTATTTTTAATGTATATGGTATAAATATATATATATATATATATATATATATATATATATATATATATATATATATATATATATATATATATATATATATATATATTATACACGGAAAGCATGAGCATAGATACACATAAACATTCACGTAACAATGAAATCTTGTCAGAACAGTTACTCCTGTTGCTTGATATATCCGAACACAAGTAACGGGGAAAAATAAAACACTTAGAAAAAATGATCTAACAAATAAAAGGATTATACAGTTCATAATTATATAGCAATGCAAACCATAATGTGAGTGTGTTCATTGTATGTAAATGTGTTTTAAATTAACTTCAAGTACATTCCAAAGTCTTTAAATATGGCCTCCGTTACCATTAAGACATACAATTATCGAACTACAATAAAGTCATTCAAAGTACTTTCGTCATAAAACATTGCTATAAAAATATTAGTAGCAAAAGTTAAATTTGAATAAACGCTGTAATTGTATGCGCATCGTAATAGAGCAATATGATTGAATGACAAAAATACTTTAAACACACTGTCATTTAGAATGCTTTATACAGCAGTGACATAAAGGTCTCAGAGTTCAGTGCTTTAATTATATTACGGACGCCACACTGAAATCCGCATAGATTCTGATTGGCTATCGCACAATGCATAGCAGATAAAACAAAAAGCAGGACGAATATTTGTAAATACCACTCTTTGCCGATGTATTATGTGACGGATCTTCGCAGTCGGATGCACTTCTTATAAATAAATATATGAAGAGCAAATATTATAAAGTTGCATTGAGCTGAAACATGCAGGAAATGAATATACATCACACGTATTGTTATTAAGTATTGTGAAGAGAGAACTAACATAATAGTTCTTTCAATCCTAAGATAAGATATTTTTTAATTTAATTTAATTGTTCTTTAAAATACAATTGAAGATGTGTTATGCAAGAATGGTATATACATATGTGCACCGTATATGATTTGGAACAGAAGATCGAAAATCATTATTAAAGGTAGTCATGGATGGAGAATATTACTGCAAGAAAAAGGTGCAGTGAAGTAACAGACATAAACACACACACACACACACACACACACACACACACACACACACACATTAAACTGAAGTACATTTCCATATTTGGTTTAAGTAAATTGTGTACGAAACACCAACAAAACATGTACTTCTCCTCGCGAAGATAAAAAAGTATTCAGGTAGCTCTCCTCGCGAAGATAAAATAGTATTCAGTTAGCAGAATCCATGACATTTAGATATTTTAAATATCCTACACAATATTAAAACATGGCGATCATGCAACATTGACGAAGTTTCAAAATTACACTAAAACATTTATATATAAAAGAAACAAGTTACAGAACGTTCAAAATAATTCCCACTTCAATATTTTTGTAGCCAGGTATTAACACATAATGCTCCATTCCATCTATTAGTTGTAACCTAACATAATATATAGTCAGAAGAATTTTCAACACTTTATGGTTCATGAGTGATAACTATGACGAAATAATTATAAGGTTTACAGAAGTAGAATAAAGAACAAATGGATCCAAATGTTCCATGTCTGTAATAAATCTATAAACTTGACAATACTTTTGTAAAAACATTGATAAGTATTATCACCATATAAATGCCAACATCAAATCGTGTTCTAGAAAAGCTTTGCCTCCATGCTTTTTTATACAAAGTACAAGCGATGGTGGCACTATGCGATAATTGTAACAGATGGATTTGGAAAGAATGGAGTCTTTTATATAAATATTTTATTCTAAACCTATCATCAATCTAGTTTGGATATGTTAACATCAACTGTAAGATATTGACCACAATTTGCCCGTTGGGCGTTGCTTTAACAATGCTGTAAAAATCTTACATTTTAATGACAAAGGAAATAATTCATCTTCATTTTAGAGTATTATCACCAGCCAGTGGAAGTTAGCTTTATCTCCCGATACGTAGTCCCTTTTTGTCTTTGCCGTATACTGCTGGTTGTGTTTATATACCCACATCGCTACAACAAACTCTGGCAGACAACTATAAAAACACAAGGCATTTTCAAGTAATATTTGTAGTAATACATTTTTAGTAAAGTCAACATGTAATATATAAAAGTTATATCTACTCCATAACAGTTATTGTACGAACATAAAAAGCATTAACATTTAAGATAACACATGTACAGCAATAGATGCATCCACATTACAAAAAAGGTGCGCGTTACACAATTAAAGCAAGGTATGGTTATATAACCTCGGATTACCTATAAACATGTAAGGGTTTGTTTCCAATGGGCGGCACATACTTCAAGAAAGACATAAACATGTAGATTAGACAACTGTTCGCGAGGAGGGTGTGGCTAACAGAATACACAGTCCAATGACAATTACAAAAATGAATAACACAGTTTAGATATGACAAGAACAATAGGCTGGAAAGTAATGAGATGAAAAGCAGATTTGAAAGAATGCAAACAAATTATTCTTCGGTAGATGTTTATAAATCAAATGGTTTTATTTTGAAGTTATTTCTCTAATCTTGACGGAGACCAAAACATCACGAGGAAGAAAAATAATCAACATGATGTATCTTTAATTTACCAGGACTATATGACGGAATGCGTTCTCTTTAGCTTTTTTCAACATTCAATATTTTTGCATCTCCCTCAAAGAGAAATGAAATAATAAACGTTCCTCATAAATTACAAGCTGTCTTCGTTGTATCTTACACTCGCCATTTATAGGTAATGATTACTTTTATATGACAATAATATTATATAGGATATTGAATTTAAAATCTGATAAGCAAAGATTTTTGTGTGGCATAATTGTAACGTGAACGAAACTTTGGATGTAACGCGCACTTTTGTATGGAAAGATACAATGTTGTCAAATAAGAGTTTTATTTTTAAGTAGCCCGAAAATCTTTTCTTTAAACTTAAGTGGCGTAAGCGATGGTGATAAAGATCTTGTTTTACATTATACATACATGTCTGTCGAACAGCATTGAATATTAGCACATTAAAACTAGAGCATTTATGGCATCCTATGACAAGTCATTTATCAAAGCAATAAACAAACTTAAAGTATAAAATATTACCTACCATGGACCTGGAATTTATATTTGTCTAGATACATGTAAATCAGATGATGAACTGTTTTCTATTCATTTATGTTACCGTGATCAGAATAAAATGATATAACTGAACATACTCAGGAGCTTGTTGTAACACATTTCATGGTTGTTTAATTGAGCGGATGTTGTTGCTGATTACTAACATGGAAGACATGTATCCACAATTTATAACACGCTTTTGTAACAAATGTTTCATCTGTGTTAGACTGTTTCGTAATATCCCGGTATTCTCGAACCCTTCCAGAATAAATCAAAACTATACCTCACAATATAAGTATCATTCATCAAAAAGACTTCCAAAACATTTCAGGATAGTCAAATTGTTCGTTCTTCTAATTGCATGATGAAGTAAAATAAATTAAACTCACTTAAAGTTTCATATCTTATTTGTTTTTTACTTCTGTATTTAGAGTGTGCTTCCGGCTGAAAATGATTTAGCGTAACATGCCCCGGATCATCAGTTTGAAAAAGACAATTTTAAGAACTTTTATCTTCTATATATCGCGTATGAATATAAATGTGAATAAATATACAATCTCAGAGTTATGGTACATATTTATGGTTTTTTCTAGGCCATCTCAGTTTTACACAAAAAAAACTTGACCGTGGTGCATACAATTTAAATTCTGTTTTCTTCACGAAATTTCAGCAAGCCAAACTTAATTATTCTATTATGGTATGAACAAACATAAATAACTTCTATACAAGCGCAAATATATAACATGTCTATCTCACTTCATGGACGATAAATTTGGAAAATTACTTTAATTTCAACTCAAAGGTTTGACGTTCCATGAATGAGAAATCAAAGTATCCCTTGAATTAATCAATAACCAAATAGTACATATCAATTATTTTATGTTCCTCTATTTAGCATTAAATTCTCTACAGTGTTCAGATGGCAGTTCTTGCTTTTATATATTATCTTTCTTCTCAGTAGTCTCTCTGTTTAAGTGCCGTGGGGCGTCTTCTCTGCATCCTCTGTTATATGGGAGGGAATGTTTCAGCATATCTGATACAGTCGTTTTTTTCATAATGCTGTATGAGGTCATCCCACACCCTGTCACACCTAAGTAGGTTCATGTTGCCTTTAAAGAAATAAATATTAAGTATAGCATAGTCATCCTCGTCATGGTTTTCATTGTTATTGTCTTCTTGGTCAAATCATCGTATACTTCAACATCACTCTTCCTCTTGTACGTATTCTCCGTATTGTTATAATAATAAGATATTATTATTAGTAGTAGTAATAGTAGTAGTAGTAGTAGCAGCAGAAGTAGTAGTATACTCTAGAAAAGCATAACTTATGAAGCGAGTGTATACTTATAAAATTTTGAACACAAATACTTTACTGATTTATCATTCTAACAGCGACAATCTTTGTACCAATTTCGTTCTTATTTTTCTGTAACGAACTAAGTTCGTGGCAAAATTTTAATTCCAGCATACCCAAGAACAATGATGTTCTACCTAGGCGGCAGGCAACCCGGAATCACCAAGACCGCTTGAAAGATCATAGTCCTTTAATCAGCTTCGACCAACTGCTCCGGTGGCCTAGTGGTTAGAGCGTCCGCCCCGGAAGCGGGAGGTCGTCGGTTCGATCCCCGGCCGAGTCATACCAAAGACTTACAAAAATGGTACTAACAGCTGCCTCGCTTGACGCTCAGCATAAAGAGGTTAGTGTTAGTACTGGTCGGCCTGGTGTCAGGATAATGTGACTGGGTGAGACATCATGCTACATGTCTGCGGCATGATGTCTCAGTGCTAGACATCACTATAAACTGCCTCACTGCAGACATCGTAGCGATATGACTGAAAAATTGTTAAAGCTACGTTAAAAATCCTAATCAAACAAACAATCAGCTTCGACTATTAATTCCCACCGGCAAAGAGTGACACTGAGTTAATTTAAAACGGGCCAATCAAATATAGTGGACTAGAGGGCTCAAACAGGATTGGACATGGTCTATAATTTAAGATGGAATAAGCATCAGTTGTAGAGGAAAAACTTCATTAATTTGTTTAACTGCGTTTATGTTTTGGGAACGGTACAGACGATAGAGTCCGACTCAGAGCAGAGTGTATCAGGAAAAAAGTCTGTGAAGTTAAGGATTTCTAAAGAAAGACTATCCCAAAATTCGTGGTGCCTTATCTTAAAGAGAATTGAAATTTAATTTAAAATCTTCAAAAGTTAAGACAATATTGTGGCCGAATTTTGTACTTGAACTGAGTTAATTTTGGTTGATTGTGTACAGTCTGTTACAATAATTATGTTTAATTGAGTTAGGGCGTTTATTTATTTTATCAGAATGCTTGTGTTAGGATGTGGAATTTACATTTATTAGAACGTAATAAGCGTAGATTGCATGGTATACGAAGTTAGATCACGAGTTGGATAAGTATTTCTTAATTATTAAGACGCAGGCATTTTGGATGATTGCTTCAAAGACTGATGTAGATGAGAATATAGGAAATTTTCAATATTTACATGGTGCATGTGTTACCATATTTATTATAATTAATATTATTCGTATTTTGTAGAGCAAGGCATGAACGAGTTATGTAAGCGTATAAGTATTTATAGTCATGACTTTGTAATGTTGGTTGCCCATTGATCGAACGAAAGTGATGAATTTCATGGAAAATATCGTAGCGTGCTAGGAATTTTGTCTGTTGTTGAAGCTTCCAGGTTAACGCACGAGGCGGCACCATAGTGGAAGGAAAGGTAAAAAGAAGTCAAAAGATCAGAACGAAGGAGGTAAACAAAGAGAAAGGAAGAAGAAAGCAGCAACAGGAGAGTGAAGGAATGACAAATAATTAATGAAGAGGTGGGAACGTCAGAAAGAAAGAAAAATAGATAAAAGCATGGAGAACGCAGGAAGAGATTGAAACGAAAAAAGAAAGGAAGGAATGAGGAGAAAGACTGAATTGGATCCGTAGAAGGGAAAACACAAAGATCCGTGACTCACTTGTACATCGGAAAATTCCTGAATGATGAATTAACTTACTAACTGACAATTTGAACTAACCTTGTAAATTACTATATCTATTGTACTGAGCAGAAATTGAAACCTTTATGTTATATATATATATATATAAAATACCATACCAATGATAATGATTCCATTTCGGGCCCTTGTGAGAGCCACGTTGATTTGGTGCTGATCAGTGATAAACCCAAGGTTCTGTTTACACCAGCCTAGAGTGGGATTTGTCTCTATCAGATGTGCAGGTAATGATCGAACAGTGCTGAAGATGACGTAGTCCCATTCTCCGCCTTTAAAAGGAAAATAAGCAGTCCAGTCACGATCATGAAGAACCCTGATTATCGAAATGATAGACGTCCTAGCCCAGCTATTAGACCACCTCGGGTTCTTTTGTTTCACAATCGACTTGAACAAACAAATGCCCTAATACAATGAGTGAATAAGCACATGTCGGAGAGCATAACATTATAAAATTACCAAATATCTTGTGCAATTAAGCTCCAAAAATAATGTATATAAATTGTCTGGCGTTTATTGATTGGTGCACATTGAGTGTTGTGCGTATCAACTTCATGATGTAATCCCGTCATTAACTATGTGTTAAAAGTTAAAAATCAGTGCTTTTTAAACAAACTTTTAAGTAAACAATATAAAGTCTCGTCCTTTCTCATTAATGTTGTGTTTGGTCGATCTACCTATTGCCAGATAACAATCTTTTTGAAAATGAAAAGCAATAGTTAATGTCTTTACCGATATGGAAATCAAATATTGGTGTAAAGCAAAGAACTTACAAGTTTACTTTTATGAACATTTTATGGTAGACTTTCAACTGAAATATTGTTACATATAATGTCATTTTATTTTACAATTTTTGTATTTTATACCTGGACCAAATCTATCATTGTTGGAAAAATCTTAGTTTTATAAATAATCTAGACACATGACACCTTTCTTACTAATGACCTTTACCTTTTACCTTTTGTACAATTAATGTTTCAAAGTAAATACATCTGGAATCTACAAAGTGTGCACTCCTTAAATACAAACCCTGGCTTGATACAACAGTGCTGACTTTAACATTATGGAAACCATTCATCTCTAATTGATCTCTAAGTTTTGAACACTGTGCGTTGTACTGAGATAAAATGACAATCCTCTTGCTTTCGACTTTCTCTATATATTTCAAATGGCGAAGTACTTCGACCTGAAATAAATATATGCCCTTTTAGAGAATTAAACGTTAATTTATCAGATGTAAGGAAAGAAAAACAATATCTGCTTCATACAGAATCATTTGAAAAACATGAAAAAATTATTGAGAAATCGGAGACATATATATTATCATAATTTCGTATTAAGTTCGAATAATTAGTTGATTTGTACCAATACGAACATGCGAAAGATTTATATTTCGTGCCGCTAAATGTTTAGTGTTCATTTGAATTGTGGTATAAAACCTAGAGAAACTATAACACGTTGTTAAGGCGATGACTCTTTGTACATTTGGAGGTTTCTTGTTACGATTCATCAGCTATAGCATTTGAACCATTATGCCTGGTCAGAAATGACTGTATGTGTTTCGCTTTTAGTCTGCTAAATATTCTAATCTTAAAAGGCGTGAATACGGCAACGGTTGCGTTTCGCGACCTTGAATTGCTATTTTCAATGTCGGTGTATTATTCTGCCGTGCTGGAAGACACATGTCTATGCAACTGAGTGTAGTGTTGGCTTTTCAAACATAATTGTCGAATTGAGATTAATTTAAAACTCTTTCTGGTTAAATTAATGAAAATTGGAATTTGAAACAGAAAGAAGAGATAAACAATGTTTGTCTTAATCAATCCCGTCAACATTTTTAAACAGTTTTATTTCATACCACTTTTTCTATTTCTCTCAAATTGCTTCTGGAGTGCTCATTTCCTTCATCCGTTGATGCTTTGAGAGCCGTTTCCTCACCCTCTACATGACACAGAATGTGTGGTTTAAACGCATCACGCCATATTGAGAGTGGCTTCCAAATACCATGTTTCCAAAGTACCCTATTGTCATTTTCTTCGGTGATTAGTCTACTGCTGTAAAACTTTTCCGATGGAAACTTACATAATCCCGGATTCTGAAAATGAAACGAGATGATCCTTAAATATCTTATGATATATTCATTAATACTCTGCATGTTCACTGAGAACAAGAATTTATTTGCATATGCATGGAATTATTTGCTATATAAATATAGGATTTGTTAACGAACGAATAAAACAACATATTGTGATAACGGTGACATGACATCTGGCACACAATGACCAAAGTAGGAAATTATAACGCTTAAGTATTTCATGTGAGGCCTACATACCACAATAATGTATTCAGGTTTCGCAAGTGAACAATAATACTGATACGCAGTAAAGAAGATTATTTCTGAAACAAGAGTCTTAGTACATAATCTGTTGTTTGATTTTAACAAATAGTTTGCGAATGTCATTGGTTTTACTGGAGTAGAGTTGCATTTTTGAGGTCATTAGTAAATATTACACACATCTTCGACGGAGAGATTCATATATCTGTTTACGATAGAAAACTATTAAGTTTAATTTATATTAAAGGGTATTTAATTCAACTATGATTTGGTTGTTATTGTCAATTTTGATTGAGCTTCAAAGAAACTACATTCAAATATTTGAAAGATATATATCCCAACGAATACACACTATTCTGGAAACTAAAGACGAAAAACCCAGCGTTACAGAATGCAATCTTAGATTTGTATTACGAAAGACAACAACACGTGTTTGTCTTTGCTGTATGACTCTTGATAATGAAACCACATATGGCTACACACTTAAAAATCCTCCAGCGCTAAAGATATCTGACCACAAATTATGTTCTTGGCAAAGAGCCGATATAGTGTCGCGTGGAATAAAAATAGATTACTAAATATGTTTAAATATATCCGTTGGCTTGAAAATGCATTTATATTTTATTTCATTGTTAGCTTGATAAACTTCAGTCTATGTACTATAGTTAGTTAACAGCTCGAAGCTTAAAAAAAAGCAGCATGACACCTGTTTTAAAGCTCGACAACTTATGTAACTATAATAAATGGACGCATATGTGGTTTGTATGCCAGTGTAATAAAGAAACCATATTTTTGTTCTCAAAATATTAACATTAAGATCCATATAAATGAATTGATAGTCCGATTCACTAAGGAGCCATAGGTAAATTTTATATCGTCATCCATTTCTCCATAATCGACTATTTGAAAGTAGTAAATACTAAAGGGTGCTCACCATTCTGTATTGCATGTTCAGGAATGTGTACTTGATATTGTGCTTTTCAAGTTCCTGGGGTGATGAAGCGTATCGTTCAAACAATGACCTTGACATTCCAAGTTCAGCTGCATGCATGCTATTAATAATCGGCTGTAGCTGCATGTGATCCCCAATAAGCACGACCTGCTTCGGTCTTGTGACAATGATGGGTGCCAAACATTCAGGCTCCTTACACATTCCGGCCTCGTCAATTACCAGCTGCCATATTGTTGCATCTATAACATAATCCATAAGCATGAATATTTAAGTATTATCATGCAAAGGTTTCGATTGTTTTGCATTTTGTTATTTTTTATATTCCACTGTAATAAGACTTCACTAGTGTCCAATCTTTCTAGCTGATATTGGTTCAGAAAATCAGAAAATTAAGAAATAATTTGAAACATCTTACTCATGGACAAAATACATCCGATGACTTTTAAATTTTGTAACAGATCCACCTTGTTCCACAGGTGGATAATCTGGTATTAAATCATCATGCTTTTATAGTGAATGTGACATCCAGACTGCAAGGGCATATTGTTTATATGGGCAGATCAAAGTACTCTTTTAATAAGAACTAAACTATCAGTCAACATCTTTGTAAGTCAAATTAAGACTTATGAACCCTGTAATTTAGATGCAGAATCTTTAAAAGCATCTAAACTACAATCCTGGTATTGTGTTCTTCGCTGTTATTAGTAGTTGTAGTAGTAGTACTTTACTAATGTAAAATACAATGTTAATGGAAAGAATATTTAACCCAGGTAAAATAACATGTTTTTGCTACTACACGCAGAATGACTTTCGCTGCTTCACCAATAAATGTTTCATGCTTCTTACCTATACGAACTACTGTTGATGAATTGTTGCGCAGAACATTTGGATAAATGTTATTTTGAAGGTATATTGACATGTCAGACATGAATTTAAAGACTGACTTATCTCTATCGAAAGTGCAATAAGACGGACATATACCATAATAGTATGTAACAATCTCGTTGTCTGTTTTGATGTATTTTTAGTTAGGTTTAAACAATTTATCAGATCGAACTCAGGTATGGTTCTATAGGTCTGCATTTACTGACTTCGATTTCTTTGTAATGTTTGGTAAACTAAGGTTCAATTTAAGTCTGCCAAACATCCAGTGTTCATTAATAGGTATCTAAAAGATTCTTATACTCGTTTTAAAGTACACTGTTAGGTACAAAGAATCAATTACGCATTTCTACTGAACTTACCTGTATGAAGAATTCTGTTAGTTGCCACTGCAGTTGTGCAAAGTATGACTTCATGTTCCTTCAATTCTTCGACGCGCGCCTTGTATCGCAAACTCTTATATTCCTTAAACTCCTTCAATGTCGGCTTGTAGTCTTTCTTCTTGAACTTCTGGTCGAAAGTCTTTATGTCACTTGCATATGTCTTTCCATCTTGTCTGATTAAGTAATGCATTGATATATCTCTTAAGCTTTCGTCCGGTTTAGTGTCTCGCAAACTTTTTTTTGAGATCAACGTTCTCCCGTGCATTGGAAAATCAATGTTTTCTATCGTCTTTCCATATATCCTGACCATCTTTGGGCATTTGCTACCAAGGCGTTCTTTTGACAGTCCTTAAAATATGATAAATATATACGTCCGCAAAAAAGAATAAGAAAACAAAAAAAAAAGAACCAAAAGATTAACAAAAAGATAAAGGCTAATGATAAATTTTATCAGATTAAAGAACATAATGTGCATTTCGAGATAATTAAACCGACTATTTTGATATAGCCGAATTTTCTAAAAGATGTTGAAGTTAATCCTAAATGGTGTTTAGATTCCTCCATTGGATGATTCTGAGTAGTTCTACAATTTTGTTGATGGCGGACTGATGTCAAATGCACGAACCTATCGGGTCGTAAGATAGGCAAGTTTTTTTTCTTCTTCTTCTCCGGAACCCGATGTCTCCACTGCGTATGTGCAATCATGTACATGTATCAAACTGACAACACATTTAATATGCAACCTTAGCTGTCGTAGTTACCTTTGATACATATACATCGCCCAGGTAATCCAGAGAAGATTAAACTTGTCCTTAAATATGATTTACTAAAAGTGGTGAATTTAATTCATGAGTGACTATCCACACAATTTGATAAAGTGGAAATAATATCCTTTAGCCCATAAAAGACACATCCCACTTCTTCACATGTTGCAACGCTTATATATATATATATATATATATATATATATATATATATATATATATATATATATATATATATATATATATATATATATATACTTACTTGCCACCAAATCGACGCTTTTATTTGATGGTCCACAGAAAATAATTTGCCTCTTTCTTCCGTCTTTCCTCTCGTGCATTTTGTTAATTTCATTGAACAGATAAATTAGCTTGATACCCGTGTAAGATTTTCCGGTACCTAACAACAAGAAAATTTATATTAAATGAATAATATGTATGTATACATACATACATACATACATACATACATACATACATACATACATACATACATACATACATACATACATACATAACTATAATAGTATAAATTGAAACTGTGAATCAACTGTAAAATCAACCTAATGACCAATTCATTACTTGCAAGAATCATTTTGTAATGATTTGAATAATTCGTGCTTAATGTAATGAGTACATTTGAGTATATTTGCATAAGATGTAGATTAAATCTTCGAGTCATATCTACATATATTGATAATACATTGGTTTTAGAAAGTGCGTTTTATTTGGATAAAATTTCTTTGTTATTTATTCGCTATTTATCTTTAGGTGACAGTAATACACAACTAACTATATCTCATATATATTCATAAATCTCATTACTTTGCAAAGGAGTATATAGTCTACAAGAGTAATTACGCTTTGTTAAGATGACCATCAAAACATGCTACTGAATTATTAATATTAGGCAAAGTTGTGTGGGAAAGGCTGGAAGGCATACAATACCCGGAGGACCGTGAATCAGTGAGAACCTAGATGTCAAAGCTTTTTTAATAGCATCCGTCTGGTTCATGTTGTTTCTGGGTAACATTCTTGTTATTTCGTGACAATCAGCCATATCAATTTCTGGGTTAACGGAAGAAGCCAATTCAAGATAGTTTTCATCTGGAATAATTTAAAATATTTGACCTTTAATGAGGTTTTTTATGTGAAATTGTGTTCGAATTTGTTGTAGTCAATATAAAACAGGAACTTTAATGTGCTGTGTAAATTACATTTTTGACTCACATTGTTTAAGACAAAAGGTCAAAACACTTGTCGAAATAATTTATAAATATGTTACCTGCATTTGTAGAATAGATGGAAACAAACGTTTTTTTGTTAGTTGATCTTTTGACCAAAGTATAAAAGAATACGTTGTGCTCTTTAACCGTTACGTCGGTAAAAGGCTTAAAAATGTTCATCTCAATCTTTAAAAAAAATGTATGCCCACAGATGAAATTAAAACTCATTCGAATTTTAAATAGTATTACTGAGTAGAATTAATTAAAAGTATTATTACGTAGTTGATTCAAGCTTATGCGTAGTAAACAATGAATATCAGTACATAAATTGTAACAGGTGCAGTCATATCCTGATTTCAAAACAGATTCCGCCTCAAACAAATTAGGAATCAGCAAACTTTGCGTACAGAGTTCAGTCAAGTATAGAAGAGCTGAAACAAGTATCATTACACATGTGTTGATCAATATTGAAAATTTAAAAAATTGCCAAACTCGAATACTATTTACGAAAATAAAGTACCATGACGCAACATTCTGGCGTCGTAATTGAACCAAATTAAGAGTGAAATGCATGAACATCAAGATAAGCTATTTATAGAAGTTAATTGTAAGCACGGTACATGTACCAATGATGTAACATCCATGTAAATGAATAATTTATTGTAGGAATGTGTTATTATTTCGAACTAACTTTTGTGCCAACAATTCAGCACAAGTTAGATTTGTCAAGAGTTTATTGTTGTTGTTGTAAGACCGCTCAAGTGACCTAGTGGTTAGAGCGTCTGCCACGGAAGCGGGAGGTCGTTGGTTCGATCCCCGGCTGAGTCATACCAAAGACTTACACAAATGGTACTAACGGTTGCCTCGCATGGTGCTCATCATTAAGAGCTAAGTGTTAGGACGGGTCGGCCTGGTGTCAGGATTATGTGATTGGTTGGAATATTATTTCTACGTGTCTGCGGCATGATGCCCCAGTGCTAGACATGACTAAATCGTAGCGAGTCAAATGAAATTTTGTTAAAGCTACGTAAAAACTCATAATCACACACACACACACACACACACACACATTGTTGTTGATATGGCGTTTAGTGTTATAACTTAGCGCATGATTCAGTTTACATGGCGGCCAGTTTGATTGGCTTGGAAAATCTGCTGAAAGAACAACCGACTATTGGCAAGCTTTCTCGTGTACTTACAATGGCTAAGCCCGGGATTCTAACCCAAGCTCAGAGAGGTGAGATGGAAGTGATCCATAGACGGTGAGCGCTTTAGAACACTCGGCCTCTCAAGGCCCCGTCAAGGGATTAATATTTACTAATATGACGATTAGGAAAACGAGTTGATTTGCAGAACATAATTTATTTCATTCCTTTAATTCATGTCAACAAATCACAGACTGTCTAAAATTCATGTATACACTGCGTCAGATTTGATGTGTTATCTTTGTCTTACCAAGGGGTGGTATCTTTAAAAACCTCGCAATCTTTGAGGCGAGATCATCGTCGCTCAGACCTGTGTCAAGAACTTTCAAACATTTTTCCATCCGCCTGAAATGAGTTGTGAATATTTATTTTCATTAATAAAAAAGAAAATTAAGTCTTACCACCAAAAGAGTAAAACAAAATGTGCCGGAAACGGAAAGAAAGTTTACAAAACATAGCAAGAAGAACAAACAAAACATGCTTTCAGTTGTTTTTAACATTATAAGGCAAATTTGCCAAAATGGCCCATTGTCAAATAACTCTATATGCTGCAGACAAATTTACATATATCAAGTTTGTTTATTATAAACTTTCTCAATCTTTAATCAACTCTAACAAGTTGGCCATCAAAACAGTTCAGGACTGGTGTGGATATTTAGCAGTTGACGTGTAAGACTACTTTTAACACTCTATTCTCATTGACCCTAATGGTAATTCCACTGATATTTTCCCCAGATTTAATAGAGACTTTAATTTGAATAAACAAATTAACATTAAATACTCGTACCTATGAGAATCTGTTTTGATCAACAGCTCAATAGTGCAAAGTTCTCGGTCAACAATACGCGGTAGCTGAGGACTCTGTGGATGAAGCTCAAACGTAACGGTTAGTCTCTGTTTGTCTTCGTTTTTTTTCACACTTTTTATTTCACCATGTGCAATCCAAAAAGATGCATTATCTTTTTCCTCATCTAGTTGTGGTAATTTAAGGCGGACACAAATCCAGTCCAATGCACCAAAAATATCCGTTTCACTGTCATCACACTCATTCAAGCTACTCTCCAGACGGTTACCACATTGCTGAAGGTAGATGTTTCTCTCGTAACAATAAGGTATTGTTAATCTGAATTTACCAGTCCTACGCCTAAATTTGATTGGAACATTGTGGATTGTAAAGTTTTCTTCATTCCTTATTGAGTTCATAGCTGATTCCATTTGCATGAGAGGTAGCCAGGTTTCATTGTATTCTGTGATGCTGGAGTATTTTTTACGTGTACTCTTTGTTGCATATTGTGTCAAGCATTTAATTGGATCTTTCATGTGCTGCAAACAAAACTGCACATTTTCAGTAATGAAAAGTAACTGTAAAAAAGGACTTAAAAGCCCGTTCTGCATGTCTGCCGCCATCTGCACTTTCACGATTTGACCATGTGTTAACGTAATGCTAAATGGAGTGAAGGGGTGCACACTTCCATAATGTGTTTCTAACAGCTTCCGATTTCACTTGAGCTTTTCCATTTACTCAAATCAGGCCTCTGCTATGGGCTAAAATCTCTTAACCCAAAGTAGAAAAGGCACATAATGAGAATCTTTGAAGAGCTGTTGATCAGTATATAGTATATAACTATTCAATGGCTTTACTGTCTGTGGAAGGAGCTAGGCAGGTTTTAAATTAGCCAAAATTTGGCTAAGGATTCCTGTTGCCATACTCAGTGAGGCTGGTACACAACTAATGTCCTTTTAGCCCAATTTGGCTAATTCCTACAAAGCTGTTCTTCACACTCTTTGGTTGAAACCAAATCTTGGCTAAATGAATGCTTAGCCAAAATTTGGCTAAGGATTCCTGTTGGTATACTCAGTGAGGCTGGTACACAACTAATGTCCTTTTAGCCCAAATTTGGCTAATTCCTACAAAGCTGTTCTTCACACTCTTTGGTTGAAACCAAATCTTGGCTAAATGAATGCTACACATTTGCCTTTCACATGGATTTAACAAGTGGTTTTTCTATGTACATAATAGTGATGTTGGTGGGAAATAGACTCACCTTTAGTATAAATAATAATAATAATAATACTAATAATAATAATAATAATAATGAGGACATTGTATAGCACCTAATCTTTAGAAGCTCTAAGCATTTTACAACATCTATAATGATTTGACTACAAAAAACACATGAAACTATAAAGCAAAAAAAAAAACATGCTGAAAATATTTAAGGTAGGAAACAACATTAAGTCTTTAAGTTTGCTTTTGCAGTTGACATGTTTTTCAGAGTTTTAAGAGACTCTTAAAAGGGATTACAGTGTCTTTGTGTCTAATTTCATTTAGCAATTCATTCCAAGTTGTTGGGCCCTGGTATGCAAATGAATGTTGTACATATGACTTCATTTTCATAGTGGGAATAATGAGTATATGATTGCCAGAAGAAGATCATAAGTATCTTGCTGGTTTGTACACATGGGAGAGGCCAGATAGGTAATGCTGGACTAGAATCCATAAGTGAAATGTAGCAGTCATTGTATGGTACAGAGCAGTGGGGAGGTTTGCTTTATAAAGATGTGTGTTCTGATCATGTTACTCTAACATGGCAAGGTGTTAGTACATAATGTACATTAAGCATAAAACCCACATACAATGACAGTGCTAGGGCCTTACTTGTTAGAGTTGTGTTAGAAATAAATCAGTGAATGAAATGACTGTATTTTTATCACACCTATGATTTTTGTCATTAAAATTGATTGAATCAAACTAGTATTTCGGCAAAAAATTGTTAAACCTACAAACTTTATCAAGTATTTAACAGAGAGATGGACCAACAGGAAGATGGATGTGTACAAAATCTAGAGAAAACCAAACTATTAAAACAAATGTTTAAATATATAACAAATTTTATTATTAAAGAACATATGACTGAAATGGTGTACATTGTAACAACTTTTACTTTAAAACAACTTTTACTTTAACATACAAGATCTCTTTTCAATAAGTCTTTTTATGCCTATTGGCAATTTTCTTGATGCAGGAAGTTCAAATTCCCCTGGTAAAATATTGCTGACTGATATTGTCAGCTGTTTACATGATGTCAGTGACACCTTAAATTGCTTTGTTCTGTATAATCTGATTGTAATCTCAGCAGGCGCAACTTCCATGACCTGACCGATTTGAATGATAGTTGCATCTGCAAGGTACAAAACATGTCTCCCAACATCATATCTTCTTCTATCTGCTCGTTCAGCTCGATGTCTGCCTGAGACTTGTTGGGTTATGTATACCTGAAAAATTTGTATCAGTAATTTTTAAATGAATTTTATTTATTTTGAACTAAACTAAGCAAGTCTTTTGAATGATTGTTTAACTGTCATAATAGAAGAAATTAATATAAAAAATAATAAATAATGTTCAAATTTCATTGCAATTCAGTTGGAATATTAACACTCAGATTCTTCTTTTTAAATATCATAATAGGTATCATAATTCTGTGAGATATAATTGAGAGTTGCACATTCAATTTTCATTTATTCTTGCTAAATCAACTTTCTAACTCATCATAAACCATTAGAAGTTTACTGGCACATTTTATTTGAAACATTAAATCATTGTATCTGTATTGTATCAATATTACATAATCGTTTCAATGTAACAGTTTTCAGAGGAAATATTTTGAAGTATTCACTCAGGTGCTTTTATAACTGGTATTTTCAAGTTTAACATGACATTTCATTTAAAAGGAGAAGTTGAACAAACTATTTATTTGCTTCTTATAAAATATCCATAAAACAATGTATGTCTTTCAGGGATACATGTTTAGGTACTAAACCATGTTTATTTTGGAACGATTGCCCATTACATTTGACTGTAGTGTTTCATGAGAACAGATATGTGTTTGGAAAATGTACTCTTCAGTTTGTCCAGATGACTAAGTAATGATTAAAATATCCATAAAAATAAGTGTTCTACATCTCCCTTCCCCACTCAAGTAAATTCATATTTTTAAAACTGATTTGAATTGTATTAAAAATGGTCTGGTCATAAACACATACCGAAAATCATACATGTTTATTTATATTTGTCCAAAATCTGATGAGCATCTATGACAACTAGATTCTGATATAAACTAAGTCTCAAATGTTAAAGGACTGATTTAACATTTAAATATGGCTTAAATTGTGTACAACTCTTTTTATCTGATTTCTGATGCATATAACATTCCTTCAGATTTAAATTTGTCAGATTTATAGTGTTATTGTAATGGTGCTGATGGATATGACAGTTTCAATGAAAACACTAATCTTGTTGTGTACAAGGAAGGTGTCTGAAAATAACAAATATGACTTTATATTCCATACATACCTGCATACAGTCTTGTCGCTGACCTTGAAAGTCTGTGTTTTTGTATGTTTATATGTCACTGCACATTTTCGGATGATGCTAATGAGTACTGTCATCCGTTTAGGTCCTTCCGGTAGTATATGCAATTTTTGTCGCCAGACTAAAATGTCCTCCATTGTAAATTTGTCATTGCAATGACTATTGCACCCACATGCCACAGATTTTTCCTTTTCAATGAAAGATAAATCTAATGCAGCTCTTCTTCTTTTCACATTGAAATCTGCAACATATGGCATTTGAAATTGTCTTCAGATTTTAGTATGCAGACAGATTTTAAAACAAACATTAATGTTATGCATATGATGACGCTAGTAATTTTGTGATGTTTTCATACTAATGCATATATTTAAACTGCTTAATAATTTATTAAGATTCAAAGAAGATTTACTGAAAAAGTCAAATAAAATTAGAAGAATTAAGTAATGATACTAAAATGATTTTAATGCAGGAAAATCAGGGCACTTAAATAATTAAGCATATAAACATCCATAACTAATTAGCCTCAAAGTTATTTTGGTGGAGTAGGTGAATAATGCATGACTGAAATGAAAATATGTTTCACTATACCATTTCAGTGCTTTATTTCCATGCTTTAAGTGTGTAATCTAAGTGGCAATTACTGTAGTAGTAGTAGTAGTTGTAGTTGCTGTTCTTGCTGTGTAACAAATACAAATTGTAATTTACCTAAATTAGACATACAAGATGACAACCGTTTCTGAACAAATCTTGTTGCTGGGAGACTGATATCTGCAAGATAAAAAATTTAAGTCTCAACCTGTTAGTTCTTGCTGCAGTCTTTAATTCACCTAACATACCTTTTAAAATTTACGCAACTATCATTCTGAGTTTTCTTTTCCTACTGCTGATGATAACTAAATATATGAATGCATTTATGCCAATAGCATTTTACTTATAAAAATGCTGATATCAAGAGTATATTCTCTATTATTTTGAAAGAAATACATAGTGATTATTCAAGTAGAAATCTGGACCAGAGAACTGTTGATAGCCAGTAAGTATTAGGCTCAATAATCAAAATGAATTCCATCAGTGGTCACCAGGCAGGAATCTTCTGATGGAAACTAAAAATGCTATTGAATTTTTAAAAAATGTTTTTGCAGTAAACTGAGAGATAAATAATTCCCTTTTGTTATAGCATTTTCCATCAGAATCTGAATCAGATTCATGTTCAAACCTTGCTGTTATATTATAGTATGCAGAGAGAAAATATTACAGCGGGGAAAAAACATTTCAGTACTTGCAACATAAAGTTTATGAAGACAAAATAAAATCTGCTTGTTTAGGAGTGAATATCTTTAGTCAAAATATGTAAATCTACTGGTCTGAACTCTTTTACATGTAATGCTAAAGCTAAAAATATCTTTAGAAAATTTTACATTTAAATTTGATGAAATGTAATACATGCTGATAGGGTCAACTTCACAACATAAATTTAGAAAACTATGTCAAATCTAATTCATGCTGAGTAAAAGCTTATTAGATGTGGGCTATGCTTACTGAATGGAATAAAAATCCCTGAATAGTTTAATAAAAGTGCCTAATACTAATAGATAATTTAACATAATATAACTATTACTATTGTTTATATTCTGTTTGTTTTGTTAACCTATAGAATGTTTACAAATTAGCAATTTAAATCTATACACACCTTTGTTGAACTCATTTCCAAGAAGTTTTCTGTACAAGTCCTTGTCCATTCTCTTCACACTTTGAACTTCTCTAGTAACAAGAAAACTAACCTTATTTATACTGCTGTAACTGATTGAATGCCTTCTACCAGTTCTGCCTCTATCAAGGCTATTACATGCCCAGCAGGCAGCTGTTAAGCACTCAGCAAGATCAATGAAAACCTGTCATGATCAAAGGAATTTTACACCAAAAGCATGGACTGGAGAGAGCCATACACTGACTCAAAAAGAAGGCACTTGATTTTATGAATTGTGTTACTTGTCCAGCTATCATAGTAGAGCATGCAAACTCCATGATAATAAAAATTCATCAATGTTAGATGTTTAAATGCTGATGATCATACCTATATTTATAGGCATATCGTTAATGACAGCTTCTGTGTAGACTGAAAAGCCAAAAGTTATGGCATTTTCTGTCATTCCAAGTGATTGAAATGTTTTCAATATGGCACCAAAGAATCTGGTGCAAATTTCAGTAACCTTATTTTAAGTTTCTACTTTTTTCATTTGAAAAAAGGAACAGCTTTCTAAATATTTTGTAAAGTAAATTATTGCACCCACTATCAACTAATCCTAGCCAGCCAGACACACAGAGATATATCATATTCCACCTATTTCCATCAAATTTGTGTATTGTGAGTCTTTCATGATGAATTTAGATAAATACTTCTAAGTTCATGAATATATGTGGGAAATTATCACTGAGAATAACGTTAAACTAATCATTAATTAAGTTATCATTAATGGAATATCCTCAGATATTATATAGTAATCACAATAATGTAGATCAAGTATTATCTTAATAGTATAGTTTGACTGTTCCAGAATTTTTTTCGTTACAGCCCATTCAAAACTTGGACATGATGTCTTTTTATAAATAAGCAAAACTGAAAAAAATGAAAATACTAGTAATCATGTAATTTACACAACTGCTGCTAGACAATAAAATATATGTGCTGCTCTTTAGATTTGGAGGCAACACAGTTAACAATAGCATGATCCTATTTCCATTCATGTTTTCAACATTAAACAGTTAACCAACCCACCAATAAACATGGTCACATTTTAGACTGAAGTCTTCATAGACCTGATTATAATATTCTATGGTCCATCCTTGTATCCCACGAAGTTGCATCAGCTAACTACTGCATTATATGCTATCTGAATGTATCAGTTCCTTCACCTTTACTTGCTATTGAAAGACACCTTGATATGATAAATAGAACCAAACTAATGCATGACATCCAGCAAACCTAATAACTTGCTTACCTCCTACAGTTGAAGAACACGATAACTGCCTGTGTTCATTGATTGAAAACATCTCAGCTATCAAGTGCAGAGTATCAATTCAAAAGTGTTCTCCATGGTATAGCAGTGTTAGGGACCAGCTTTGCACCATTAAAAAAGACCACTGTGAAGTGGAGAAGCTTTGACTTTCCAACAGACTCACTTTCATAAGCTAATCTATGAAGCTGCCAAGAAGAATGTCACAAACATAGTCCATTTAGCCAAATTATCCCACTACAGTATTTCAGCGACAACCATTAGCAGCACATGGATTAATTTCTGATAGTTGTGATGATGAGTGCACCAAAGTCAAGTGAACTTGATCTAATTGCAACATCACCGCTGCTTGAGTGCTTCGATCCAATATTGCCTTTACTAACTGATGTTATTAAAACCTCTCTCTCATCAGAGGAATTCCCATTATTTTTCAAAACTGCCAGTATAAAACCTTCTGCTGAAGAAACTAACATTCAACCTTAATGCTTTAAAGAACTACCGACCAGTTTGTAATCTCCTGTTCATATAAAAAATCTTAGAAAAAGTTGTTCTGACCCAACATGTATCTCATCTGAAATCAAACAGTCTTTATAGCAATGTACAATCTGCATGTCAAAAAGACGGTACATAACCTAGGTGTTACTCTGGTCAGTTACTCTCACACTGCAGCAACATGTCATGAGCATAGGAAAGGCTGCTTTTATCTTAAGCTGAGATGCATCAGCTCCATTCACAAATATCTTTCAGTTGATGCCACTAAAACACTTGTCTTAATTAGTACTTTCAAGGCTCAACTATTGTAACTCAATTATGTCTGTTTCATCTCAATATCTGCTCCAGAAATGTCAAAAAGCTCAAAACACAGCATGCTTGAATCATGCTTAGAGTACAACGATCAGAGCACACCTCCAAATATTTTGAGCATTTTTATTTTCTAATTTCATAGTGTTTTGCTTTTTGTAGTACAATGTAATATCATTATATATGTTGTAAAGTGCTTAGAGCTTCTAGGCGTAATGCAAAGTCCTCATTATTATTATCATTATTATCATTTGTTTTTGTCATCTTCTATGCAAAGCAGAGTCAGTTATATATCTCTCTTGACTGTTTAAAAGGACTTTTTAATTATTTTATTAAATTATGAACTATAACCTGGAAAGCAAGCAACCCATCTTCCCAGATGTGAAAAAGCTTCGGTCCTTGTATTGTTTATATACTTGTAAGAAGCCCTGTTATAAAGTTCTGGTGTTTATATGATATGAACAATTCAACCTAATTTTTTTCACAACCCGTATCAATGTTGAGTTTATAGTGTTCGCATTGTTATAGTTGAGATGAGCAGTTGAGAAAAAAATAAAGTCACAAGTGTATTTATAAAAGGAATTAATTTATAATTTATCTGCAATCAATATTTATCAACACATTGCATTGAAGACAGTAGTGCAGTGAATACTCAGCCATGGGTGTAAACATAATAACATATTTCTCTAACAGTTGCTGAAGTTAACTACAGATTGTACACACTTTTCAAAGTAATTTTTCAACCAATTGATCTGATTGCTACATGTGTTTCTACTGGTAATTTCATAATGCCTAATTATCATACAGGATAATTTATTTTCTTATCATGTAAATATTAAAATAAGCCTATGATGCATTTGATAAGTAGATTATTAACATATAGTTCATAACATTATCAGACCCACTTTAAAATTACATTTGTTCCATGAATTTACATGTCAAGATTATTAAAATATACATCTACAGTCCTTTCAAATATTGTTCAATCAAGATTCAGTTAATTTGTTTATTTACTCATTCAGCTACAAAAAAATTAGCCAATGAGAATTGTAGTGAATGTTATGTGCATACAAAATTTGCACCAAGATCTGTACATTTAATCTTTTCCCTTGTGCTCAAATTTGATGAATTATGATTATGTCAGTGTACTGATTTGTCCAATCATATGGATATATGAAAATCCCTTTTAATATCTTTACTTTCTTGTGACATGCATATAAAGTTATATTTTAAAAATTGTAGAAATTTTTAGCTAAACCAAATCCAAATAATGAAATAATCTAGGATCCATAACTTTGGTAAGAGACTGTTAGCTGCAAGCAAGTGGTCCATAGGGCATCATCAAAGGCTTGTTTGGTTATAAAGCCTTGCCATCATGATTAGATTATTCAAATGTGTAATTAACCATGCTCTCCCAAGTGATTTTGGCTGTGAAATTTGAATTAGAGATGGTGATAATCAGGATGACCCTTGTTACATGTCTAACTGTTAGCACTGGGCTACATGAACTAACAGTAAAATTTTGTCCCAAATTTATTGTGTTCCAAGTACTTTTTGAGTCTCTTCAAAATAGTTATTGAAGAGCCACTGTGGGTTAGATACTTAGGTAATAAATAAATGGTGGATTATTATAATATCATAATAAAAATTATAATACTCAATCTTTACTTATTTAAAAAATAGGTAGATAGATATGTAGGTAGGTGGATAGATTAAATCAAGATAATAGATTTAATGTCTCACATAGAAGAAAATGCAGAATGCAAATGATTTTCAAAGTTAACTTTTGGGCATTTATGTGCAATTAATGAAATTGTGAGAGTCTGTCTTTAGCAAATTGTCAAAAGTAAAATCCCAAAATGATTCAATATGTGATTCTTTCTTATTGTACATTTTGCCCTCAATATTTTTGACCCATTAACATAGTTTTGTGAAAATTGGTGTAGTGATGCATATTTCATGATATATTCTTTTTTTCATCAGTTATATATTTCAAAATTCTAAAGTTTTTTTTAATTTATCAAACGGTGTTAAAAAGAAGTTTTCATTTTAATATTTTGGTCCTTTCCAAAACACACCAATAAATATAAGGAACAGTTTATCATATGTTTACTTTCATTCATATTTTATTCATTCACACATTCTCATACATTTTTCAGTGAATATCACATCTGTAGCTACATAATTGAATTATATATACTGATAAAACACATATATTAATGAATAATTATTAACTTCACAAATTACTTTCATTAATTTTTCAATTAATTAAGTTAAGTTCACTATGTCAGTGTACTGCTTTGCCTGATCATATGGATAAATGAAAATCCTTTTTAATATCTTGACTTTCTTGTGACATGCATATAAAGTTATATTTTAAAAATTGTAGAAATTTTTAGCTAAACCAAATCCAAATAATGAAATAATCTAGGATCCAAACTTTGGTAAGAGACTGTTAGCTGCAAGCAAGAGGTCCATAGGGCATTATCAAAGGCTTGTTTGGCTATAAAGCCTTGCCATCATGATTAGATTATTCAAATGTGTACGGTAATTAACCATGCTCTCCCAAGTGATTTTGGCTGTGAAATTTGAATTAGAGATGGTGATAATCAGGATGACCCTTGTTACATGTCCAACTGTTAGTACTGGGCTACATGAACTAACAGTACAATTTTGTTCCAAATTTATTGTGTTCCAAGTACCTTCTAGTTATTGAAGAGCCACTGTGGGTTAGATACTTAGGTAATAAATAAATGGTGGATTATTATACTGTCATAACAAACATTATAATACTCATCCTTTACTTATATAAAAGATAGGTAGATAGATATGTAGGTAGGTGGGTAGATTAAATCAAGATAATAAATTTAATGTCTCACATAGAAATACATGCAGAATGCAAATGATTTTCAAAGTGTGCAATTAATGAAATTGTGAGAGTCTGTCTTTAGCAAATTGTGGGAAGTAAAATCCCAAAATGATTCAATATGTGATTCTTTCTTATTGTTTATTTTGCCCTCAATATGTTTGACCCATTAACATAGTTTTGTGAAAATTGGTGTAGTGATGCATATTTCATGATATATTCTTATTTTCATCAGTTATATATTTCAAAATTCTAAAGTTTTTTTTAATTTTTCATTTTAATATTTTGGTCCTTTCCAAAACACACCAACAAATATAAGGAACAGTTATCATATGTCTACTTTTGTTCACATTTTTTTCATTCACACATTCTCATACATTTTCAGTGATCTGTTGCTACATAAAAAATTATATATACTGATAAAACACACATATTAATGAATAATTATTAACTTCACAAATTACTTTCATTAATTGTTCAATAAATTTCAAAGTTCAATTCACTATGTCAAAATGTATAAAGATTTGTAAACGTCATGATGCAACAACAAAAAAAAAATGAATTTGAATTTCACATTCAAGCAGGCACTCACCAGTTATTATGTACTTTTGAGAGAGTAATGTATATTAGGTGAAGTTATTTGCATTGAAGCTACTTTGCTGTAATGTGGCTGACATTTCATTGAAAAGAATATCTATTGGTAAGCCAAAAGCAACAAACTTTTCTCTAATATCAAGTAAACAACATGAAGTATACTAACAGGCAAGATCATTTTAAGTACGTAAGATATTTTAACTAAAAAGAAATTCTACAGAACAAAGTTCTTAAATTTGAAAAGGATAAGTTACCCAATTTTGTGTAAAAATAACAAGGATGACAGTTGCAAAATACTCTTATTTAATGACTGGATATTTGGTTTACTATTTCTTTAATCATTTTTGCATTTCTATTTCAATCAACTTTATTGAATGACCTTTGATTGTTTGTGTTATTTTTTATTTCAGAAATTACCTTCGCTCTTTCTATTTATTTTTCTCTCTCTTAACGACAATATACGAACTTTCTTTTTTATATATATCATAAGCCTTAAAAATAAAATGTTCACTATCAAATAGAATATCTCAGCAAATCCTAGAAGTAATGTAATGATCAATATCAGATATAAGAATTTTATAATAAAGGAAGCGGATGACTCATTGAGAATTGCCTCTATGAATAATAATAATAATAATAATAATAATAATAATAATAATAATACATGTAATGCTTTATTTATAGAGGGTGACTCGTTAGTAAAGGACTATTCTCCCTTGAGGCCCTCTTAAGGAGAGTATGAAAATGCACATTATATGAAGATAGCAATAATTAGTGAGGGGCCTCGAGTGGCCGAGTGGTCTAAAGTGCTGTCCATTACGGATCACTGCCATCTCACCTCTGTCTGTGTGTGTTCAAGTCTAAGATTCGGCTAATGTAGTTATGTGAGTAAGCTTGCCAGTAGCTTCTCGTGGGTCGGTGGTTCTTTCTGGGGGGTTTCCGGGTTCTTCCTCCACCAATAATTCTGGCCGCCATGTATAGCCTATATTGTGCTTAAAAATGGCGTTAAACCATACAAAACAAACAATAATTAGTATCACAGTCTACACAGAAGCTGTCATTAAGGAAATACCTATAAATATAGGTATGATCATCATCTATAATAAACACATGCATGCTCATGATATCTCATTTTAAGTACTCTAATATTTTCAGCTGATTTTACATGTAGTGGAAGCTTATTCCATACAACTGTACCAGAATATTGAAAACTCTTTTTGAATTGTTCTGTTCTTGGTTCTGGTACTAAAAGTTTTCCATGTGATATTGATCCCAACTGGTATTTTTTTTGAAAAAGGCCTGAATAAGTCCTGAAGATATTCTAGTGCAGTTCCATGTAGACATTTATATAAAAGAACTGCCTTGTGAAAAATCTATCCTGTCATATTGCTATGTGTTGGAGATGTAATGAATTACCTGAAGAAAATGAGGAATACTCAATATATCTATTGCAAGATACACATTTTACTAAATGACAGGAGACATATTAGATCATCTTGGGGTTACCAATATATAATTTCTTTTGCATTCAGATTCAAGGGGAGACGCTATTGTATTGAGCAATAACTTTGAGTTGCCTATACACAGACGCAAAGTAGATGCAAACAGCAACAATATAGTATTAGATACTTCAGTTCAAAATTACACATTCAAACTTATGAACATTAATTGTCCTAATTGATGTTTATGATGAATGTATTCAAATTTATTTCTGATGAGAAAATAATATAGATTCAAAACGATCCACTTGGAGAAAGAATAAACCTATCAAGTGGGCAAGGTTAGATTTCTTCCTAGTGTCAGAAACCCTTATTACAATGATAATTGTTTAATTTTCAAAGATTGCTATTAAGGGAAAATACGTATTTAAAATAATAGCAGAACTGAATTGCTTTGAAATGAGTAACAACCATAGTTACTTTATAAAACTTGTAATGAGTGAAGGCTTAATGTGCATATATGTATTGGTACATATATGTATATAAGTGGAAATTCTTACAATAAATTTACTTTTCTTCGATAGCTTATATTCTGTAATGAGTTCAGAATTAGAATATAATACTATGTACTAATGTTAACACTATTCTCTGCAAAGTTATGAACATTTATAATTAACTGTGAAGAAGTCATGGGTTGGATCCGACCAACTGCTGGCGTTGCATGGAAAATAGTACAAAAACAAAAAAACAATGTCTACTGAATAAAAGTAGACAAGTCATATATATATATATATATATATATATATATATATATATATATATATATATATATATATATATATATATATACATGATAAATTCTAGTACATATAATTATTTCATTGATAATAAAATAGCACAATAAAAGATGGCATACATAGGCATGGTTTTGATTGTGTATTAATTAATAAAACATTGATAAGTTTATGCACTGCTATAAATATCTTTATATTAATTACATCAAAGCCCATAGGATAGAGAGATAATAATGTCTTAAAGACAGTAATCTAAAGAGAACAATATGTCTTAAAGTTGTAGATTTTTCATATTCGAACATTATTTCAGCTTTTATATTATCTATGTTTAGAAACATTAAACACATTTAATTTTTATTTAATCATCTGCAATTTGTTCTCAGTCGCTTATGATAAGATTTGTTAACCCAATCATCAACATAATTATTCAAAGGAATATTATGTTTTTCCCAATTCTTGGATGGGTTACATATTTTTCTAATTGGTAACATATTGTACAGTTTATGTGTGGAAGCAGAAATGATTTTTGATATCATATAGTACTGCATAGAGGGAACTTAATCAGTGCCACATAATATCCCATGGTTAAGTAACACTATAAGACATGCCTCCAAATTTGACTGCACCCAAAATTTTAGAATGATAAAAAAATAGTACTAATATGCTATAAAAATGGGACACTAATGGTGTTTTAAAAATAGGATAACCATATTTGATTTGACAGTTTAGGCACCTTAACGTCATGGTTTTATTGAAAAAGGTCTCAAAAATTTTCCATGATTTTATATATGTTGGATGACAAGCTGGTGTTCATTATACATAAGTCTTGCCTGTGTCATAAAGACCAAATCCCCCTCCCCTCCTAACAATTTCCTTGGTAACAATTTACCCAGGTGATTTTCTTCCTACAGGAAAATGATCAGCCCTGACACCCTCACTCCCTCCCTCTCTCTCTCTCTCTCTCTCTCTCTCTCTCTCTCTCTCTCTCTCTCTCTCTTTACGCCTCTCTTCCCTTCATAAAACTGCCCTTTTTCTTATCTCTCTCTTTATCTTCTTGTATCTTTCTTCCTCTCTCTCATCTTTGTCTTTATGTTTCTTTTTTCTGTCTTCCTCTTTTTCTTTTCTGTCTTCCTCTTGTGTTCCTCTCACTTCCAGTCTGTTTTTATGGCTCTCATCTGTCTTACGCTCTTCTTCCTATATCAGTCTTTCTCTATTGCTTAATCTTTCTCTCTTCTCAATTGTATGTTTTAAGCTACAAGCGAAGACAGCTTCAAAATTTCCTGAAATAGTATTGTCAGACATGTGCTCCACAATGATTACTAAATCACTTACAAATTACCACAAAAACAATGTAAATAAGTATTTACAGGACAGGAATAAGGAAACAATAATGTGTGGGAAGAAGATGCCAAGATTATAAGTGCAACATCATTGATCTCTACTGACATTTATGTGTATAGTATCTGTTGATCCAATTCCAAAGGAGTTACACAGTATTATTTGTTGAGGTACCCATCATATTTTTCCTTGGACACTTTCACTCACTCTAGATTTTTTTTCCTTCAAAACCTTGTAAATGACCATGTGTGTGTGTGTGTGTGTGTATTTTGGATTTTTATATTTAGTTTAAAGTGATGTACACCACTCATGCATAGCCCTGCAGACATGTAACATCATGTCCCACCCAGTCACATTATTCTGGCACCAGGCCAACCATTCTCAGAACTAACCTCTTAATGGTGAGCACCAAGTGAGGCAGATGCTAGCACCATTTGTATAAATCTTTGATATAACTTAGCTGGGATTTGACCCACAACCTCCCACATCACAAGTGGATGCTCTAACCACTTAGGTCATCAGAATCATTCTGGGGACCAGGTCCCCATTTCAATGCAATGTAAGTTTGCTAAGAAGAACCAGGAAGATTCTTTAACAGTTATGTCTTATACTATGCAAGTGACTGTTAAAAATCTATTAGTCCGAAATTGTAACGTCTTTTAACTGTAAAGGTTCATTTGAAATCATCCATATGTGAGATTTTGTAAAGTAAACATATACCTGCATTATATATCAAATGTAGAAAAGGAAAAGAAACTAATTGCAGTTAGGAGAAATAATCAGCTAATTGATCATGTACCCCCATGCACAATATATTGTATGACCTGTTACATGCATGGTATTTCCATATGTTTAATACTAAATAGATTATGTGTACGGAACTAATTCATAATAGTGGGGGGAAAATCAGGTAGATAGATCAGGTAGATAGATCTGCACCCCCCCCCCATTTGTTAAAGGATCCATTATGTTGTGGTATCTCACTTGTATGCCTTAAGTGTATTACCAAAGGGCGCATTAATAAAAATAAATTAATTGGTTGAATGGGGAAAAGAATGTGATAGCTGAATCTACCCCATTTCCAATTGCTAGCAGACTCATTACATATATACATGTTGCATTCAGCTTATTACCAAAGTGTCCATATTGACAAGAAATTAATTATTTTAGGCAAGGGAGTAGAAGTTAGAACTAGAGGGGGAAACTAATGAGTTGTAAGGGAGGTGGAAATAAATAATTAGGGGGTTGGGGTGGAAGATCTTGATGTTACACTATCTATAAAAATTGCTGGTTAAGAAAAGGTTAAGAAAAGGAAAGTGGAATAAGCTATACAATTTTTGGTGCATTATAATTAAAGGATTTTAAAAAAAATGATTTGTACATGGTTATAATTTGTGCAAATTGTGAGATCAGCACTTTGACTATGGGCATTTCAGTATTATATAATTTGTTTATCTTGCACAAAGCAAGACATCATCCAACAAATCATCACTGATAATCCAATCAGCATAGCATCAACAGCTCCAGTTCATGACCATTAATATCAAAGACCAGACTAATAAGCCATGTGATCCAACTCCAAGATCAAAAGTCAGAAGTTCTATACAGACATTGGACTAAGGCATGTCTTTGAGAGGTTAAATATTGTATGCCCACCTAGAAATGCCAGTAGTAGCACACTATGAGCCAGGAAGTAACACAGTTTAAGAATGTCATCAGTTTATGATTTTCATGAAGAAGATTAAACAGAGAAGGGGCATGAAACAGTAGAGGCTTGTGTGACAGGAGAGAGTAAGTACAGTTAATATTGTTTTTAATGAACGCTATATACAACAGAATTTCTTAAAATATATCAATTGAGACACTTCATGATTAAAAGCCTTTACACAAAAAATAGAAATTACTGAACTATATTTCTACCTGAAACAATTTTAAAATAAAGATTTGTTTCTGTATACTGTGTCATATAAACAAGCAAATTAAAGAAAGCATGATCTTTCATTTTGAAATTTCAATGAAACTTTTAATTTTCAGTAAATAATAATAATTAGTTCAGGATAGATACACAATGAAACAATGCAACAATCAAACAACCAGCCTGCATTTTTTTGCACTGTAATAAGCTGTTTCAGGTCCTTAAATACATTGCTAATTGATTTAAAATCCACAATATGTTAGTAAAATGTTCAGGTTTTTTCCAAGAAACTGACAAGGTTATGTATTAAGTATGTTTTTATTCATTGTTTCTTCTTCTTCTTCTTATAATAATAATAATAATAATAATAATAATAATAACAATAATAATAATAATAATGATAATTGTACTGTAAAGAGAAAGGAACATTCCTAATGCTGTTATTAATTGACACATACAATATCTCATTTTGTGTAGGGTCTGATAGCTGTTATATCTACAATAAGGATCTGCTCTCCTTCAGCACATGGTCTTTGACTCTTAGCAGACAAGGAAAAATTTGCATAAATCTTAATGACACAGATATTGGTACTTATGTAAAAGTGAAATGTAAGTATATTTCTATATTTTACCAGACAATATTACCTAAATGTTTTTTTTCTTCTCCAGATTCTAGAAAGGGAGATAGAAAAATATTGTGTAACGTTATTGAATTTTGTGGACCAAACAGTTTTTCTATGGATATGTATTGCTGTTAAAACTGCAGATTTACTGGAAATGGGATTAATTTTTACCATGACAGAAAATATTCAAAATGTCTATCCAGACATGCAATAATGACAGAATTATATAATGCTATTATTTATTGACGGGTTGTATGCAGCAGTTCTAATCTCTGCTGAATACTTTTTCAAACCATATTATTAAGTTTTTGACCAAACCTCATATATATAGATGTATCATATAGTTTTACACCAATATGCAATTTTGTGAGCCAGAAAAATTCAGAATTCAAATTCATTCATTGCTGAGTAGTGACTGAGAATCCAATCTCTGAAATTAATTACACACTGTTCACTAGAGAATCAAGCTGCTGTTCACTTGCTGACTGTGACTAGGTACAGTTTCCAAAGAGTCAGGTCACACACACCCTCCAAATATTGTGTGAACATGATCACCTTTGAAGATTACATTGTTAAGATAATTAATTTTTTATACACATGTACAAAAATAGAAACACTAGGTAATCAAAACTAACTGAATACTAGTATTAGAAGATTTAAAAATCCTATAATTGATTATCAGTTGCCAACATTATGTGTTTGTCAAAAACTTGATCTGTCATTCACATCAATCTAATATAGTGTATTCAAATTTCTCATCTCAAATGTGACCATACAACACAATTAATTATGAATTCAGATCTGTACAAGGAACATTTTGACAATCATAAAAATATAAAAGTTATGCATGTCAGGTTAAAGAAGTCTTTGGTTTTAAATTTGACTTAAAATAAATCATGTTCATTTTAGTTGGACTTTGCAGAATTGTCAATATTCTAGTTTTAACAGTCAATCCCCTGATTTATCACATGAAATATATGCATGAAAGAGAGGGTGATTTAAGAGAAGTTGGTTTCAGATAGTGTATGTATAAGTTTAGAATTGAAGATGCTATTAAATCTTTTCTTACAGATCCAGATATAAATTACAAGTTTGGAACAGTTGAAGAATGTGGACTTAGTAGTGATGAAACATGTATAAAGGTAATTAACAAAAGCATATTAAATTCTCTTTTGCTCATATACATTGCAAACTCTCGTTTAAAATGGTCCATACGTTAAAACAGTTTGAACTAGACAATTCATGATCAGTACATGTATATTATATTGTATACTTGATGTGAACAAGCTGCACACTTTTTTTCATGGGTTGAGCCATTAGCATGTCTCCAAATTCCATTGAATTATACATTTTTACATTTCATCAATGATATAATTTTTATTTGTAACCTGACAGCAAAAATGCCAGCAATGAAGAATGATTATTTATAACAGATAATGAAATTTAAGTAATAAAAATATAGATCAAATTTTTATATTTTTTAAAATGTTTTCCTTTATATTGATGTATTAGTTGGAAACAGAATAATGAATAAGAGTTAATGGTGGACTTGCTGGTGGATACATTTATAATCTGGGAAAGCTTTGTCACAAATGTATATGGACACAAACTGACCATTTTACATCAGTTTATTCATAAAGTTTATACAATTAAGATCTGTAATAACAGTTTTCAAGGTGTGCATTTTTGGAAACTAAAATGTGTGGCAAGCAAAACTGAACTGTAATTAATGCAATCTGCAAGTAGGTAATTCAATAACTACTTAGTGTGTGATTATCAGTAGGTCATTGATTCCTGAGAATATATAGAGAACATGTGCAGAAAAATATGACTCAGTCAAATTTGTATTGAAAACCAGTATTAACATGCATTTTCCTTGTTGCCATAATTTGATTTTGTGCAGCATTTATAATACCCGTGTTATGTTTATTTTTCTAATTCAGTGGATAATAAAGGATTGTTAATATGGAATACTTTGTGTATATGCTTTTTGTGGATTTCATTGTCAGTATGCAAACAAACAAAAAACTTATAAATTGGCTACTATGTGCCTTTATCTTTTTATAGTGTATTGGGGGTGCTGGATTTACAGTGGAATTGCTTTGGACAGATCATGTCATGAGTACTATGCTGTTTTACAAACAGTTGGACTGCAACAGTGTCACATATTTTTGTGAAAGTCTAAGCACATTTTTGAAGGTAATATGCTTTTTCATCAGTAAATACAGTGTCTTTACATTTGATTTCTGTAATTATAAAGGAAAGTAGTCACAATGAACTCTAGAGTCTCCCAAACCTGATCTCTATAAGTATCACACCCACTGAAAAGTCTGGAATATAAAATGGGTTCCATCCACCAATAGCTTAACTCATCTGTACATCAATAAGAGTACCATATTTTGTTAATATTTTTAACTTTATAAACATTAATAAATATTTTTGAGGTTGCCATGAAAACAAGTTCCAAATTTTTCAAAATCAATTTGTGGCTTTTATTTCAGTCTGATCTTGTCAACTTATTAAAGTTATTATGCGGTTTGTCACACACACACACATACATTAAAATAGTATTAAAGTTCTAGTACAGAGATGACCCCTGTGTGACAAAATCACGATGAAACTTTCAACACATTTATCCGACATGCTTTGTTACAAGCTAACATTCTTATTAGCATTGGAGTTCCAATGAACCAGTGGCCTTGTGGTTAGAGCATCTGCCTTGTATGTGGGAGGTTGCGGTTTTGAACCCTTGCTGAGTTATACCAAAGACTTGTAACAATGATACTAACAGCTGCATTGCTATTGCCCAGCATTAAGACATTAGTGTTAGAATTCATTGGCCTGGTGTCAGGATAATGTAAATGGGTGGGACAGCATGCCACATGTCTTTTGTATGATGGCCCAATAATAGAAATCACTATAAACTGTCACACACCAGACATTGTAATGATATGACTGAACAATTATTAAAGATATGTAAAGCATTAAAATCATGCAAACATTCTTTGGAATTCCTATTCACTTATTTTTTTTAGTTCCCACCCACCCCTCCAACAACCATCCCTGAAGATTAACTGGTTTGTCCCTAACATATATTAAGTTTTGACTAAGATTATCCATATTTAATGAGTGCACTGTACTTTTGTAAGTAACTTAACATTTTAAAAAGGAAATTCAGCTCTGTGTGATGTTTGCGCTATATAACCTTTCAGCAACATTGACAAAAATAGTAAAAGTCTCTTTCTCAGACCATTTTACATTACCTTTCTGCATGAAGCCTTGGTAGCATTTCTATAGAAGGACTTCTAACTCTAGTCAGATGAGATTTATCATGAATATTCATGCACATTTATAGAAGATTATAATTCATTGATGTATTGACTACAGTAAATGCTTCTCTGAAAAGCTTTATAATGTTTTCCATTGGTAGGAATTTTAGTTTCTTTAAAAATACCAAGAAAGGCATTTTAATCAAGTTATGATTGCTTAGCATGTTTTTTATTATCTGCAATGTGATTATGATTTTCATTATCTCCAATGTGATTATGTTTTTCAGAATGAGCAGAATGTTTTCATGCATGCGGCTCAGTCAAAGTTTCTTGGAACATTTGAGGTTGATATACAGACCCTGCATTGTTCATCAAGCAAAACTGCTGTCAGAAGCATTGATCATAATTATGTTTGCAGGTTGTATATCAATGCAAAAGTTATGGTACAAAATGGAAACTTCAAGGAATTTCCTCCTGCAAATGGAACTGTAGATGTTGGTGATGACTCATAAAAATTGAATTTCAAGTCTGAAGGTATTGTTGATATTGTTGATGGCAACCATACCTTAGTTACTCAAAAAAGACTCTGCGAAGAGTTCAAAGACATACAGAGCCTGAGCAAAGTTTTACACAATTATTAATATGTGCATTTGAACTTGAAACAAAAAAACCTTATGTCTGTGTTTACTGTTATATTTAAAGCTTCAGTCACTTGTCTTATATGATGTCAGATTTAAAAATAAATGGATTACCATGATATATACTTGATAATATGCTTTTTATTACTCTATCTGACCTAATTAACATAATCCAATATGTGCTTCCTATCCCTTTTTATAAAATATTCAAATAAAGACATAGTACCAATTACAAGCATTTCATTTATTCATTTACATTCTTATTGCATAGACAATTTGATGGTTGAAGAGATTATATATTTTAGCAGAACTTTATTTTTGTGCTGAAAATGTTTATGGTTCACTGAATGTCAAAGCCAATTAAGTTATTCCTTACAAAGATTTATATATACAGGAAACACATTGGCCAAAGCGTACTGAATTTTAAAGTTCCACAAGTAATGTCATGACATCATTTTATGGCAAAACTTGACCAAGCACAGATTGATATAATACATTTCAGAAAGTTCTAAATTTACATTTATAATAAGAATTTCTAAATGCCATGTGATATTATCATTACAAATTTGGGTATTTAAAAGCATTGTGGTACCGTAAAACATGTTTTCAAAGACCACCCCTTCTGCCAAAAGAAATGGTCTCTCAAAACAGGTCATAATCCTACATAATCAATAAGTCTGTGTATGGAAATTATGGTCTTTCATAACAGTGGTATCAAGACAGGTTTTACTGTACATATATTATTATTTTGATTCACTATTCATTTCCTCGGGATTACAGCTCAGTAAAGGTGTATTTACTAGACTATTCTGATTACACATTTATCAACAGTAGGGTTGGCACACATTAGAATGGAATGGTGGTGGATGGAGGTAAAATAGATAATTTACCTCATGAATTTATATAAAAATACTAACCTTATAAGAATCACTGGGATGGTTTGGTAGTCTCCCATTCATTAAATTTGAATGTTACACTCTACGTTCTATGCTCAATTATATACATTTTCAAATTACATGTAACATTAGTAGCCCAACAGATGACCTTGTATGCTGGATCAGTGCAATGTGCAAGGATTTAAGATATAGGCATGAAACAATATAATGAGAGAGGAAATGTGAGAGGATGGCAGCAGATAGAGAGAAAGAGCAGAAATAATAGTTGGTCAAGTACATAAAAGAAGATGGATATTTAAAAGGATTGATAACATATAAGGAAAACAAAGTACATTGCAAGATTGCAATTGACTGAACCATATACATGTAATTATAGACAGTTGTTGAAATCAGTTAGGCAGTTGAGATTGCAAATATTTTGTTTTAAGTGTGGTTGATTAGTCCCATGATGGGGAAAAAAACGTGCTTAGATAATCACTTGCACAGTACACAAGGATCCATGGGAGAAAAACAGTGGTCATTGATCAGGTGGTCAACATCTGCAGGCAAACTTGATAGAAACTAGAGCAAGGAAAAGATGGAGTTTTGAAGTAGGTGGCCACTAAACTAGGTTTTGAGTGCTACTCCATTTGCAATTAAAAGGGTGCCATGCAGCATGAGTCTACTGTATAAACACTTGTTCTGAAAGAAGGAAAGATTTTTTTATTTTTCTATTTTCCAAGCTTTTATTTTAATTTTTCCAAATGCTGGCTGATCATCCATTTGCAAAACATATTTCTCCAAAACTTGGATTTTTACCTAGAGGTCATAAATGTACATTATGGTATGAGACATTGAGGTGATTAGCCAAATGTTGCTAATTAATTGCTTTTACGCTTTTTGATTCTAACAGCCATACATGCAACTTGTACTAAATGCTGTTGTTCACACTAGCCAAATTTTGGCTAAGGATACATTTATTCCAAATTTGGTCTTTGCCTAAAAGTCATACAGTACATTATGGAAACAGACAATATTGCAGTTAGCCAAATTTTGGCTAATCAGTTTCCTAGATTCTGCAACCATACATGGGGATTATACTAAAAGACACTAGCCAAATTTTGGCTAAGAATTAATTTAGCCAAGATTTGGTTTCAAATTAAAAGTGTGAACAACAGCTTTGTAGGAATTAGCCAAATTGGGCTAAAAGGACATTAGTTGTGTACCAGCCTCATTGAGTATGGCAACAGGGATCCTTAGCCAAATTTTGGCTAAGCATTCATTTAGCCAAGATTTGGTTTCAACCTAAGAGTGTGAAGAACAGCTTTGTAGGAATTAGTCAAATTGGGCTAAAAGGACATTAGTTGTGTACCAGCCTCACTGAGTATGGCAACAGGAATCCTTAGCCAAATTTTGGCTAATTTAAAATCTGCCTAGCTCCTTCCACAGACAGTAAAGCCATTGAATAGTTATGTACTATATATTGATCAAAAGCTCTTCAAAGATTCTCATTATGTGCCTTTTCTACTTTGGGTTAAGAGATTTTAGCCCATAGCAGAGGCCTTATTTGAGTAAATGGAAAAGCTCAAGTGAAATCGGAAGCTGTTTTCTGTACTTACATCCCGAACCGTCTCCACAGACGTTGGCAGCTTATAGACATCTGGTGTGATATTCGCGAACACAGTCTTGAAGTCGCTCATTTTGTTTTTAAGAACATGTTCAAGTGCTCTAGCCCATGTGTGGACTGGAATAGATACCCCATAGCAATTAGGATCTATTCTCAGAGTTTCCTTGTATGTTTTCTTTATTTCCCTTTGAGTAATGCATGATGAGTACACACGTGCGTCAAATATACGTTTCCTCCATTCTAAACGCACTAGATCATATGAAAATTTCGGGTCTTTGAATACATCAGGATCTTTAATGGGGTCTAGAAGATTGAACGGTATTGTGTTGGAATCATTAGTTTTGAATTTCATTGACGGAATGCATAATAATATGCAGCTGTCCGAAACGTCATCAATGAAGCCATTAAACATTATTGGTTTCGATCTCAATCGAAGGGACAATTTTAGCATTTCACACCTTTTATCGTATGCCTTTTGTCTCTTGTGAACTATATTAATATGTGTGCACAACTCCGTCACCTCTCCTTTCTGGTAAGGACTGTCCTTTTCGTCGATCATGCTATGTACTAACCGATGGGTAATCACGTCTAGATACCTCCTGATTGGAGACGTAAAGTGTGTGTAGGGATAAATATCAAGACTGAAATGTCGCCCATTTTCCGGTTTAGAAACCAGTCCTGAACATATGTATTCTGCATTCTTTTGATGAGATATCCATCCATGGTAGGCAAGACATTGCATTGGATGCATTTCGTCTGTCCGCATGTATCTCTGAACGGTTGTCATCAGAGTGTCTATGTTACTGTCATCTTCAAAAGTTAAAACTCTCCATACCCAATCTTGAACCGTCAGCAACTTATTCGAACACGTCGAAACGCTTGTAAAGGAAGGTTTTTTATCTTCCGTGATTCTTTTTCCTTGGAGAGCCAAGACAGTGTCAACTATGTCGTTTTCCTTTTCAAGCCATCGTTTAATTTCTTCTCGATCTGGCTCTTGCTGTCGTCGAAGTGGCGTAAGATTACGAAATCTTTTAAGTAGTTGCTCAGAAATCGTTCTGTTTGTGAGGATCATAAATTCCTCAACAAGGAAATGCGCTTCATTTATGTCCCTGTCATTTTCATCACTTTTCCTCCCCATATGAAAAGAATACATAGAGTCATGGAGTCTCCGTTTTCGAATTTTTCTGGCTAGCTGGAATAAGTGTTGAATTGCTCGTGCAATTTCACCGAAGTCAGACTTTCCAGATTCAATTATCTCTTGAACTTCATGGTATGTCATTTGTTTGCTTGAGCAGACAATCGTTTTTAGAACTGTTGGTTTTTCTATTAGGTTTGCCTCTTTACTAAACTTGAAAAACACTGAGAGACAAGGCCTCGTTTTTCCTGGAAGAAGACTGCATAGATTAATACTGAGTGGTTCCGGAAGCATGTGTCTTGTACTTCGTACTTCGATAGAAGCTGGTGGTCCTGCGTTGAGCCTCAGCGTCAATACGACTTCCTTTAGGAACATAAACTGAAACGTCTGCAATGTGAACTCCAACTTTGAAAATGTCATCGCTATGCTCAATACTCAATGCGTCGTCGAGATCACGTGATCCTGGGGGATCTATGGTAAACACTTTAGCTTCACTGACATGACTTCTGCCAGACCAAATGTCGCCTGGAGCCTCTGCAGTAGAATACTTGTTAATAATCGTTTTTGTTTCTTCGATTGTCTCTGGTAGGTACGTAGTTTGCACATTATGCTGGATATCTAGTATCCGTAGGCTGGAGTCTATGTCACCTTTTGACGTTAGAAGATCTATCACTGCACCGCGGGGATAAATGTCGTTTTGATTCCATGTGATGAAAACAACAATATATAGTGTACTTCTTCTTGAGTCTGCGGTAACATCTGTGATCTTGTCAAATTTCAACTCTTGTCGTTCTCTATCATAGCGGTATTTCTCCACCGTAAACTGTTTTTTATCGCCGTATCTTCTTTTTAGTTCAATTTTGGGTACAGTCTTGCACAGTGGAATTGCAAGATGATTTTCGTTGGGGTCGAGGGCACACAAAAACAATGGATGATCAACGTTTTCATTTCGGCATCTTTTCAAAGTTCCCCAAACTTTGCCATATCTTCTTGTCTCTGAAGCTGATTGACCCTTTTCATCAATAAGTTCTACTAAGACTTCGTCATCGCTTCGGGCCTGTCCTGCTTTAGCTCTTCCTGATATTGTGATAGTTTTGATAGGATCCGTTGTATCCAGTGGAGTACAATGGGCTAGGTGTGCTGACTGGATCTTAATCTTGCATTTCTTACATTTCTTTCCGAGTGAACTGGCTTTGTTTTCCAATTCGAATCCATGAAGGTCCCTCTCGTAGAAGTTTCGACATCGTTTCTTTTTCCCAAATTTATGAACAAACTTAGGGCTTAGCTGGAGTCCTGAGCGTAGCAGGTCTAGCAAATCAGTATCATTTACTGTATTACTCTCTTTAGTACCATGAATGCTTATGTCATAAAAATTTTCTTCTATCCGAGGTCTTTCTTGTATTTCTTCGAATGAAACGTCTGATACAGTTCCGTCTTCGTCGGAATCTGACCATTCCTCCGGCTTTTGAGTCATTGCATATGAATACGTGTTGTCTGTTTTTTCGACAAGCACATGCACTGCAGCTTGATTAATATTAGCTTCTTTAGACCGTTCGGATATAATGTTTGAGATGTCCACATTTGTCGAGAAACCTCCAATAAGATGGCCACCAGCAGACATAAAATCTTGGATCTTTGCTTTACGTTTCGCTGTAAATGAAGTTAAACATAACACAAATAATGCAGTAGATATCAATAGTCTAACGTTCTCATATTTCTCTCTGATGAAAAGATTAAATTGTCGAAGATACATATGAAACTATCTATGATACCACACCGATAGTAATGGCATTTACGAGTATAAATAACAACTCACATACAATCTCTATTGGGCCGAAACATTTGACCATTAAGGACTGCACAGTGGCATTGCTGCGATGAAGTAACTAGCACAAAAGGTTATACATAAGCCTTGAGCATTTACAATGAGATATGAATGCTTTATAAAGATCGTTAGAAAAGTATATTAAGAAAAATGAACATATATAGTACAACATACTGAAATCAATACAAATTAGACCTCCAACTTGTATGGAAGAGTCAAGCTGATAACTAAGGTGTATGCGTTAGTTTACTCACTGACAAAAGTATATGGTTTATTCGTCTGTTTTATTATATATTTTTGTAATCGTTATACCTTGAAACATCATCTGGCAATTATTTATTTTTCTAAAATGCATCTTTTATGTTTTTAGCAAATTATAGCTCTCCTAATTTAGACAGAGTTTTCACATCTTAAATACGTATTACTTAAATGATGATAGAGTCGCTTCATCCGGGAGAGAGTGAGCTGAAAATGTCAACAAAATGTTATGAAACTTAACCATATTTACGGGTAAATATCTATTCCTGTGCTGGATTCGTCAGCTGATTAGAGTTTACAGGTTGAAAACATTGCGCGATTTGTTTCATATGTGAACACGCTCATCGAGGAGGACATACAAACAAGATCAGACATTTGAAAAGATCCAAAGAATACGAGTCTGCGCATTTCGCATGGTCATGCGTTATACACGGAAAGATATGGAAGTACTGATATAGAGAATTAAAATTATTCATGAATGCGTAATAGGACATGCTTTAATGTAAAATGAGTATTATATTTCCATTTCATTTTGCAAAGAAACACTGAGAAATTGTAATAATAATTTAAAGTAATTGTTGGCATTTGGAGAAATTATTATTTATTATTAAACAATACTTACGTCGGTTTCGTTTCGTACTTTTTCTGTGGGGTGCAGTGAGTCTGATTCGATCCATTTCCTGGAATATATATATATATATATATATATATGATAGATAGATAGATAGATAGATAGATATATGATATATATGCCCTTTACCTTCATCTGTATATATATATATATATATATATATATATATATATATATATAATTTAATTATTTATATTTATATATATATATATATATATATATATAATTAATTTCATACCCAAGCTGCGTAAGATACGGTAACAGCCTAATCAAGCTGTATTACCGTTGAATAAGACAACCTGGTTAAGGAAATACCATTCAAGACTTTAGACAATTTTCTAAATGTATGAAACGTATTTCAGGAATCAGACATTTATAGTTCCGGAAATCATGTCCATGTGTTTGTCTATATAGTATGATTACCGTGGTATTAAAATGTCTACATTGTTTAAGAATTGGTCTATAAACAATGGCAGTAACTGGAACATTTCTCTGCAAACGCTATAAATCAATACATAAATATGCAAAAACATCAGAGCCTTCTTTTCTAGCAGAATATGTGAAACATAAAACGTCATGTGTTTTTATAACTTTAAAATTGTTATTTTATATAGCCATCAAGAATATTCCTTTCAAAATAAACAACTAGAATCAACTTATTGAGGTATTATTGCCCGTACTTAAATTGTATGCGTAAACTAGCTCACTAGCATATTTACTGGCCTCCTTGTATCCGATATCGTATAACTTTTCACATTACTGTCTTTGTGTCAATTAACAACGGCGAGTAATTTACTTTTTTGATGGCTTTATCAGTACCAGCGTAATATCATGCACCGGTTCAAGTAGTTTCTAGGATCCAGTAAATAGAGTCGATATTTGCAAAAGGTCATAATAATAGGTGAAGCAATCAAACTGTATTTCGATTCAGAAGTTCTTTACACCTGTTTCTAAATGTCGAATAGGACGGCAGTATTGTATGCACTTCGTATTTGAACAAATGGCAACTACATATTAGTTCTGTGTAATGATGATGTATCACGGAGGAAGTTCAACACAATTATATTAGACAATAGGTGGAAATCTTACTATAATGAACTCGCACATCTGCTATCTAATACCGCTCTCCCCAAGGTCATGATTTGATTCCAGAAATATGATAATCCCAGCCACATACACATATTAAACGCTACCAGCATCCTGAAGGAGATGTTACAGGGGTCATTTATTTAATAACAATTTCAGAAATATGAACCACATTACGGACGTTTCTTGACAAGTCCTGGAATCGAACCCAGTCTAGAAGCATTTGTTAGCAAAAGAAAAGAACCAAATGCATACGGTCTGTATATCAGTAGAAGAACTAATGCTAACGGTTGGTTGCATGGACTCAACGCGCGTCAGAAAAGTATAAAATATAATATGAAGACTTGCTTAACAAATACTCGAAACAAGAAGAATCCTTCACAGAAACGAATTGGATACAATTGATATATCCATTTCACTTTCAACAAGCTGGTTATTCGATGCGAAGACATTCAGGTCCATTGCCATTTTATTACTTATACGAAAACTGAGAACATATTAATGCTGGCTAACTGTCATTGTAAGTAAAACAGAGGTTCATACCAATAAATAGAATTGTTGAAAAGCATAGTCTGCTATAGTCTTCAGCTGTACTACACCAACAAGGTACGACACTGAATTATGATTTGCAACACTGGCAAACATTTTATTAACCTGTACAGCACGGAAATCAAGTTGGCGACCAACCGTGGCGCTGAAAGTGGATTGAGATACGTTGTCGTAATATAGCAATCATTTAGCATGATACATGACAGTCTTTCCATTATAACACAATATCAAGGAGCAAAGTATTCACCCACAAATGACGCGCTCAAACAGGATATATGTGAACGATGAAATAGTCACGTGATTGGATCAACTCGCCCAAGTACAGTGGATGGGTCATTAGCAACGAGAATCAGCCTCAAGGAAATATGTTTACCAATGACTCAGCACGACAGGTGATTGGTTGTGGCGAAAGTGCTAGTATATACAACACGCCCTTGAATGAATTCAACTATCGTACAAGATAACCAAATGTCAATGACGGCAATATCAGTTCTGACAATCAATCTGATTTATCAAAACTATTTAGCTTTTCTTTCTGGCCCAGAAGCTTCTAGTGCTAGAGATTTTTCTTGCAATTTGACATCTATTAAGAAGACGAGAAAGACTGACCTATGTTATTATGTTAACAATGAAATTTAGAAGCAGTGTGGTTTAAACATATTTAGCTGCGTTTTTGTGGCCTATTCACAATCCCATCTTGGATGCTACACTAACATATAAGTTTGATTTGTAAAATATTATCAAAAGGGAAATTTGGTGGGGTTGACTGGAAACATACAATTTGCCTATATAGTGGTCTCAGTGTTTAGATAGACCACAGGCATATGCATATCTGGTTTTAGGATCAATGATTTCGATTCAATTAAATATCCTGCCTTCACTATGTACCGGCGTAAGCGACTGCCTATAAATACATGTTCATGATATAAGAAAAAAATATACAAAGCAGACAATATATAGGGTAATTCAACCCTCCGCAGACATCTGTATTGCTATTTTAAATTAATTCCACTCAATCAAATGCTCAGTAGTCTTTTTATATAAACGAACCTAGATTTCAGATTCATTCATGTGTACTTTAAAAATATTACTTTGGCTATTTAGTGAAACGTTCCATTACCTATTGTAGCAATTGGTCCAGATTCGCGAACATTTGAAAATCTGAGCCATTCTGGTAATTGTCATTCAACCTGCCTATAGTAGTGAATTATCTCCACAGTTTGGGATCACTGAGACAATTATCACAGATACTACGTAGGTTATACCCTGTTCTAAAATGCCGAAGAGTTCGTCCATAGAATCAGCTCCATACGCTAGCCGAGTCTCATTGACAAAACAGTTTTGTACCTCCTGCGAGCGCATATTTTTGTACGAGAGAATTACTACCTGCTCATGTCTTAAGGCGTTGGTGTCAGCTATCCAGTCACGACAATCTTCAAATGTGTTATCGCTGATAGAAGCACTCTCAATCCGCTGGATCAGTTTCTTGATTCTTCTTTTGTCCAATTCCAACTAAAAGACAATGTTTATTATCAATATAATACATTGTTTCTTCATACTTGTATCAAACCAAATAATGCAATAATGTACTATTTCACTATTCATACATCACTGTTAACTAATTTTACGTAATTGTTTATGCATTATTTCCTTCTGTCTGTATCTTTGAATTAGTTTTCTAAAGGTGTAATTATTAATGTATTTGATAGACGGTTTGGTTTAGATTACGGCTTAGGTTCAGTATTTAAAGAAATATACCCGACAAATAAATCACAGAAACTGTTATTTACGTTTAGTCCATTTCCTGCCCATTGAACATCAAGAACCAGATAATAATTAGTCAAGTCAGTTTAAGTCTTGATGTAATATTGTACTGTATTCATCTGAATATTAGACTGTATTTATCTGAGTTTTAAAAGATGTATTAAGAATTTTTAATCTTTATTGATATAGTGCACAAAACAAAGTTTGAAGGACTCAAGACAGAGTATTAGTTAATTGACTGAACAGAATAAGGCCAATATTCAATCAACTGCATTCATTTGTTAATCTGGAAAAATGTATTTGAGATTGTAATGCTGGTAATAGCAACTGTAACGCTTCTCACACAGAATGCACATGGTTTTTATTTTGAATCTCAGCATTATTTCGTGCGATCTTCTTTCATCCAGACATCTATTGCCAAGATCATCTTAAAGTATGGTACCATACAGGAAATATGTGCAGGAAACAGAGTATCATACACATATAGCATGCTATTCATGCAGGTAATATCAAAAAGGTCAAGGTCATACACGGATAATAGGGTTCATCGGTTTGCTATAAACAACTTTTAGTGAAACTTCGAGGGCATAAGTAAAATATATGATAATGAGTATATGCAAATTCTGTATGTTTATCTTCTAATGTGGGGTGCACGTAACGTCCGAGTTTTCAATAACCATTTTGTGATGTATGGGCTTAGTTTTCTTGTATCGTGTCAGACTTCACAAGGTTCATCCACTATGGCACGTTAATTGTACCTGAACGAATATCGTGCAGATAGCAGTCTTTGGATATTGATTAGAACAAGGAATCCTTTATCTAAAATACACTATGTTGCAATTGCATGCAAATTTTGTAATTTAATTGATTGAATATAGTTTGAGTAACACATGTTGGATTCTTCTCTGATCTCTTGTTGGGCCCCTCTTTATCTACTAGGTTGCTCTGCCAGGCTTGATGTCATTGCAGCCAGTATATGTTAATAAGTTAGTAACTAAATTTAGATATGCTGTCATGCTGAACCAGTCGGATGACCGAGTTGGAGCACGTTATTAAACATTATGTCAATTATTTGAGACAGTCATACAATAACTGGGATGCCGTTAAGATGTTTGCTTTTTAGTGTCGATGCAGCACTAAAATTAAATAGCCACCCTCCTCCCCTCCATCCACTATGTCATTTATTTGGGGCATGTTCTTGCATAGCATGCTGTTCCAGTTTTGTTCTCGGGTGCATTGCCCAGGTTCCAGCATTTACAGTTTTGCTATCGAACCCAACTTTGTCTGTACTTTAATATGTTCAATTAATAAGCCATAACTACTGTACGCACGCTTCCCATGGTCAATGTATGGAATATCGGCTTATGTTTGTTAGCATGGCACTCCTCGGGATCAGACTCATCAAGGTTCAGCTATCTGTGTTCCCATACACCTCGTATCAGCCCTTGCAGCTCCACCAACCGGTGTCGGACATTCTTCACAACCCTACGAATTCCCCATAGTCTCTCTTCCAGAGGTATTCCTATGGAACAAGGGGCCATTGTCAAGTTTCATGCATTCACGATTTGACTTGGATCCCGATTCGTGTCCCAAATAGGAACTCACCTATTATGCCCATATATATTTCATACCCGCTTCCTACGGTACATGTATGGAGTATCGGCTGATGTTTGTTGCCATGGCATCCTCAGGATCAGACTCGTCGTGTTTCGGTTATCAGGGTCCCTATATACCTCGTATCAGCCTCTTGCAGCTTCATATACAGGTGTCAGACACACTTCACAACCCTACAAATTCCCACGAGTCTCTCTTCTTGAGGCATTGCTATGCAACACAAATAATTCAGAGCTGGGCTGGTACAGTGTGCTGTGACAGGACGTGTCAATTATGCCAAACATATTTGGCATAATGTTGGTTATTGAACTTACCTATGTATTGTTTGTAAAGGATACATTTACCTATTAGCCTATTAGCCTGTCTCAAAGTATCAGCGATCAATATACACCTTTATTCCAGGCAGCTAGATCTTCTTGCAGACACACACACACACACACACACACACACACACACACATATATATATATATATATATATATATATATATATATATATATATATATATATATATATATACCTTGCTGAACTCTAGGGCTAGATCTGCTTTCTTCATGGCATATCCAAATTTTCCCTCATTTTTCAAGGATTTTGCCCAGATCTCGTAAGCCTCCATGGAATCGTACTTCTCATTAATAACTAGAGATAAAAAAATTGAGATGAAAATAAGTTTTGCTCTGATGAAATAAGGATTCCGGCACGTTTACGAAATAAGAAACAAGAATTGAAAGAATGAAAAAACAACGTGGAAATAAAAAAAATATTTATGGAAGGTTGCTACACGTCCTTAACTGTTATGTATATAGTCCACTCAATAAGAACTCATGAAGCAAACTACTGCTAGGTATTCAGATTTCATCAAAGTAACTCTTACTGTTGGAAAAGTTTCTTTTAGAGAAACTAGGTGAATGAAAAACGACATACATTTTGTTTCATTAGAGTAATAGCATGGCTTCCAGCTATACAAATCCAAAGTCTTTAAACTGCAAAATTATTAGTATTGAAGTGCAATAATAGGGTATAAAGATTGTAATTCATTCTATAGTATGCTTATTAAATCATGTTGTAGAATAATGTTTCAAAACAAAAGAGTTGACATTTTTTTTGCTGATCACACTGGTATAGAGTGAGCTGCAACGCCAAAACGGAGTACTTGCATAATCTTTCCGCTAAAATTCATTTTTGGACTTGCGATAAAGTGCAAACTAAAATAAGTCAATATGGCATTGTACTTACTCCTCTTGCAAAGGCGTTTCACTCCACTGAAGTCATTCTATTTATAAAAAAAAACAAAAACACTTTTCATTGTTGGAGATAAAAATATTTTGAAACGCAAAAACAAACAGCTAGGAATACAATGTGAATTGATTTAAATATCGATATTCTGCTGATGGACCATGTAATCAATATTTGTGTGTATATCCATTGATACCGAGAGAAGCATCATACCGTGCAAACAAACGTTGAGGAATCTAAATAACACGCAACTGCACTATTCAATTTGATTCGCTCAATGATTTACATCGTTGTTTGTCGTTGACTGCAACACGTTGTACTCAAGATTCGGCTTTCGGAAACTTAAGCTGAATTTTGTATTGTTTTAAATTTGACAGTAGCAATCGTCTTCATTAATGTTTGGCTAAACATATTTCCTATATTTACTTAGTAATTTATCTACCCCACAAGTGACAAAGGATGTAACTAGGACGGACTATGCTTTCTTCAAATCTCATTCTGGTCTTTCAGCACTTATGAAAGTTTGAGGTTGGAGTGTCGTAACAAATTAGAGAAAAAGATTAACACCTCCAGGATTTAATTCGGACTTATATTTTGACCTAATGCTAGATTATGGAGGATCAGATGCATTCCTGAAATAATCACAAAAACATTGACACAGGAAATAGTACCAACACGTGTCAGCACATGCATTTTCGGATGCGAGGAGACTCATTATAAAATACCTCCGCAACAATTGGCACTCTTAACTTTAGACATCATTCTCTCTTACTCGTTCTCTCGTATCGCATTATATAACCAAATATAGTCCCCCCATTGTCCTCTGAATGAACCTCTGCATTTTGTATGTCACAGCCTGTTACTAAAAATATTTTGGCCTGTGAGACAAGTATAAGGATATTGTCACCGAAGGCGGGTCAGTTTTCAATTTTACCTACAATAACTTTTTTACACCGACTGCACCGATAATTACTGCTTTTAATTGTCCAGCTCTTGACAAATTCTATGGAGATTGTGTACGTGCCGAAAATCATCCGTTTTGACTAACGTGAGATCTTCCAGTGGAGTAACCGCACAAATCGCTACAATTCAAGCACACACAATACAACAATGAAGACGCACATGAGAACGAAACGGACATATGACGCTTGGTCCCTACCTAAAGGTAAGAGTTTGTAGTAACTCACTCTTCAAATTAACACGTACGCAGCATGACAAAGACCAAATATTGAACGCAGATATCATTTTCCGGTGATTTGTTTGGCCAAGTATTTTGAGTTCCAAGCAAACGAGAAACAAGTAAGTGTAGACATCGTAATTACGTCTAGGCAAACGAAAGTTGCTTAGACTATCCCCACATAACGTAGGAAACTTAAGACTGCTTTCGTAAACAGGCTATTAACCAGTGCAAAGTAACGGATTTATTGTTAAAGCTGTACATAATTTCTAAATTCTACAGACGGTGCATCTTAAATTATACTTTTGTGCAGTTTTATATTTTAATTTTTACAACAAATTCTTTCTTCAAAATATTTAATATTGTGATTATTCGAGAGGATTCTATTGTCATGCCAGACGAACGTGGATATGTGAGAAAGCAACTCGCGGGTCAATGGTTTTTCCCGGTATTTTCGCGTATTCGTCTTTATCAAGGTATAATGACTGCCATATATAGTGTATCATGTACTGAAAGATGGTGTTAAATCTACAAGAACCACAACGTATGGATGGACGTTTGGACGAACAGGCATTCGTTAGCGTACAAATAATTTAATTTGTGTGTGCTATTATTATTTACACAAACGTGACTGAATTCCTACCAGTTTTAACAATCCTCTTCCTTTTCTCAATGCGCAGCAAAGATATAGGTCCTGGCTAAAATTCAGTAATCCAGTATCTACTGCTTGTTTGAGGAAGAAAAACAGATCAGTCGCTATCTGAAACCATGCAGGCCAAAATGTTCCCTTTTCTCTCTTCTCTCTCTTTTCAAAGTCTGCGGATAATTCGCTAAGATCTTCCATTGTGTACATCAAATCCTGTAAAATTAAATTGGGACAACAACTCCACGTATGTTCGTTACAAATAGAATCAATATGATTCACCATCAGAAAAAAAAATGTTACATTTCAATCTCCTAAACACAAAATCCATATGTTAATGAATACATTGCGGTGAAAGCTTTTGCATTAAGGTAAGTTATGATTGCTATTATATTTAATTGATTACTGAAAAATTTGAAAGATGATATTCTGTCAAAATGGCTTTAAAACAAATATCATGGTTACTGTACTGTTCTCGGCTTCTAGTATAACATTACCTCTCCATGATCACTGCTTGATTCGAACACACTAAACCACAATGGATCAGCTATTTGTCTGTGATTTATTTGAGGATTCCATTCCACATTAAAGGGAATTCCTAAAATGAAGATGGTGTGAAAGTTCACGTTTTGTTTGTAATAGCTCGTTATAAAAATAATTTATTGACATTCAAATCAGTCTTATTGTTCCAATTTCTAACTTAATCTTTTCCAATATTTGCTACTATACTAAAAATTTAATTTTACACTAGTATTTACACATTGTCACACGTATAGAAATACATAATGCGATGTTTTGTGCTTTATACCTTGTTAATCAGAATAACAAGTCCTCATAAATTAACCGCACCTCTTTGAACTACTTTTCTCACGTTCGCATTTGAAAATTAATGTGTGATAAGGTTGATATAATGCACTGACCTTATGTTGGTTTACATCAACATATTGACATCTAATTTTTAGGATAGGATTAGACCTATAATGGTATTGTAATGTTTAGAGCAAAATTACTGTCTGAAGGTAAAGCTGTAGCAGTTAAATATTCCAGTTTAAATATGAAGTAGTATTATTGTAGGACTTTAGCATATTTATCCTTGAATACAACTAAGTTGTCTTTGATTGCCCTACAAAATATGGAGGTGAAAAAATAACCTGATACAAAGAATGTTTCTCAAATGAACTTTAATAGGGATAGACCCTCTCTTTCAAGCACACACGCGTTCATGGTTACATTTACTAACATAAATTTCTATAGGTGTTGTCATTTAAAAATACACATGTCCAAATTGTATGCTAGCCTTAAGTTAGTTTTTCATTTACTGAGGGTATTGCGTTTTGAAATAAAACAAATATCTCCTTCGTCCTTTTTAAGAAACTTTTCTTCGTTGAGAGTAATCACAAGCAGAAATTTGCTATCATGTCTTCTGAAGTCAAATTGATTTTATCATCAATGTTTTGATCACTGAGGTAAAGGATGATGTCATTAGCAACGGCGACTCGCTTGCTCACTCTTGAAAAAGAGTGTTAACTTTATATTGTAGTCATTCCCAGTTAACTATAGATAAATATTCCAAAAGCTAAGTAATAAAACATTTTACACTAATAATGAATGGTATACTCCCAAGTATCAATATCGATAAATTAGGTTAAAGTATTTATAAGAATTTATACTGATGTTACAATTTAAATAATCCTTGAAGACATACTTCTGAAGTACATTTAGGACATCTAACCTCTACAATACAGTAAGAACTTTAAAAAGTGAATGTGAACATTATGACTTTGAAAAGCCGCAGAATTGTTAAATATTCAACTCAAAATGCGTACTTTCTTACGTTTCTATAATTTTTAACTGAGCAAATGCGTACTTTCTTCATTACGTTTCTATAATTTGTAATAGAGCAAATGCGTACTTTCTTCATTACGTTTCTATAATTTTTAACAGAGCAATTTACCTCTATAGAAGCTTCTTAGTGCATGAAAATGTTCACCGGTCTGAAAAGAGAAATGTCTTAATAGTTGTACAGCACTTATGTCTTAATATTTGTACAGCACTTTGAATTATAATTCGCATAAGGCAGAGCATAAATGCATTGAAAGGTTACGGACTATTGACCTCAGTCATTGATAATGATGAAAAATGTCTCAATCTAGAAAACATATTAAAACTAAATTCGAACTTTGATAAAATGAAAATAAAGTTCTTCGTTGTTACAATCGTTTTAAATGGGACATCATCCTATGCAAAATAATGATAATAGTATATATATATATATATATATATATATATATATATATATATATATATATATATATATAATTGGATTTATATAAAAACATCATATAGTGCGATAAGTACAGAAAAATAAATATAATCTAATTGTTTTGCAATTCCCCTGCTGGAAATGGAACTAGAATGGAACATATAATTTGCTTACGTACCGTTCGAAATATCCCAGTGCATGCATCAAAACAACGGAATAGAAAGTTTTGGTCCTCAAATTTTGTGGTATATAAGAAATCTAATCCCTGAAATACCGTGATTGCACATCTGACAGCTTCCACATTGTTCTTATCATTTAAATGTTTTTCACAGTCATCCAATAACTTCTGAATTTTTACAGGGTCGTTCTTCTTGTACATTTCGAAAGTCTATACGAAAAAAATGATAACGCTACAGTAAGAGGAATATTCATGATTAACTGTAGTGAAATCGTATTTAATATGAATAAATGGTCAAATCAAGATGAGTTTGCACTCATGAATTTAATATGAAATTAAATCATTATTTTACTTCAAAAATCCGACATTGTTTGTCTCTTTTGGAGGACCCACAAATCAGAATCAATACCTACGTAAGAGTTTAAAGACTCAACTTAAGCTCTATATAATACTTGGGACATCAAGAAATAATCTACGATCTCTTTGTCTCGTGTGCGTTCATATATGTTCATTTGCGGTATTACCATACTAAGACGACATCTTTTTTTATTTTTTTATATAATGTGCGTCTTTATCGCTGTTTTATATCGACAACTCTTGAAATTGCGTGATATAACGCTGTTTTCAGTGTGCCAAGAGAGTTAGATTCATTATACTCTAGTATTTCACCATACGAATGTCTGACATTACAATAGCTACTTTCAAAAACTTTGATGTTGTTGTCTTATTATTTATTTATGTTATGTCAAATATCTTACGTGGTTCAACTCTGACTCTTCAATGCTTTCATCAGTTTCACTTGCACTTTCTTCTCTACTGATCTTCTGTTGATTCTGCAAGAATTGGGATAATAAAGTCGTGCCACTTAAAATGACTCTGGCGACAGTAAAAGCAAACGTCTATTCTATTGATATAATAGACTGTCAAGAACATTATACATTTTTATATTTATTATATATTATTCACTATGTTCTTTGTATTACTTTACTATAACATATGTTGGATGCTCGTAGTCTGCACCGTATTCACGCGTTCATGAGATCGCTTGACAGAAGCAAATTTACCACAGTTCTACAACATTGTTAGGATTTATACTGTTCTTTTGCTTAAGTCGAATATGCAAAGCATTTTTGTCAATAAAGTATCACATACTGGAGCTACCTAATTTCTAATGGGTCTCAGAGCAAAATGGAAATGCACCCCAAGGGCGTAAATATGACGACACAAATGCCAGAAAATAACGCAGGAAAAGATCGGCTCTTCTCTACTTTTCAACCTAATTGAATATCTTGTCCAGGCTACAATAAAGAACAGGCCTACACACACAACATGTTATTGCATAATTGAACAATAAATGAGATATGGCTTAAAAACACAAAATACTCGGAATAATTCAAATGACTTATTCATCTTATTCATATATAAACCTGAAGCACAACACTAGTTTTTACCTAAATGACTTAGTATCTATATCTCTGTTTAACTAGTTATTACAATTCGAAGTGGAGCACATATCGCCAACAGTAAAATAGTTACATGAGATGGAAATATATGTTACATGCAACAACCATGTTTAATACTTACGAAAAGTTAGTGTACACTACTGTCCATTTAATTTGATTGAAAATAGGGTGTATTGTGTGCAAAGATATTAAAGAAAGACAGTAATTATTTTCCGGTAAACAATAAATAATTCCGATATATAAATAATGTAATTTAAGATGATTTTTGCGTATTGTATATGACTCATACGTACGTCCCGATCTTCAGTTAGTCTTTTGAGACGTAAAACAATTTCCTTTGTCGATTTACTGCTCGGATCCAATCCTGATGTATCCTTTAGAGCTTTGTCTAGCAGTCCCAATTTTTCATGAGCTAAACATCTCCGGTACAAAGCCTTTTCGTCGTTCGGAATTAAGTTCAGTGCTGTATATATTGAAACGTTTTCGCTTTCGATAATTGATCATAATATTAAAAGCAAAGTATGTCACACTTATGACCATCATCCTTGTAATCATCATCATAATCATCATCAATTTCAAAATAATAAGTATATTACCATCATCTTTATTGTCACCAGTAGGATTATCAAGAATATAAAAACAAGCAAACAAGCAATTATAACATTAATAAGATAGTTACGATCAATTTCACTTACATATACTAATAAAATACCATAGGATGTAAAATGCCATTATATCATAATTCTATACTTTTTGCTTATATCGTATTAAATTGAACTAATTGTTTTTTGCCAATTTCTAATACAATTAAAAAAACTATATGTCGTTGATGAGTGTCAGATTATGTTATACCAGTTGTTGCTTCCTCCACCGCTGCCTCGTAGTCACGTAGCTTCAAGTAACACTGAGCCATGTTACTGTGCAATATTGCCCGTTTGGCAACGTCCAAGTCTTGAAGACCAATTGTTTCTTTGTACGCCTCTAGAGCCAGGTCATATTGTTCCGCTCCGTAGAAAACATTTCCCCTGTCTTTTAAGACGTGGTAATCATGTTGCTTAAACAAAGACAATATAGCATCATTTAATCAAACTCCTGTGTATGATTCAAATATTAACTTCAATATAACTAAGTTCTAAATAATTCAGGATCAACAATGAGAATAATGCCTAACATGTAACGAGCCGGAGCTTATATGCTTTAGATTATAAAGCAACACAATGCAACAAAACTTGATAATAAAGTCTTCTCATCGAACGTTTAATACCATTCGTTAGGAATTGGACTTAGTGGAGTAAAATGAAATCTCTCTGACCATTACGAATAAGAAAGAGCACTGACACGACATCCATATATGAACCAAATGTAATTGGGATAATATATGCATAATAAACCAAATTAAAGAAAGAGAGAGCATAGTCATAAAAATAAAAGCTAACATGTATGGTTATCCATATCAAATATGATGGCAGTTTTGTAAATCGTTAAGCTACACACAAATAGATAAACCATTGTTAAAATAAGATATAAATTAAAGATGATTTTCTTATTTCATAATGAAGATACTCACTGTTCGTTTTGCCTTAGAGCTCTTAAGTCGTGTAATGATTTTATTTGTAAAGGCGTTGTCTGTATCCAGTCCTGATGCATCTTTCAAAGCTCTTTCTAGCAGACCAAGATTCTCAAAAGCAAGACATCGTCTTAATAATGCTTTCTTATCGTTTGGGTCCAACGTAATGTCTGTTCAAGAATAATTGAAATCTTGAAAATAAGTGCATAACTTCGAATGCATTACACACAGACCATAAATAAACACACAGCTTCTATAACTTATGAATACAACACAGACGACGGCTGCAAAGTTAAGGCATATATGTAAAAGAGATAATAAATTTCACAAGACGAACAAGAGAACGAGAAAAAATGGTAAGAAAATTCAATCTAAGCATGCACCATATGCGGAAAGCATAGGTGCAATGCACACATTGGATTAGAATTGCTAAATACAATAAGGAAACAACACTAAAGAACAAATTTAATGACATAAATGTATAATGATTATCTAAAAGTCTGATTGTTAAAGATCATATTAGATAACTGAACAAAAGAAGAGAAGTAACAAAACATAAGGTTATTGAAAAACAACAGCAAAAAGGGATATATCCAAGACTAATAAATGAACGCTAAGTTCGTGCATTGTAGTACAAGAGGAAACTTTAACAGAATTGTAGTAGCAATGATATATGTTATGATATACAAACTGTATTTGCATGAATTATTTCCAGTCTAAGTTTTCAAAAGAGATTTTAATTAATCGAAATAGTACCAATGAGTTTTTTTTACTGGATAATGCATGTTGTTTTGCTGCACATATGAAGGTAAAGCAATTTGTACTGTTAATTGTGATCTAAATGGTATTTGGCCTAATTGAATTAGAAAGATAACACGGATTTGCAATTGAGCTTTACTGTTTTATAATAAAGTTGGAGAGATTTAATAACGGGATTTGACTTAAAGGGAACAGCTACATTCAATATTACTAAAATACCAACTGATTAATATTCTACCAAATCAACTGGCTTTTCACCGAACTTAAAACTGAAAAACGCCATTTATTAGGTAGATATTTAAAACATTAGTTACATTTTCATTCATGCAAATAATAGTAATATTATAATATATTATATATACCACAAGATATTAATCGTGAGAGGCAAACATAGAAAACAAATTTACTTTTTTAAGACGTGCAAAACTTAGGTAGTAAGTCTTAGAATAATCCAGCTTGTTAAAACCAAATCTTTAAAGAAAATGATACTTTACCGATTGAGGCCGCCTTAATAGTGGTAGTGTAGTCAAGGTCCATGTTAAACTACAATCGTGGCTGCTGGTTTCCCTCATCGAAATATTTTAATTCTAGGTCATCTTTCACCAATGCTGCCGTCAGATCAAATTTACCAATGTTCAATTAAAACTTCTCTATCCATAACAATTCAGCTGGAAGTACGGATTAAAATTAGTAAAACCCATAATCGATTTAAATTGAGATTTGCGATTAATATATATTACGTGGAAAATGTTTCATAACATTTAGTTCTACTGAATGCAGTGATATCCTTGAATGCATGCTTTATCTTTCAACTTATTGTGCACTGTTCATTCACAATGTACTAAATTTGAAATGTCAGTATTATCCTTAGTTATCTAATAGAACCAGGACTAGATGATGTGATGTGCTTTTACATCCGACTGATATATATATATATATATATATATATATATATATATATATATATATATATATATATATATATATATTGAGAGAGAGAGAGAGGGTTTTTTTTTTAAATGTCAGTATTCCTATTTAGTCATCTAATAGAACCAGGACTAGATGATGTGATGTGCTTATACAATTCATTGCATGATATCCGACTGATATATGTTGAGAGAGAGAGAGAGAGAGAGAGAGAGAGAGAGAGAGAGAGAGAGAGAGAGAGAGTTTTCTGTAGACATCATAGCGATCTGTATTGATATAGAAACAGAGTGAAAACTTAAAAGTTTTATTTGACTATTTATTCCTCTGGTATTAAAATTATGTATTGCCAGTCATATATAACTATCTAGTGTGACCATTATACGGTATTTTTAAGCGATTTAGTTCATAGAAATATTATCGATTCTAATTGCATATTACGTACAACGTTTTTAATACGTACTAAATTTTGTCAATAATATGCACCATACACTGAGAATTATTTCTTGATCTGCAAGATAAAAATAATACCATGACGTTATGTTTAATATAAGAAATTTGATTGATTATCTCAAATGATTAAAAAGGTAGTTGTGACAGTTGTGAAAGTTGTGACTCGACAAGAACTGTTAGACTGCGCGGAGAGTTGGAGGGTTCATTTTGTGATAAATAAACAAGAAAAAAAATATATTAAATGAGACTAAATTAAAAAAGACATAACTTGGATACACATCAAGAGGATGATGTAATCTAACAATGTTGTCACGGTTACGTTTCACTTTGTTTCCAGACATAATTAAACAAAAAAAATGCAACTAATTGCTGTATCGATGTGTGTTTGCAAACTACAATACATATATATTTACCAGTCGTGCATGCAATGCAAGGCATAAACTTGGATGATTTAAAGGAGAACATAGTTTAAGTAAGTGATGTCACTTGGTTTATTTTTCTTCTATATTCTTTTCTAAAGTATAGAGTTTCATTATCTAAACCTACAGATTGATGATATCACCTAACGGCACATAATCAAGCATTTAAATATCTAAATCTCCAAAGGCAATATAGATAATTCTGAAGCGTGCCATCAGGTCCTTCAATCAAATGACCAGATCAAAGGTGATCAGACCAAAGTGAACTTAAGAAAGAGAGGGGCTATTACAGAGAAAATCATACATTTCAGCAATTTTTCATTTGTATTACTACTTGCTGATTAAAGAGAAATAAAAGTCACAAATCAAATTTAAGGATTACCTCACTAATCAATGTACAAAATTTATCACATGTCATATCCCTAACCAAACATACCTCAACTTTTTTTATTATTGGAATCTAACAGGGAAAAGTAAAAATAGATGAAAATAGCAGATTCTATCCGTGTCAATTAAAACGTCAAGCCTCTCCATTCGAATGGTCTTTGACATTGTAGCAAATGTAGTCAAAACAGCAAAAGCGTCGACACCTGTTGCTACATCTACTCGTAGTGAAAAGTCTTAAAACGTCGCATTTAAAATCGAGTACGAAGAGACGGACGATGCATTTACTTATGTCGAAAATTACACTTGCTGTAGCTGACCCGAATGTGATATAAATTCATTATCTGTAAGCAGTAGGTTTTGTTGCGTAAACATTATAACGTATGAGAATTATCCAATAGTCTATTCTTTAGTCGGCGCATATGATGAATGTAGGTAGTTAGTTCGTTAGACATTGTTGGACATCGACTAAAGAATCAACCTGCTGCTTCGAAAAACGTGTATATGAATAAAAAGAGTGCCACGCTATGATTTAAGCGTAACATTTTAGTGCTCTCTAATATACATTATATTTTGTTTTGTCAGTAAAAAACAACGTCGAATGGCTAGAAGTACGATAAACCTAGAAAAACATGTCAAATGAAGCTTGCGTCCTCATTCACACTAACTCAATATGAAATCAAGGTACCACCAAAGTGTGTATTGTACAGATCATTGACGTCAATTTGTATTCTTACTGGGTGCAATACAGCGTGTATGATCTCCGTAAATAATGATTGTCAAATGGATATAGGTAATCTAACGATTTATACTTACATAGGCCTTCGAGAGTCATCAAAAGTAGGTCACAAGAGTTTCAAAAAGTCATGAAAATCAAGTTTTTAGAAATGCAAATCCGACGAATAATATTTGTGAAAGATACTATAGTCCTAGAATAATAATAATAATAATAATAATAATAATAATAATAATAATAATTATTATTATTATTATTATTATTATTATATACTTGTTATTGTTATTATTATCATTATTTTGATTTTCTATTTCTTCCTCTTTTTCTCTAGAAAAAAAAAGTAATTCGTGCATTATAAGTAAGTTAAATAGATTTTAATAAATGCAGTATAAGTAACTTGTAGTTTTTCTTATTTTGTAGAGTTAATCGTAATTAAAGTGATAAACACAACAAATATTCATAACCAAAATATGTAAAGGAGAGCTCTAAGGATAACGTATGTCATACTGTGATGGATTAAAACAATTTTAAAAAGTGATGTGTCGAATTAAACTGATAGAACCAAGATGGCATGTGTTACTTAAACTATCTTGTTATTTTATATTTAGTAACTAACTGAATAATTATATCGATAATATAGCTCCATCCATCCATCTTTGATCTTAACCACTTTTAATCATTCAGCGTCTGAGAGAAAAAGCCATCTCTGATACCTGATGCTACTTTCCACTTTAAAGAAAATCATGCATGAACGCAATATTCCAGCAGAAGTTTAGCTTGTAAGCAGCTTCTCAGGAGGTAATACTGGTTGGTATGAGGAAGGGTTGGAAACCATACCAATATGTCTTTGGCTTTAGCGATGTAAATTTAAGCATTGGCCTATTTATTAAGGCCTATTTATTAACCACAATGCTGATTTGTTCATTCCAAAACAGAGCACTGCAAATAGGCTGCAGATTTAAAAACAAAGACTTTTTTAAAATCATGGGTGATATTACATGATCACATGTCTCATATACCTTAAATCCCACATTCATCGATTCAGTATATGTATATAAAAAATTGTGGTCCGCCTATGGCGCAATAATACAAATATGTAAATATTCTCTGTCCTCTCTCTGGATTATCGTTGCTAGATACGGGCAAACATCCATGAAAATCCGAGAGTTGGGGATTTTTGCTTGTGTCATACGACGTTATCTTTGTACCTATGAATGATAGTAATGTGCGTCAAGCCGTCCATAGGAGGAGGAAGAGGGGAGGAGAAGGAGGAGGAGGAGAGAGAATTGTATATTCTTTACAAATGTTAATTAAAGCAGAATAATGACTTACATGAACTGTCAATATATTAAAATATTTTAAGTACCTCTTCATGGTTCGTTATTTCACTTAGTTTCTATTCCGCGCTAATTTCTATACGCCTGTACGTTAATGCCTTATAGTACAGGTTCAGTTTACAAGAAGCTAACCGTGTTTGCAGTGCATTACTTACATCATTAAAGCTATATTTCATGTTTACATTATGAGTGTGTGTTAATAAATGTGAATAAAATAGAAACCAAAAAAGTAAACAATCAATCAAATTATCAGTTTGCATATGTACTTGTGAAGAACAAGAAAAATCGTAGAACTGAATTTTGTAGCGGACACACGCAGGGATGTGAGGAGTTCATTTACTCGGTAAACACACAATTGTCAGAAGCATATCTTAAATCCATTTAAAGTGTAAATAAATGTATTTGTATGTGATATAAATAAAATATATGTAAAAGTATGTACGCTGTATCAATGATATACCACTCACTGTATAAATTTCTCATAAAAAGAAAACTCGGGCAAGCCTCATATCCATTGAAAAATGTGTACATCTCGTGGTTTATCATTGAGAGAGAGAGAGAGAGAGAGAGAGAGAGAGAGAGAGAGAGAGAGAGAGAGAGAGAGAGTTGATCTTACCTAATTTGAATTCATTGTTCTTCTCATAAACAGGTAGACACTATCATACGAGCATTTAAAATTTAAATGTTTTACAGGTATGGTCTTACATTCAGTCCTACTCACCTTATCAATCGAATACTTATTGTTTCCGACCCAACAATGTTTACATTCTTTTTCTCCTCTAGATTTAAAACTTCCAAAATTCCCGGTATTTGTGCTGGCGCAGATTCTTCTGTTTACCTTTTAAAGGCGGACTACATGTACCTTATCGAATTGTTTTCACAAGTTATTCTGAGTGCTGATGTTATTCTTAATTTTAGAATCGGGGGTATATCGTTCTCAGAGAAGACAACAACATTTAAATGGAAATCGAAAGTAACTTGTTGACAAAACACTTGATCCCTCTTTTCTACAGTTTGTTCTTTACAACGATCGAAGAAGTATGATAATTACTAGGTAATTTAATACACGCTCAAACACCTTAGCATTATATATATATATATATATATATATATATATATATATAGAGAGAGAGAGAGAGAGAGAGAGAGAGAGAGAGAGAGAGAGAGAGAGAGAGAGAGAGAGAGAGAGAGAGATTCTAGTGGGTCGATGGGTCTTTCCTTCTTTCTGAGGTTTTCCCGGATTATTCCTCCACCATTAATAGTGGTCGCCATGTTTAGCCTATCTTGTGCTGAAAATGGCGTTAAACCCAACAACAACAACAACAACAACAACAATAAATAACTTAAGATATAATATATCGCATCGGTGGTTCTGTTAAATCACGCTTTGCAATCTAGTTTTTGTATTTCCATTCTCGCACAAGACATTCTGACAAGTAATTTTTTATTTAACTATTTATATCTCAAATATTAAACTTTATATATTGGCATTCATAAAAAAAATGTTTAGTGCAGAAAATACACGGTATTTTCAAGCGATTTATTTCATAGAAATATAAGCAATTACTGGTTCTGGATTGCGTATTATGTACGAGTTTCTAAAATGTACTGCATTTACTAAATACTGTACAACATGTACTTAGCATTTTGTCTTGATGCGCAGGAGAAATTATTAAGATAACGTTATGCTTAATATAAAAAATTGACTGATGATGGCAAAGGACTGGACATTAAGATGAGACACGGCGGTGAGATAAGGGTTCCTTTCTTTTAACAAATAAATAAAATAAATAGAATATATTCAGTTAGACTTAATAACTTGAGCACATACAAAGAGGATGATGCAGTCCAAAGATGTCGCGGTCACTTTTTCCAGCCATAATTAAACAACAAAACTAATAGCTTAATAGATGTTTGAAAACTACTATACATATATTTTACCAATCGTTCATGCAAGGCATAGACTTGGCAAGTTTTAAAAAGATCCTTTTATGTAAGTGCTGTAACATGTTTTATTATTCTTCTATTTCTTTTCTAAAGCCTAGAGTTACATTATCTAAACCTGCAGATTATTGATATCACTTAACGGCACAATATCGAGCGTTTTATTATCTAAATCTCAAAAGGTAATATGATTCATAATACGATTTTCTGATCGTTCGGTTAAGTTATATCTGGGACCTAGATAATGATTAAAGGTGATATAAAATGGCACGTTCAAAGGTGATCAGACCAAAGTCTACGAGAGAGAGAGAGAGAGAGAGAGAGAGAGAGAGAGAGAGAGACAGACAGACAGACAGACAGACAGACAGACAGAGTATTACAACGAAAATTGCACATTTCAGCAATTTGTAATTTGTATTACTGTTAGCTAATTAAAGACAAGTTAAACAAACAGCCCCAAATCAAAGTTTATAATTCACTCGATAATTAATGTACAAGATTATCGCATATAATATTATTTAATATTGATAGAATCTATAATACGTGTTTTGTTGATGATACTCACATCAGAAAAGAAAATAAATTGTATTTTTAAAAAGCAAATCCAGTGAAGGCGTTGTTGTTGTGATGAAATATTGTCTCCGTTGTCACCAAGTCGGATTGTGTTCACAATGGCAACATCTACACAGATATTTAACGCCTGCAATATGGACATGCCAAACGCAGTGTATATAAGCTGTTTTTAAGAGATAAAAGTGAATACATCCATAAAGATTAACGTTTACGAACTTCATTTCTATTGTCTGTGTATATGATTTTAAGACCTGTATTATAATAGAAAATACAAGTGTTCTAATAGAAATGGCCATAACTGTTTTTTTTTTAAAAATGGTTTATTTCTTTCTTTGTTAGAATGAGATATGAGTATGGCTTTAAAAACAAAATCTAGTAAAGATCAGTTAGAGTAGGGATCTAGTTATCTGATAACAATTGCTGAAACTGTATGTCCCCAAATATGAAATACGAATCTAGTGTCAATCAATTTATGATGATGGCTTGCTTAAAGGATAAATGTTGCGTTGTAAATAAAGGTGTGTAAATAAAGGTATCTGGTATCTGTTTTAGAGAATGCACAGATGAATCGACATCAATGTAACTTTACAAAATCTAAAGAAAAATATTAGCTGTCAAGTTGTAACTAAGAACAAATAACTACAGTACTTTACTAACGAAATACAAAACGTAATCCAATTTCTAAAAATACTTCAAAGTTTCCAAGACCAAGACACAAAACGGCGACTATCTAGGAAGACAGAAAAATTCATGAGAGCGACAAACCAATTCACCGTAAAGTTAATTACAAACAGTCATATACAGATCAAAATCAATTTTGTCGTGCTCCTCACCCCTTAACTTAAACCCGAATATAGTGTCGTCGGTCCGAAAAGGAATCAATACCAGAGGACTTTCACCTGATGTTCCTATCATTTTTTACAACATATTGGAAAACACGATCTCAGCAAATACCACAACACTATTGTAACATGATGATGATAGAGGTCTGAACATAAATCAGTTTGAAATAAAAAAATAAGTCAATTGTGAAGACATTACTCGTCCCGATAGTAAATAAGATAGGTGTCTATGGCATTATTCCTATTCAGGACATTGGCAGGCTGCCATGCTGTCAATATTTACCGATGATTCAACCTACAGTTAACGCAACTTATAGGAAAAGAATTGATTTTAAATATCGAATGCCGAATCAATACTGATCGAATTAACTTGACTCAGTAGCACATCTATTCACATTGACCCTGCTTACCTACCTCTAAGCCCTCTGTTATCTCGTATTGATCAATCTGGATGGTAGCAAGAGGTTACATTAGATTTTGACAAGCTATTGTCATCGTTACTTTCATATTGATTTCAGTTTCGATACTGACACTAAATCTGATGTCATCTAACCCTGCTCATATACTAATCTGATTTACCACTTTAACACTGCCTACTTTGACAAACAGATAACCGCATCATATGTCTAGCTAGTTATCACTATCACAGTTTTAATATAATAAATTAAATTAAATTATCAATCACATATTACTAAAATGTCTTAGAAATAAATGTTCTTTATTATAAACTGCCTAGATGTTATTGTTTCTACAGTAAGCCATTGCATTAGATGAGCTTCATTACCGACCACACTTTCTACCTTAGTTACCTACCTGTATATTACATACTACATTGTTTGAGCAGCAGAGAGGGTGAACCCTACAACGTTTTTAGACAAAATTTTGATTGAATCCTTAAAACGAGCCTTCCTACGATCTCATTTTAACCAAAAAAAATGTCTCAGGGGCAAACCCTACAACGTTTTCAGACAAAAAAATTGATTGAAATTTTAACGAGCCTTCCCTACGAAATCTCATTTTAACTAAAAAAATGAAAACGGAGACTTTTACGATTTTTTAATTAATTTTGGTCGCAACTTGTTGTCATCCACCCTCTCTGCTGCTACAGGTTAACAAAAAATAATAAATGATTTTAACCGAATATTTGATCCAGTCCGATACGATATCGTGTCCGAGGATCATGCAAATTTATTGTTGCGAATCCGTACGGGGTTGACTGAGCATGACTAAAGAAGTTTTTAAATTGATTGAAGTCCATATCAGAACACCATGTCTGCCAAATATTTCTAAGAGTATGAGTATCAACTCCGTTGAATACAGCAAGAATATTGCAGTTATCTCTGATCACTTTTGGAACCTGAGTGAAGCGTTGAGTGACATATATCACGTCAGTGTTTTTATGCCTGCCTCTGGAAAGGATCCTAGCAGGATTTTTTTGTTTATCTAACATTATATCGTCGTATACGACTAAATTGTTAATATCTCCATCAATATCATCAATGCTCGGTGCTTCATCGATATCGGTTATAAACTCAATAATACCCTCTCCGGATTTTTCTACCGCGCTGTCGTTAAAATCTTTTAGCACTTCATAACATCGTTGATCATCTACGCTAGGGGCAATTAAATACAACTTATCCCACTTCATCCATCTCATTATTAAATTGAGTAACAATTGCGTTTTACCGGATCCAGATGGCCCGATTATAATCATCCGGATAGAGTTTGGTAGCGCTGCATGATGCTTAACTGGTTCCCTTGTTTTAGTCGCTGAAAAATCAATTATATCCATATCTCTATACATAAATTATGGATCTATATTGTGTGAAGTGTAAAACGCGTACTAGCACAAATGATGTGACGACGGTTACAACTAAAAATAACAGATCAGCACTTACTGGTAGATGTGCAACATGTGGTACAAAGAAATTTAGATTTGTGTCTATGAGATCTGATTTTAAAAAAAACGAGGAGGTGATATCGCAGCCAAATTGGCAAAGCTCCCTGGAACCCCATGGGCAAAGTACCCCGGAGAAAAGCACCTTCCAGGATATAGCTACTGTGGACCGGGAACCAGACTTGACATCAGACTCAATGATCAAAATCAGTCCCGACCCGGTGAAGAACCAATAAACGCCATTGATAAGGCCTGTCACCTTCATAATGTTGCTTATAAAAGCAGCAATCTGCAACACAGGCATCTCGCAGATGTGAAATTAATTCATGCGTTAAATGCTATTCCTGATAAATCCTTCAAAGAAAAATTGGCTTCCTTTTTGATAAAATCGGCTATGAAAAGTAAATTGATGTTAGGTGCCGGTAATTAATAATATGGAATCAATTTATTATTCCCCAAGAGGATACTGGAGGGGTAAATCAGCAGTCCATAAACTCGCTAGCGCTGCAAAAGTGAAAAAAACCACTGCGGCTAATTGGTTATCCAAACAGGCACTATGGCAAATTTATCTACCACCGCCTAAACAAATTCAATTCTCGCATTTTGATGTGACTGCTCCTAATGAAGTTCATCAGGCTGATATATTATTTCTGCCACATGATCGTGGTTACAAATACGCTTTAACCGTAGTTGATATTGCAAGTCGATACAAAGAAGCAGAACCGTTAAAAACAAAATCAGCCACTGAAGTCGCTTCTGCATTTGAGAGGATTTATCGACGAGGTCCTCTGCACTGGCCAAATCTATTGCAGGTTGATCCTGGCAAGGAATTTCAGGGTGCAGTGTTATCTACAATGAAACATCATAATGTCACCATACGACGAGGGCATACTGCGCTACATCGCGATCAGGCTATTGTAGAACGATTTAATCGGACGATTGCTGAGCGGTTATTTGGATATCAATACGCAAAAGAATTCATCCAAGAAAAAAGATCCCGTGAATGGGTTAAAAGATTACCATCTGTGATTACTGCACTGAATAACGAGATTACTAGAACAATCAACATGAAACCTATCAACGCGATTAAAAAGAAGTCAATACCCGTACAACCACAAAAAGATTTCAAAGAACCAATTCTTGGTAGTAATGTCATTGTGAGGTACTTATACGAACCAGGAGAGCTTGACGGGGGTAGAAAAAGGGCTACTGATCCTATTTGGAGTGTTACTGCACACAAGATATCTAGTATAACACGATCTACGGGTAGACCTCCAGTCTATAAACTGGATTCAACTGCCCCTCAACGAGGATTTACTCGACAACAACTACAGGTAATTCCCGAGGATACTCAATTGCCACCGCATGGTCTTAACTAGCGCCGTTGCGTCTATTGCACTCAAGACAAGTCAACATCACATTGTTTCTGACATGACCGAGATTGTTATTTTTTCTGTCTACGGTAAATTGGCGAGGATCTTTATCCGAATACTGCCAACGCATTATACAATTGCAACTCGCGCAGTGATTATTCTGTTGTTGTTTCAGCGTAATTATTAATTTAGCATCAAGATCAAATTCTCGTTGGTTTTTTTTGTCTTGTTGTTTGTAACCGGAGAGTTTTTTATTAATGATGCTAACATCAATATCACTTACTGTTGTGTCATTATCATCGAAAACAACTCTTCGAAGTTGATTTATTTTTCGTACTCTGGATACTGCGAGATAGACTAAATTCGACCATTCGATGCGATTATCTACGATCCAAACAATTGTATCCGATATAGTCAATCCCTGTGAAGAGTGTATTGTTGCTGCGTATCCTAGCGTCCACGGGGATTTATTAGCACGCAATGCATCTTCAACGACATTGATATCAACCAGCACAATATCATTTAATACGAGAATTTGTTTTTCACTCTGTCCTGGAATATCAACTTCAATGTTCTGTTTTCGTGTATCCGATGGCCTATAACAAAGGGGTACTGGAAGCGTTGCAAATTTTTCTTTATGCAATTCAAATAACTTCATCTGAAGTGTGTCCCTGGCTATTTTTCTACTTGCAATTATCAAATCATTTCGTCTCCATGCTTCCCAGAAATCATTCATTGGAGTTTCTGAAATCACTTCACGCGCTATTTCGCATTGGATTCTATCCGGTTGTAATCTAATTAGCGCTTTGAATTCTCGTAATCGTTCATCAATTGATCTATAATCAGTGGTAATATCTTCATAATAGTCTACAAAACCCCTTAGCCATTCATGTGGAGATGCACCGACAAATGGTGGTGGTTGGCCGTGATCACCGCACATGACGACTTTTGTGTTTTTGTTTAACAACCACTCGAGAAATGTTTGTAATACATCTAATGACACTGTGCATATTTCATCCCAAATTATGATTTCAGGAATGAATTTATCACCCATACGCTCAGGAGTCCATTTGTCACCCTTCCATCGAAAGAAACTATGGTAAGTACAGGCATTTACCCCTCGCTGTATCATCTCTCTGGCGAGTCTGTGAGTCGGTGTTAGCACAATCATGGTTGACCGACGAAATAATTCAATTGCACGAGTTGTCTTTCCTGACCCACCACAACCGTTGAAATAAACTGTCTTGTATCTACATACTGGATCAGATACCGGTGGTGCATTAGAAAATTCTGATTGAATTTCAATACGGTTACAACAAAGATATTTATCATCCATGGCAACGTCTGCGGATTCACAATACTCATGTAGCATCTCCTTTTTAAATCGCCAACGCCCCCAATTTTCTTCGGGATCTGTGAATTTAGCTACAGCTGATTTGTACTTATTGTGTATATACATCGAATCAGTGGCCACTCTAACCGCGGTAGTAGGAAATCTATTTATCATCGAAAATAGATTAATAGAAACATAGGCTAGCATAGATGATCTTAAATGTGTATACTGGGAATTATATCCATCACAGTAGGTAACAACCGTACCTAATTTCTCACCATTGGATAGAAAAGCATCCTTACGGGATACAAGTTTTCCCTGTTTCATTAAATCCGTTACAAAAAAATCGTATTCAGCGACGTCTATGATCAACCGCGAAGAATATTTTGCGTTGTCGTATCTTCCACCCTGGGTAAATTTACCGATTATTCTTCGTCCAAAATCTTTTGCTTGTTCTTTTTTAATTTCAAATAACTTCTTAGACCGATTCATGACTTGTTCTTCATTGAAATCAGGGAATTGTTTTCGCTGTTCGCTGATTATTCTATCTAGATCGGGTTGTGGTAGCCAAACTTCTTTCTGAGCTCGATAGCATATAATAGCCTCGGAAACAATCAACGATATTAGCATACCACAATCAATCATATATCTCAATAGCACTATTGGCATCCAGGCCTTTTCAGATAGGTGTCTACCGAGCCAAACATAACTACACGGATGTAATCCTGACGCTAATTCAAATGATATCACACGAGCGAATCCGGTTAAATCAAAATCAGGCAATGGTCCATTAATCGCAACACGAGTCATTTCATGCGTGGGGTGTCCAAATCGTTTGAAGTACTCAGCACATTCCCCATACCCGAGAAAACTTCCGGGATAACACGCGGATATATCAATTGAAATCATACCATCACGTGAGTATTTCGTATTCCACAGTCCTCCATGACCAAATTCGACGCAACTCAATTTTACATCCTCGAGAAAATCACTTCGTGTTGGACGCCATGAGTTTTTTTCTCTTGCGAAGTGAGCTACCACTGATGGAATAGTAAAACTATCCGTGAGTATTTTTTCATGGAAACTCTCCGGTGAAAAATCACTAGCGATTTTTCTCATTCTGTTATCTAATTCTTCAACGCGATATAATTCACCATTTGGTCTTACAAATTGATCGAATCCTATTTCGGGATCTTCATCACTTCTAAGTAACCACACTGACACAGGATCATCTTTACACAACGCATGAATATCATCGAATAATTTCTCTTCATAGAAAACATCCCCGACGAACTCCTTAGGGATATATTTCACGGTTCGTTCTCGTGGAAATACTGTTACCGCAGGTGTCCACGCGTGTTTGTTATGATCAATAATCTGTATTGGCGCTCCATTTTTGTTATATTTCGGTTCGTATAAAACCTCTCCGGTTATCGTCATAACGGTTATTGGGAATCGTAATGATGTTTCTAATTTAGCTATATCAGAAATCTTTGCACCATGCTGTTTCACTATCAGTTCCCATACGGTTATTTTCCTACGTCGCAGATCAGTTAGTTTATTTCCTCGGGATGCATTTGTGAAGTGTTCCATTACCCGTGTTGCCACGCAATTCAGTGAACTAGAATATTTCATAGGAGCTAGTTTTGCGATATCGGGTTTATCATTTAACGGATATATCCCATAAACCATTGCTGTTACGGGATAAGATCTTTCGTAGTATGGTTTGTCAATGCCGGTTAGAATTCCTGGTTTGGAATCTCTACTCACAATGACAGCTTTTTATTCTTGAGAATTGGTTCAAATTTATCCCTAATAATCCATTTGCCATCGACTTCAATAATGAATTTGATTCGGAAAAAAATACTTTTTTTCCCCAACACGTGAAATTATCACTGCTGCTTTTTCATCATTCATGGTAGCATCAACAACACCATCAATTCGAAATGTTGACCAACAATAAGATGCTCCATCACGCTTGAATTCATTAAAACAGTCTCTGATTTTACTAATCATGGCTTTATCAAGAATTGTATTCTTTAGTGTATTAGAAACTATATCGAGATTGAATTGAGCATCTTTCCAGGGTAATCTCTTGGACGTTTTTTTTGGTTTATCGAGATTAAATTTAGGATTAATTTTGTTACGTTTTTTTGGTTTATCGAGATTAAATTTAGGATTAATTTTTAATAATCTCTTAAACTCTTTCATGTTTCCGTCTCTTGGACGTTTGAGATTAATTTTTAATAATCTCTTGTTACGTTTTTGGGGTTTATCGAGATTAAATTTAGGATTAATCTTCAATAATCTCTAAAACTCTTTCATGTTTCCGTCTATTGGACGTTTTTTGGGTTTATCGAGATTAAATTTAGAATTAATCTTCAATAATCTCTTAAACTCTTTCATGTTTCCGTCTATTGGACGTTTTTTGGGTTTATCGAGATTAAATTTAGGATTAATCTTCAATAATCTTTTAAACTCTTTATCAGCATTGAATTCAGCATTTTTCGAAGGCGTTCTCCTTAATTCCCTCATGCTATAATTAAAACAAGCATTTAAATGAAGAATTTATATATAATGAATCACTGCAAGTGGCTTATGATTGGATCAGTAACCCCGTGTAACAAATCATACAGAAATGAGTTTTGTGGGTATCATATGCAAAGCTTTCGACGTGGAAGCCTTGGCCCGTTACCCTGCATACGATGTGGGGTTGGGGTCAGGGGAAAATCTCAGTTGTGTTTGAATTGCGGTGGAAAGCGATACAGGGAGTTGAAGCGTTATTATGATAAAAGAATAAAAAATGGACAATCAATCAGAAATTATGACCCTGAAAAAGTCTCTGACCCTGACTCTGTCAGCGACAACGTCCCTGACAAAATCATAAGAACTCCTCAAGACTACATCGAAAGATTTATCATTAAACCAAACAATGAATTAGACAAATAGTATTTAGTATACGAATGAACCAAGAATTCAGACCACACCCTGTGATCACAAATTATGAAGCATCTAGTGATGGTGTTGTAAGAAACCGCAGACTGAAGAAACCAGTTGGTGATGTGAATAATCATGGATATTTGAGGTTTGGCGCTGGAAAGAAGAAATATCTCAATCATCGTTTCGTATTTGAATGTTTTAATGGATTGATCGAGGATGATTCTGTCATTGATCACATTGATTCTAATCCAATGAACAATTCTTTATCAAATTTACAAGTTGTTACACAGAGTGAAAATAATTCATCTGGAAGGACTGGAAAATGCTCAAAAAAAGCGAGACCTGTGAAATCTTTGAATACGATAACTAACGAAGAAAAAATATTTCAATCAATGAATGAAGCCGGTAGGCACTTCGATATTTGTAGAGCCTCAGTACGATATGTTGCAGATGGGATTTATCGATCTGCGATTTCAAAGGGGACTGGACAGAAAATTCGATTTAGTTACGTCTAATGCGTCATATTTTTCATTTAGAAATATATCATTATTATAGAATAATGAATTCTGAAAACATGAATAGCATTTTATCCGAGATTTCAAAATTGAAAAGTTGGGATATTGAACTATCAGATGGGTTAAATCCTGATCAAATCATGTCTGATTTTCAGGATATAGAATACGGAGTTAGCACTAACAAGTATATGCTACCAAAAAAGTATGCGCTCATCAAAAGAATTCAGAATTCTATTCGGGACTCTCTCGCATTTTCCAGTGACGTAAGTGTGTTCGCTCCGTTGTATACCATCGTAGAACGAATACGAAAAGAATTGGGGTACGAATACGAATTGAAAAAGGAGGTTAATTCTAAAGTTAGAAACCTACGGGCGTTAATTCAAGAAAATGAACAATTTTGATTGACCATTTATCATTATTTGATTGACCAACCATTTATCATTATTTGATTGTGACCGTCCCTCAGAGAGATTTTAATTTTTTTTAGCATTTTTTGATTAAAAATGTCAAAATCAGTGAATGAAAAATATTTCAGACACACTGAATAAAAAATCGATAGACCGTTAATGGATGATCAAATGACAATGAGGAAAGTGACAGTATTATTATTTTATATACAATTTGGACACTTTCCTCATACCTGATAACACCCTTAAAACGCTTCCATGATCGTGTTAAAAAATCATCCGACATGTCATTGATGGGAAAAGTGTGGTATTAATTGTTTTGCAATTGAAAAATTGTTTGCGATTTCAAATAATGGTCAATGAAGCATTAACGACCCGATTGGCTCGTGAACGACTGGATGCAATTAAGAGATTTGTACCAATTCGCGACTCTGTACGGAATAAACTGCAACAACGACAGAGTTTACAAACTGATTTTGCTGTGGGGTCTGAAGAATTGTTTAAACCAGTAACCACAGCAACGAAACAGATAGTGTCAACAATCTCTGAAGAAGGAAAAAAACAAGAAGAGTCTTTTCTTCCTGTGTTAGAAAAAATAGCAAAAAGAACTAAACAAACAAAAAAATCATTGAAAACACTTCCTCAGGATATATCAACCGCTTCAGAACAACAACGAGAACTTCAAGAAGTTATCCCCCCACCCGAATTTCAAGAAGAAGGGGAGGATACTACTAGTGGACGAGTTGCATTCAATGAAAAACTTCTTCCCGGTAAATTAGATGAATTGAGAAATAAAAAATTCGATTCTATGGAAGAATTAGCACAATTTGTCACTAGGAGTTTTCATCAGAGAAGAAAATATATTCACGGTGATTATAATCTTTCCCCTAAAAAAGATTGGTATAGGGGGTTATATCGTATACTATCAGGTTCCTCTCAAGCAAAAGGAGATGATAAAACATTTCAGGAATATATGGCAGCAATAAAAAAAGCTGAATCATCTATAGGGGAGCAATCGGATACCGGATTTCTTAGACTACCAGAACAATCAAAATTTATTGATATAACACAATCCCCCCAACCGATGAAAATAACGAGAGAAGCTGATCATGAAAAAGGTGCAACCGGTATCACTGATAAAACCAAAGGATTTTCAGGCAGTGGTTTAGTTGGAAACTCTTCGGGTTTCTGTCCTGGTAGTGTTCTCAGTGATATATCACGATTAGAAGTTCTTGTAGGAGGTTTCCGAGCCGGAAATAACTCACCGGAAATAATTAATGAAGCAGCTGATATCTGTAGACGATTATTTCAGGGTGGTATCATGGATATCAGCATATATCGAGATTTCATTGACGAGTTAGCAAATGGGTATCATAGTGACTGAATTGAAAAGTCAATTGAAAAATTGTTTCTGATTTCAAATAATGATCATACACTACAATCATGATAAACCAACCCTCGTCTACGTAGTTAATTCACGGTTTCCGGTTTATAGAGCATACTACGGAGATGGTTTAGGCAATACCATTGCAGGGTTATTTGCGAGAATGGCTCCAAAAGTGATGCCGTTAGCTAAACAACTAGGAATGAAAGCCATTGATGTTATTCGTGATAAGGGTATTAGTGCTGTTGGAGATTTTGCTGGAAAAGCGTTTTCAACTGCGAAGAATAAAATAACATCATTAGTGAGACGAAAAAAGAAACCGGTACCATTGCCATCTACAGCGGAAATGGCTGCAAGTGTTAGTAGAATTATAAATAACGCAGTAGATGAAAAATTAGCGTCGATGGCTTTAACCCCCGACCCAAATATAATAGCGGGAAGTGGCTTTAAAAAACTACGACGATGAAAATGGAAAATCGCGATTTAGACTCTAATAAATAGAATAAAATGTTCAAACAGTCACGTGATCCAGCATTTGATATAGACGCCCCAGTTGGCAAGAATGATTCTGTTCGCGATTATCAATATTACGCCTATCATGCGATAGACTCAAATAGTCGAGCAAGAATTGATCTTCAAGTCCATGATACCAGTAAATACTTTTTGCCTTGTGAAGCATTTATCGAAGTAGAAGGAGAACTTGTAACAGCTGATGATACTACTGCTGTACCAGCACCGTATCCAGCTGGTACTCAAGTCGGTTTTGTCAATAATGGTATCATGGCGTTATTTGAGAGTGCAAAATATCTCATTGATGGAAAAGAAATTGAGTCGATAGATCGTGAAAAGAATTGGGGTACGAATACGAATTGAAAAAGGAGGTTAATTCTAAAATTAGAAACCAACGGGCGTTAATTCAAGAAAATGAACAATTTTGATTGACCATTTATCATTATTTGATTGTGACCGTCCCTCATAAAGATTTTCATTTTTTTTAGCATTTTTTGATTGACAATGTCAAAATCAGTGAAAATATTTCACAGCAATAAAAATTGATGGACGGTTCAGATTGATCAAAACTAGAATGTTGAAAGTGTCAGTATTAGATATATATATAGCAATTGTGACACTTTCAACATCGATGAACGAAGGTGTATCACGATGAAATACCACTTCCACGATGATGTTAGGTCGGGTTCGGGAAAATTGTTTCACAATTGAAAAATTGTTTTGCAATTGAAACATTGTTTCTGATTTCAAATAATGGTCAATGAAGCATTAACAACCCGATTGGCTCGTGAACGACTGGATGCAATCAGGAGATTTGTACCAATTCGTGACTCTGTACGGAATAAACTACAACAACGACAGAGTCTTCAGACTGATTTTGCTGCGGGATCTGAAGAATTGTTTAAACCAGTAACCACAGCAACGAAGGGGATAGAGCGTGCTATACGGGGAGAGACGGGGAAATCTGTTATTGGTGAACTTGAAAAAATAGCAGCAAAAACTGAACAAACAGAACAGGCTGTACAAAAAATGGAATCAAAAAGAACAGTAGATGATTTACGCGTGAGATTTAACGAGGAAGGGTTAGCAGCAATTGATAAGACTGATTCAACAGAAATTCCTGCGCTTGTTGTTACGACTTATGAAAACAGGAAAAAAATGTTGAAACCAGAACATCATAAATATGTTAGAAATATAACTCACTGGGCTGATATATTCTATAAGATCAAAACTAAAAAAAGTCAGACTAAGAAAGATAGTGCATCATACATCGAATATATCGATGAGGTGGGTAACGTGTATAAACAATTTGAAGAACTAAAACAACAACAAAAACCACCAAAATTGCAAAGGCGGCGACAGCAACCTGCAAAGAAAATATCTTTTTCACCTAAAAAACAACAACTACCACCTGATGATGATGATATTCTTGATTATTTACAAAAAGCCGATTTAGACGAAATGGAAAAAATGGATGTAGCAATGGGTTATAGCGGAAGTGGATTAAGAGATTCCAGTGTTTCATGTCCTGGTAGTGTTCTCAGTGATATATCACGATTAGAGGTTCTTGTAGGAGGGTTCCGAGCTGGAAATAACTCTCCAGAAATAATTAATGAAGCAGCTGATATCTGTAGACGATTATTTCAGGGTGGTATCATGGATATCAGCACATATCGAGATTTCATTGGCGAGTTAGTGGAAAGTGGGTATCATAGTGACTGAATTGAAAAGTCAATTGATTAGATAAATAACAATTGAAAAATTGTTTCTGATTTCAAATAATGATCATACACTACAATCATGATAAACCAACCCTCGTCTACGTAGTTAATTCACGGTTTCCGGTTTATAGAGCATACTACGGAGATGGTTTAGGTAATACCATTTTAGGGTTTTTTGCGAGAATGGCTCCAAAAGTGATGCCATTGGCTAAACAATTAGGAATGAAGGCAATTGATGTTATTCGTGATAAGGGTATTGGTGCTGTTGGAGATCTTGCTGGAAAAGCGTTTTCAACTGCGAAGAATAAATTAACATCATTAGTGAAATCACGGATGAAATCCAAAGGATTTTCAAAACCGTTACCGTCTACAGCGGAAATGCCTGCAAGTGTTAGTAGAATTATAAATAACGCAGTAGATGAAAAATTAGCGTCGATGGCTTTAAACCCCGACCAAAGCAATATTGCAAATATGATAGCAGGAAGTGGCTTTAAAAAACTACGACGATGAAAATGGAAAATCGCGATTTAGACTCTGATAAATAGAATAAAATGTTTAAAAAGTCACATGATCCAGCGTTTGATATAGACGCCCCAGTTGGCAAGGATGATTCTGTACGCGATTATCAATATTACGCCTATCATGCAATAGACCCAAATAGTCGAGCAAGAATCGATCTTCAAGTCCATGATACCAGTAAATACTTTTTGCCCTGTGAATCGTTTATTGAAGTAGAAGGAGAAATTGTAACAGCTGCTGATACTCCTGCTGTACCAGCACCGTATCCAGCTGGTACTCAAGTCGGTTTTGTCAATAATGGTATCATGGCGTTATTTGAGAGTGCAAAATATCTCATTGATGGAAAAGAAATTGAGGCGATAGATCGCGATGTTGATGTGGCTACAACAATAATCGGGTTAGCGAGATATTCCGATGATTATACAAGATCAACAGGACCTTCTATGATGTTTGCAAAAGATGCTACAAATACCGCTGGAGGAAAACAATTTGTTGTAAGACGACCAAAGAATAATGCTGGCACTGCTAATATTGATGCCGAAGATATGATTATAAACAACGATGTTAATTTCAATCTAGGAGCTGCAACACGTATTTCAATGTTGCAAGGAGCGCGTAAATCATTTTCATGCGCGATTCCACTGCATCATATATTTGGATTCTGTAGAAACGTCCGAAAAGTTATTTATGGAGCGAAGCATACAGTATCGCTTGTACGAAAGAGTGATGATAGTGACGCAATCTGGAGGATTCCAGCAGACAATGCAAATCCAAATGCTGATGCCGGTAAAGTACATTTAACAAAAATATCATTGTGGATGCCAGTGTTGACTCCAGCAATCACCGCAGAAGAACGATTACTATCATTTATGGACCAAGGAGGAAAGTCGTTGTTGAGTTGGCTAACCGTAAGTACAGATGTGAAGCAATCAAATCTGAACGGGTTATTCACGTGGAATCTAGCATCAAAACAAGGCGTTTCTGCGCCACGTCATATATTTATTGCGTTACAGGATAACACACGAGTTGGCGATCAACGTTTCAGTCATATGATATTTGATCAATTAGGTGTGAAAGACGTCTCACTGAGAATAAACGGCCAACAGGAACCATCCGAGGATATACAACTTAATTACACAGAAAATCATATTGCACGAGTTTATCATCGTCTGTTGTCATTTATGGCACGCGATCAAAATGTGGATACTGGTTTGCAAATATCACAATATGATTTTAAAAATCTGTATCCGATCTATTACTTCTCACTGGAACATCTCGATTTGATGAGACAATCTGTTGTTGATATACATTTTAGAGCTAATGTGACTCGTGGTGCTATTGCTAATTATAGAGCGGTTGCTGTCATTCTCAGTGATAAATCAATGCTACTTGAAGGTGTTGGTGGAAGAATGAGAGTGGTAGATGCACCAGTGGAAAACATGTAATTGAAATTGTAAACGATTTAGAATCAATCAATTATGTATAATGTCATATAGTAATATTAGTGTTGCGTTAACTCCCGGTCAATTAAAAAAATTGCAATCGGAATCAAATAAAAAATATGGAACCACAATCACGTTGAAACCCAACCAAATGACTGGTGGTGCAAATAAACTATCGCTGACAACTCGTCAGGTGAAACATTTCAATGATGCACTAGTAGCAAAAAGGGTGTTCAGATTACTCTCTCTGCGGCTGCTATCAAAAATATGATTAAAACAGACGGTATATTTCCGTTGTTAGCTGCGATTCCAGCATTGATTGCAGCAGGAGCCCCAGCGGTGGCTAAAGCGGCAGCGTTAGGAGCCGTTGGTACTGCAGCAGGAATGGCACTAAAGAAGGCAACTGGGAAAGGATGTAAAAAAAGGGAAAGGGTCTAAGACTACCAGGAACCCCGTATTCGTGGTACAGCGGAAAGGGTCTAAGACTAGGACCGGTTTATTAATTGGAGAGTCTATGATGGTTCCCATGTCCAATTTTGATTTACTCGATGCTGCTAAAAAAACTCGCGATTAAAAACTTCAGAGGTGTCTTTATGAAAGATCAATTACCACATCAACCAAACAGCGTTGAAACCGGAATCATTAATTTAGATAACAGCACCGGACCCGGAACTCACTGGGTTGCATACGCTATTGATCCACGTGGGATTGTCTATTTTGATTCATATGGATTAGCCCTACCAAAAGAGTTTATGCGTTATATAAAAACCCTTCCAATGAAGACTTGGTATTCTACGCTACCAACACAACAAATGAATGACCCACCAATATGTGGCAGCGAAGTATTAAATGTCCTTAACGCTATTTCTAACTCCTTGAGTAACCCAAGCGGAAAACCACCACATGTTGTCGTGAATGAATACACTAGTAATCGCTGGAGAAAATCGAAGATTTTTCAACGAAGTCGTCAAAAACGATTTTAGAGAGAGAAAGAGTTTTACAATAACATGATTGATATTTGGGGGAGATCTTTGAAACCCAAACCCGATGACACTGCAACCGGTGATGTAAAAAAACTAATCAAAGATGAAATAGCTGAGACGTTAAATTTAGCAAGTGTTGACCCGAACGAAATAGTTGTATTTCAAGACAAGCAGGGTAAATTGAAAAGCAGTGATGTGTCATTGAATGACATTTTGATACGGCAGCGCGACGCCGCTGAAAACTCTATTGCGCTGTATTCCAACGACGGACGACTTAAACCAGACGCACTTGTGTCTACGATCACCGACGCGATTGCCGCCCACGACAACAAGATTGCCGCCCAAGACAGCATGATTACCACATAAGACAACAAGATTACCGCACACGGCCGTGAGCTGGAGGATTATATACGAGGTTATAGTACTTTTCGCAAAAATGTCGTACATAAATTCTTTGGAACCCCGCTTGTGGTTGGCATGACTCTCGCTGAAATTAAAAACTATCTATCGCTATTCTTTTTTAACAAGGACGCGGGAAGGATGATGAATGAAAATGAAATCAAGGCAAATTATCTCGAGATTTCTAAACTAATAGAAGATCAAAAACCCACTAACGACGTCATTGTTAAGTTTTTTGGAACCCCGCTTGTGGCAGGCATGACTCTCGCTGAAATCAGAGAGTTTATCGGCAAGCACACTCACAATGCCTACATCGCTAATAGTTTCTTTGGTGTCCCGGCTACATCTACGATGACTCTCAAAGATATTAATATGTTTATGGTGAGACAAACAACACTTAATACCATCGTGGATAGATTTTTGGGGAGAACACCTGTTTCTGAAACCACATCGTTGACAGGTCCAACCCTCGCTGAAATTAAAGCGGTTATCGATAAAGTAAAAACTCCACATAGTGTAAGCGTCAATAACATCGTGTACACGGTTGATAGTGGGACTTTTGATTGGATCCGAGGAAACAGAAATTATCTTTATGTTGGCAACAAACATACTGGTGCACCAGGTTGCTACCGACTTACAATAATACATCACCGTAAATTTGATTTGAAATTCAGCAACACAGGTATCCGCGGTGTTAACACGCTGACATATATATTAGATAAAGTACCAAAACCTCCACCTGCTATACCAATCTCATTTCCGATTGTTATAACCAATTCCGACGAGTATGTGATTAGGGAGTCACTACCCTGGATAATAGAATTTGTATCCGGTGTCCCCTCATCAGATCCTAAAACCGATTCGTTGGTGGGATAATTGAAAACACTAGCTGATTTAAAATAACAACAGTGATTGCATCATCGTCGTAATATCGATTCGACACCGTGAAAGAGTTTTCCGCGAATTTGAAATTACTTTCCGCGAACTTGAAAACACAATTGAAAACGCTAGCGTTTTTAAAATAACAATGATTTCATCAACTCAATGTCGCTATGATCAGGTCAGAGAATTTCAAAATAGACTCAAAACCCTCACTGAGGAGTATCAAATAAAAATAAAAAATTACCGACGAAGAATCACCGCAATTGATATTACTATGTACTCGGTGTCAAGCGTTCTCTCTGGCGCCGGAATAATACTTGCATCGGTTACAATGATTGCCCCGGTCGTAGTTCCAATTTGCATTTCTGCGGTGGCTACAATCGGGGGTATATCAACCGGGATAGCAAAAAAGATATCATCATGCAGCCAGAGTAAACTGCAGAATTACTTAATTCAATTTCATATTGCATCATCCGCATATTCGCAGTTATCCCTGATGATATCGTCGTCACTCGATAATACAATTATATCAGATAGTGAATTCTCAGCGATGGTCAGTATTTTTGATTCAGCGATATCGAAATTAGAGCGACAACATGAATATAATAACAATGACAACACCGATGGGATTAGAAAACACGAACCCAAAAACCAAAATGATCTCAATAATCTCAACCATACCAAATTGTGAGTTCTCAGTGATGGTCAGTATTTATGATTCCGCGGTGTCAAAATTAGAGCGACAACAACAGTATAGCAACGATGACAACACCGATGGAATTACTTCAACGAGTAGTGGAGAACACGAACCCAGTACAAACAAGCGTGATATCAATAACATCAACGGAACCCGAGTTTAGTGTGAATTTCCCTAGCCCAGTCCCCGTGAAGGAGATAGCGCTAGCAAAATTACGAGTGTATCACAGTTGGCCTAATATCAGATCAAAATCATTTCGTGGTCAACAACCCAATAATTCTTTAGTGTTTGCGAATAAGAATAAAGATGACGGGACTCCAGACTGGAAAGTTGTTTCGATACCAAGAGGGTCATACCAAATCGAACAAATCAATAATGAATTCGCGCGTAGAATAAAATCGATTACTGGAGTAGAGTCAAAAATCGCTATAACAGTTCATGAGCCGACACTATCATCTGCAACTGAGATAAGCACAGAAGGATACGTCGTAGATATCTATCAAAGTTCTATTAGAACCGTACTAGGATGGCCTGAATTACCACCGGAAAAATCCACCACCGACTTAACCACGGACGTAGAATCATATCATGAAATCAATCCCAGTTATCGAGATAATTTATCTGATATAAGAAAAGGAAGAATCGGCGATAGATTTATATTCACCAACAAAGACACATTGCAATGGGATTTTATCATTAAAAGAACAACCGACTCATCTGTTACTATTTCATTTACGCTAACTGACGTCCGTGGTTATTTTAATGAGATTAAACAATTATATGACACACAACTAGAACAACTACGGAAAACAAGATCGCAAAAACACGTTGAAATAATAAATCAACTTATATCGGACATGGAATATATCTATGAACTAATTATTCAAACAATAATTAATGACAACAGCGACAATAAACAACGATTCCTAACCGATTACAATATCACAGAAGACAATCTGCGTAATTTCAAGTTTCCGAAATACAACTGATGAATTAGCAAGAATTGTTAAAACCGATATCAAAGCGCTACAAAAATCAGATTCAACTGTCCTCCTCAAATATAATAATGATCCAGATGGTGGCGGTAGGCATATCGCTCCGTTCAACGTGAATATTTCATCGGTGATTGCGCTCAATTTAGTATGTGATGTTATCGAAGGAAGCTATCAGATTAATCTAGAGCAATAAAATCAAGCTCAGCAGGGATATATTCTTTATTCATTTGCACCAACAGCTCCTCCAGGATTCCTTATTATTGAAAACCCAATTAATCCTGTCTACATGCGATGCCATAATAATTCGTTAACGAGAATTAATTTCCGACTTACCGACCAGTCAAATAATCTGATTGATTTACAAGAAGAGGTGTTAGCGATTAGTTTGTTTGTAAAGTCCTAAAGACTGGATCAAATATTCGGTTAAAATCATTTATTATTTTTTGTTAACCTGTAGCAGCAGAGAGGGTGGATGACAACAAGTTGCGACCAAAATTAATTAAAAAATCGTAAAAGTCTCTGTTTTCATTTTTTTAGTTAAAATGAGATTTCGTAGGGAAGGCTCGTTAAAATTTCAATCAATTTTTTGTGTAAAAACGTTGTAGGGTTTGCCCCTGAGACATTTTTTTTGGTTAAAATGAGATCGTAGGAAGGCTCGTTTTAAGGATTCAATCAAAATTTTGTCTAAAAACGTTGTAGGGTTCACCCTCTCTGCTGCTGTTTGTCATTTGGACACGGCGACTTGTACATAAATGATAAGCAATCAGGACCAAACTAACAATGAAACGACAACAGTGACTTTTATTTGCAGCGATCATACGCAATTTTGACACAAACGGTTCATATATATATATATATATATACAATTAAATTTACTGTACCTGTAACAAAATAATAGACTTACCAGAGTCAAAAGTAAAAGGTTTAGTAAATAATCCTTTGCTAAGAGATAAGCAACTATTGTGTGTCCACCATAAGTGTCATTCATAAAATTCACCATCGTCTGTCAGGGAAATTAGCAAAAACAATTATATACCCGATAAAGTAGCTACATGAGTGATATCACCACTGTGATCATAAAGGCGGTGGCGTATATACCATGTGATATGCGTGACGATCCATTCAGTAAGTACTTAAATATTAAAATGCGTCTACTTAATCAGATTATAGACGATATTATTGTACAGCGGCGCGAACTCGTGAAGTCAGTCGCTTTCTATTGACCGGTACTTTCTACTGTCATTCCAACATGGTGACAATGATATGAGATACAAATATATTGCTGTTTTTTAAAGACACATTTAGTACGTACATGACAAAAGAACAATACTTACCCTAAGAAGTACAGTCATTTGAGTTAATAGAACTGATTGATCAATATATTACACATTTATCTTCCGTAAGTCTTAATGTTAGACACCTTGATTCTGTCAAACCAATACGACTGGAAAATTCTTCCTGAAGTAAATCAATAGCCACTTAGTAGCACCATACTAAATTATTATGACAGAATCTCTTGCTTGATATCAAGATTGTGCAACGTCTTTCAAGTTTGTTATTTCTTTGAATCTTACAGGTGAAAGCAATAATAGATAGTAGTTTACATCAGGGTAAATTATTTAAAATCGAAACTGAAATGAAATTTTAACAGATGAAGCCAAAATAGCAAAATGTCATCGCCTGTTGTTATGTCGATTCAGAGTGAAAAGTTTTTAAAACGTCGCTTTTAAATTCGGGTACGAAGAGGCAGAATATGCACGTACTTCTGTAAAAAATTACAATTGTTGTAGCTGACCCGAATGTGGTATAAATTCATTCTCCGTAAGCACTGGGTTTAACTGAGTCAAAATTAAACCGAAGTCCCTTCAGTTTGGTGAGCGATAAAACATTTGAGAATTATTCAATAGTCTTTTCCTTACTCGATAGGCATTGATGGACATCGACTAAAGAATCAACATGCTGCTTAGAAAATCGTGTACTTTCATAAAAAGATAATTCTACTCCATGATCTAAGCGTAACATTTCAATCTCCAATACACATTAAGTTTCTTTGTGTAAGTCATAATTATCTTTAGAATGGCTAGAATGTTGGAAAATCGAGTAAAACATGTCAAATAAAACTTACTTCCTTATTCACATTCACTAAATATGAAACCAAGTTAACACTAAAAGTCGTCCGTACGGATCGCTGACGTAAAAGGTTATCTATTCGTACTGAAGGAATACAATCTATATGCTCTTCGTAAGTAATTCTTTTCAAAGGGTTATGTACTCCGACGATTCCTAGTTACCTTGGTACTCCTAAGTCATCCAAAAGGAGGTCAGAATATTTTCAATAAATTTATGAGACTCGGTTTCCAGGAATTCAAAAGGACATCGCTATTTCATTTTCTATGTGTGATGAATGAGATTTTCTGTCGAACCACAACCTATGTATTTTACTTGATAATTACTACTATTTCAACTATTATAATAGATGTAATTAGTTAGTTTTATTCTACAAATATTAGTTTTAATTTTTGTTATACTTCCTACCCCCTAGACAATTAAGTAGTAAATGCAGTATTAGTAAATTAATTATATAACTTTTACCTAAATTTTGTAGGATCCACATTGATATTTGCTTTAATTTTAATAAAAGGATAGTGATATACACAATACATATTCATAACCAAAATATGTAAAAGAGAGCTCTTGGTATGAATTATTGTCACGTTGTGATGGATTAAAACAAATTAAAAAGTACTGTGTAGAATTGATAGAACCAAGATGACATGTGTTACTTGAACTATCTTGTTATTCTATATTTAGTTACCAATTCAATAAATATATCGGTAATATAGCTCGATCCATCCACCGTTACTTACATACATACATACATACATACATACATACATACATACGTACATACATACATACATACATACATACATACATACATACATACATACATACATACATACATACATACATACATACATACATACATGAGCACCCTTCAATCCCTGGCAAAAAAAATATGTACTGAAATGTGATAAGAACAGACCCTGTTCAGTATATTACGTAACTGATTAAATTCATTGCTACATTTTGTAAAGAGGTCTCACGAATATGTATGTACTCCGTATGGTTCAGGAAACCCATTGTCAACACTTAACTATAAAATTGTGATTTTTCAAGATAGGTAATACGATTAAAGGAATTATACATGTCGACTGTGCCAAATTAATGCACATGTTGATCCATTGTAAATCATTTTATGAACTTTGAGCGATATGCACATTAGTTAAAACGCCCAGATAATGATTGTCTATCATTAAAACTGAACACGGTACACACTAATGGTACATCGAAGTTGTTGTTTTGTGTTGTTTGTTTTTTCTCGGCAAAATAGGAACTCACTTTACTGGCAGATGGCCAACAATTTCTTGAAACAAATCAGAGGTAACCTACATGTTTTTGTAAAAGAAATAAATAGCATGTTAATAACGTGTATTCCAGGGCCAGTCGGGATTGTGGGACAGAGGTGAGTGTTTCCCAGATGTCCGCCTCCACCGGGCTAAAAATAAAAAACGCACGCACACACAAATTCAGTCACTTTCTCTTGAAATTTGATCATAGTTTAATTCTTGCACACGTTAATTGGGTATTACACACCGTTTGAGTAAATATACACTGCACTCTTTGAATAAATAGACACACAGACGTTTGATTTTGGGCCCCTTTTATATTTTGGACACCTCACCCACCCTAACACTTGACCTGATCCGGCCTTGTATTCCGATACAAATGTAAAGCATGGTCATGAGAGAAACATAAAAATTGTCCCAAGTAAACACTGAATATCATGCTTAAGTGGAGCTTTTGAAATGCTTTGTTCCAATAAACATTTACTTTTTGTAATATGTGCTTTAGATTCTAGTGTTTTTGGTATTTCCATCACAAGGACGAATTCACATTGACTGATTGAATAAATCCCTTTTAAGAAGTCACTGATACGTATTGAATTGAATCTAAATAATTATTATATATAGTATTCCACAGAGTTAAGGCATATAATATAAGTAAACGAACCTAAATGTATTGTATCAGAACGGAAATACATGTATACATTATAGATTGCAAATTGAAGTATATCAGAAACACATACTGGATCAAAGGCCGGCAAACTATTTTACATAGCGGGTATTGTTTCCCCCTGATTAATAACACAATGAATGAATTAGCGTGTGTCATTATCATTAAAAGAGTAACTCTTAAAATCGAAATTCTTCACTGCAACACAAAAACTCTTGACGTCCCTCCTTGTGCAGTAGTTTGATGACCCTTGTACTAGATCTAATAGAAATCTCTCTCTCTCGATCGATCGATCTTGATCTTCATCTTGAAACAGAGTTTCTAAAGTTAAGATTACATTTATAATCTGCTTGAACGATCTTTCTCAGAGGTATTAAATTGTTAGAATTATTCAGGCAGTTGTACAGTAATGGGTATTTTCTTAAAATTATTTTATTACAAAGTCAATTTTTTAAATGTAGGATGCCCAAGTGTGATGCTAACCTCATATATATATATATATATATATATATATATATATATATATATATATATATATATATATATATATATATATATATATATATATATATATTGTTTTAGATTTTATGTTGCAACCTTACTATTTACATGTTTTTCAGGAGAGATGAATTTAAAAACATACTTGCCGTATTTATAACTGTGAGCGTTTTAGAGCTTTGTCAACCTGAACATTAAAGTGACGGCAATATCGTATCATTATACCATATTTACCCGTACATTGTACGAACATAACTATGAACACCGACGTAATATAAGGCATATTTAGAAGCTTGACACTCCACACTGTTCTCCTGAAAGTATTTGTAGAAGTGATATCGTAAAGACCTGATCTGCAGACGCATAATTTAACCTAATATGTGGTTACCTACTGACACAACTCATTCTTGCAAAGAGAAATTGAAAGATAGTTTAGAGGCTGATACGTTATAATATTTACCACATCATCAAGAAACAGACATTCCAAACCATAAAGCGCTCTTTTGAAAACAACATTTTAAAAGTTGATATTATCCAAAGTACAGCACGACTCTCTCTCTCTCTCTCTCTCTCTCTCTCTCTCTCTCTCTCTCTCTCTCTCTCTCTCTCTCTCCCCATGGGATAAAATAGTCCATTAGAAGTTAAATCAATGCTAGCCATTTCCACATGTCAACACTCGTTTCTTTTGCTAATCTTAAGAAATTATTGCATTTTTTTTCCACAGCATTTACACCAGCCGTTGTTCAATGTCAGGTCCTATAATAAGTAGGGATTCACAGTAAAAATGGACACTATTGACTTTTTTAAAAAATCGAAATGTTTAGAAAGCAAGAACAACGAATGTTTTAACAACGAGTGCCATACGGATGTTAAATAAAAAGCCTGGTTTAAACAACAACCTATTTTTTTTTTTAAAAAAATGACCACACCAAGTTTATTAGATCATTGCCATGACTTTCACTAACACCTTACCCATTACTAGTATAATGCTTAAATGTGAATGCTTTTTTGATGAAATAAGCTAATATAATGACAGAAAGGAAGAAATTTGGCATTATAAAGATTAAATAATGCACGGAGGTGTACACACTAAAGAAACAATGGCAGTTGCTGTGTTCCAAATTTATTGTGTCGGGTACTTAAGCAGTTGTTCGTATAAATATTAATTTTGATGGGGCCAGTGCCATTTTATATTGCAACAATACATTCCATTTCAATGTCGATAAGCACAAAAGGGGACAATGTGATAAGAAAATACACTTCCAGGGAAGCTCTACGTTACTGAACAACGGTGCTGATCTCTTTCATGAACTTTAAGCCATGTCTTTGGGGAACTATATATCAGTGTGGCGATATGAACTAATATTGGTCACTTATATTAGTACACTGCACATGTCCTTATGAAACCTTGCTATCACTCCATAACTACTGACAAACTTCCAAATCAATCATAAGCTATCACTTTGTTCTAGATACCAGACAAGACCTGAAAAGATATAATAAGTTTCACTTAATTGTAGAAAACAGTAAAATGTAAGTAAATGAAACGTAAATGTGTTAGATATGGAGAATTCAACATTATATTAAGGGTCCAATCATGAGAAAAATTATCAAACATGATAGTTTGACACTCCGAAATGTGAAGAAATGGGCATGTAATAATGTGATAAATTCATCCCCAAACTATTTGAGCCCATGCTAAGTACCATAATCTTTCAAAGTACTAACTTGAAATATATTACCATACATATGTATATTCATGATTAGAATAACAATTTTCGGTATTTTAAGTACACACAACCAGATATATGCCTTACAGATCCGCTATAGGCACAACGACAGCTTATATGATATACGGAATTTGAACTTTTGATCCCAAGCATTCTAAATATATGGATATTTGCTCATGTGGAATAAGTAGCCATGTTAAGATCAGTTGTACAAAGTTAAGTATAAATTATTTGTGTAAATCTGTCTTGTATGATCTTTAGAGTGTCAGTTAACAAATATTATTAGTAACTAACAATGCATAAAGCAAGATGGATCATTAGAATTCCTATAATATCATAACGGTCATCATGCCACACTACATCATTCAATATCTTACGCAAACTGAACAATAAAATGGAATGCATTTTGTGTTCATCTCACGTCAGTTTGCTGTTTTCTTACATCCAAGGGTAAATATACTTTGACAGTTCTCCATTCTGTGACAGCTTAAAAAGAAATAGTTGATAAATTGGGTAGGTTCTAGTATAAACGTTTTATCTCTGTTTTCTTACTAAATATCGTATACTATCTTATAAACAATTACTGAAAGCTATACAAGCAGACACGTGTTAATCAGGAAGTCACCCCATCATAAGCACATAAATTAACTGTTTGATACCTTGAATGACCGAATATGTTTGTCTTCGTGTATTTTAAATGACGGTCTCATTTTGATTTACATAGACATTTTCTTTGAGAACATTTCAGAAACATCCACTATTGCAGCTTGTATATGGTATAGGAATACATATATGATGATATTATTTTAATAACATTCCCAATAAATATTATACACGTGCAATGTTTATTGAAAATTTAAATTTAAAATGTTATTTAAAAAATTCATATAAAGTTTGAAATAAAAGGTTCTATCTTTAATTTCATTTTTATATTTTTTAAGTCAATATGCATAATATTTTACAATGTAATGTGTCTATCCTTAATAATGAACTTGTTTTGCCAATTTAAACGTTACTCCATACTGCACTAAACAGAACCCAATTAATTGTACTATATATTACTCCATACTGCACTAAACAGAACCCTATTAATTGTACTATATATTACTCCATACTGCACTAAACAGAACACAATTAATTGTAATATATATATATATATATATATATATATATATATATATATATATATATATATATATATATATATATATTCTCTACATTTGTTTCTCAGTACTGAACTTTCCACTGTGTGACAATCAATACAAATCATATGTTAATCTAAAATACCTTCAAAGATGATTTCACGGTGAAGTCTTGTCATAGGTTCACCGGCATTTCTTTGAGAGGATTGACTGTAAACAAACCAGCGTGCAATGGAATACAGAATTCACTTCCGGATCATCGCCAAGACCTCATTATTCACTGTACAAACAAACAACCACGCCATATGCTCATATGCTACAGCATAAACAATTACCTTTGAATGTAAATCATTAATGTCTAAATCTAACCCTAGATTCACCACCAAAAGGGGACAGGACCAATGCTCTCAAAATTTACTGGGAGTACATTCTACAACGAAACTATTAATTGTCATCTGATTCCATCAGTGTTGAGTCATTTTTTTTGCGTCTTATTTACACCAACTTGTTACATGATCTCATTGTGATGCTGTTGGAGTACCTACAGTCCGAAAATAAATTTTGTCTTGATCAATGACAAGTATTTTCTAAGAGATTTATTTATGAAGAAATCAGGTACTTATTTGTATGTATGTTATGAGGACAATTCAATTTACAAGAAAGAGAAAAGTCGATCTTAACAAACACATCCTCTCTGTCCCTGTCTGTATGTCAATCTCTCTCTCTCTCTCTCTCTCTCTCTCTCTCTCTCTCTCTCTCTCTCTCTCTCTCTATATATATATATATATATATATATATATATATATATATATATATATATATATATATATATATATATATATAGCTGGTAAGTTGAAAGAATGTCAGATGTAGCATTTTCTAATCGCACTATTATTCTCTCTCTGCAACTCCAATATTACTACTACTACACCAACCTTTACTAATACTGCTACATTTATTATTATTATTATTATTATTATTATTATTATTATTATTATTATTATTATTATTGCAGCTATTGCTTCTGTAATTGTTGTTGTTGTTTACTTTTGTTGCTGCTACTAGATTGTCATCTGTCTGAGAAACTTGACTTTCTTAGTCCAAATCGCGATTTTAACATGTTTAGGGCAGGAGGTAAAATTGGCAAATATTGTGTGGATTCCTCGTGATCTGGTTCATACTTGAGAATAATATCATAGAGGTTTGTGGTTTTTAGCCAATATTGTTTCATACCTTGTAAATCGATAACAACACTGAATATTTGAAACACATAATAGCTTTGTACTCAAAACGGATCAAGATGCGTAAACAGCTTCATATACTGTAAAAGAGTTACGACGATATAATACTTTGTTATAGAGGGTCTGTTGTCAATTTAATTCTGTGCAATACTTATTAGACTTTTTTATTTAGGCAAATATATGTTACCCCTTGAAAAAACTAAAAATGTAAATGTTTTTGGATTACTATCAGAATTATATAAATTAATAGTTATGGAGCATCTCCATAATTTTGATAAATCACGCGATGCATACATTATTAAGTTTTATTAAATGAAACAGTTATACACAATGAGATATATATTGAAAGAAACAGGGTGCATTCTGTACACAGTGATAGATTGACAAATAGATTGATATATTGATAGATTGATTGACTGATAGGCATCGACGGAGAAAACACTAACTGGTCGATGATCAAACAACCATCCAACCAACACACACACTTTCAGACATTGAAGGTTCTTAAATGGTCTTCTAAATGACATTGTTATAGGTTAAGACGTATCATTATAAAACCTTTGAATCGTATAGGTTATTACTGTGTGGAATTTCATTTTAATGGCTTCCATTCAGCTAGTCTTAGTCTTTTGAATCGTATAGGTTATTACTATGTGGAATTTCATTTTAATGGCTTCCATTCAGCTAGTCTTAGTCTTTTGAATCGTATAGGTTATTACTATGTAGAATTTCATTTTAATGGCTTCCATTCAGCTAGTCTTAGTCTTTTGAATCGTATAGGTTATTACTATGTGGAATTTCATTTTAATGGCTTCCATTCAGCTAGTCTTAGTCTTTTGAATCGTATAGGTTATTACTATGTAGAATTTCATTTTAATGGCTTCCATTCAGCTAGTCTTAGTCTTTTGAATCGTATAGGTTATTACTATGTGGAATTTCATTTTAATTGCTTCCATTCAGCTAGTCTTAGTCTTTTGAATCGTATAGGTTATTACTATGTGGAATTTCATTTTAATGGCTTCCATTCAGCTAGTCTTAGTCTTTTGAATCGTATAGGTTATTACTATGTGGAATTTCATTTTAATTGCTTCCATTCAGCTAGTCTTAGTCTTTTGAATCGTATAGGTTATTACTATGTGGAATTTCATTTTAATGGCTTCCATTCAGCTAGTCTTAGTCTTTTGAATCGTATAGGTTATTACTATGTGGAATTTCATTTTAATGGCTTCCATTCAGCTAGTCTTAGTCTTTTGAATCGTATAGGTTATTACTATGTAGAATTTCATTTTAATGGCTATCATTCAGCTAGTCTTAGTCTTTTGAATCGTATAGGTTATTACTATGTGCAATTTCATTTTAATTGCTTCCATTCAGCTAGTCTTAGTCTTTTGAATCGTATAGGTTATTACTATGTGGAATTTCATTTTCATGGCTTCCATTCAGCTAGTCTTAGTTTTTTGAATCGTATAGGTTATTACTATGTGGAATTTCATTTTAATGGCTTCCATTCAGCTAGTCTTAGTCTTTTGAATCGTATAGGTTATTACTATGTGGAATTTCATTTTAATGGCTTCAATTCAGCTAGTCTTAGTCTTTTGAATCGTATAGGTTATTACTATGTGGAATTTCATTTTAATGGCTTCCATTCAGCTAGTCTTAGTCTTTTGAATCGTATAGGTTATTACTATGTAGAATTTCATTTTAATGGCTTCCATTCAGCTAGTCTTAGTCTTTTGAATCGTATAGGTTATTACTATGTGGAATTTCATTTTAATGGCTTCCATTCAGCTAGTCTTAGTCTACAGATTACCAAAACAGTTATAATTTACATTATCGAGAGCTATTTCCGTCATTAACGAGAACGTTTAACTACAAATGACATCTAACCTTTGGGACTCATTAATGTGCACAAAACAACATTCTTTGTACTGGCGTGTGAACTGTCAGTTTATATTTTGGTATATCATAATCATTCTTATCAACAATTCTAAAAGAAGCATTGTTAAGCATTGTTAATTTTTAATCTATGTACTACCTATTGGGTGAGACCAAAGCAGAAAAAGACGGGGGGATGCATACGTTGAATACCACTAATAGATTTTTACATCGCCGCTAATAATTAGGGGAATATGTTAGAATCAGCAAATTTTATCGTATACGCATTTGATTCGAATTTTATTGTACTTTACTTAACTCAGAGCATTTAACGATGTTTTTCTTTCTGTCACATATCACATTTATCTTTGGAATCTGTGCAATGTTTCGTAAAATGGGGAAAGCCTTGTAGGGATAAATGGAAGTGCTATTAGATTTTATTAGTTAAATATAGTTTAATTTGAACACGATTTTCTCATTTCGTTTCCCAGTTTTAACAATATAACATTTCCTACTCCACAGTTTCACGTTTTAGAGAGAGGATCAAACTTCACGATTACTTATACAAATTACATATTACCGACAAATATATCCAACATATGAAATATCTATATTCTATGATAAAGAACAGATTCATGACATTTGAGACACAAACGGCAAAACATCAATACATATAATGACCACATGTTTAGTCAGAACTGCCTATCAATTTTAAGAAGAGCAAGAAATCAACTTTAGTCAGGACTTTATATTAACAATACGCTTCTACACGATTAATTATCTATACATAAGTAATTGCTGTCTAATTGAATGAGATTATTAACGGTATAATGTAAATATGCAAATGACGGAGAAAAATAAAGACTAAACTCAACCTCAACGTATCTTATGTTTCTATGTATATAGCATCATGATTGTGTGATTATTCATTTAACAAATTTTCTAGATTGATGCACAAGTTTAATAAATACCAATGATATTTACGAGAAAACCTGTTATACCATTTCTGTATTAAAAAATATCTTAATATCTCAATAAGTAAAGTTGACTCATGGATAGATCAAGAAATGTCATTTTTGGGAGGCGTAAGCAAGAAGGTATACGAGTGGTTTGTGGTGGTCAAGAGTGCGACGCCCCCAGAAGTTACCGCATTTTTAGCGTTTCCAGGGGTCCATGGACACTCACACATAAAGGCTAAGAACGTAGCTCCCCCACCCACGCAGATTTCACGTCTGAATATATTTTAGCCTACATCCGTAAAACTTAATAACTCACCACTACATGTTTACCCACCTGACCAACTAATTCAGCCACTGCAGGAGATAATTCTACGAATCTAGCTGTGAATAAAACTTATTATGTGAACCTTTCCGGTTATATGCGATTATTTTATCAGGGTGGGGGTGGGCTTAATAATTCTTTTAAAAAAAATCACCAAACATTAAGGCTTTGGTAGCTTGACCAACATGATCTGAAGTCAGTAATGGTATTCAGAGGCTAACAATTTATCTTAAATACAAAAAGTAATAAAACATATGGAGAGAAAGACGATGATTATTGCCTTTCTGCTGTCGATGATAATGAGAAAGGAGAAAGACGAACAGTAAGAAAGAAGATATAAAATGTGATGGAAAACAAAACCACCTTGAATATGAAGTCTTTCTTTCTTCTGTGATTTGTACTTTCTCTTTTTTAAATGTGTTGTTGTATAGGTATTAACTTTATTTTGTTTGGAAACATAATGATACCAACCACATTTTATTTAACAACCTCTGACATGTGGATAATTATATATGTAAAAGACATAACATCAGCTTACTGAATTTGCCCACTGACGAGTAGTTTTGTGTTAAATGAAAGTCGGTACACATTGTGTATCCTGTCAAAATTATCGCAATTAATTTCCAACATAAATATAATCGTAGCTTCTTACGTTGCATATATTTGCAATCATTATAATCAGCACAAATACTTTAGAATGTGCACTCCGTGGTATTTCGTAGATCTTTTTTGAAAAAAAAAACTTATATAGAAGAACTAGAATTTTGTGACGATATTTAAGTAATACTAACAAAGGAAATTCTATGTGTTTTATGTACCATACAAATTAACTTTTACACTTGAAGGTGAACAGAGTCACACACATATTGTTTCAGGAAACTTTGAGCGATACACACATTAGTTCCAACTCCCACATAACAATTGTCTTTGTCAGAGCTGATCACGATACAAGGCATGACACATTTCCGATAAATTGGTCCAGACAGATTTGAAAGACTCGGGTGAAAAGTTGTTATTATCTGTGCTTTTCTGAACAGAGAACCAATCATTTTTGAAAAAAAAAACATTTGAGGTAAAATATATGTACTTTTTTACAGCCCAATATAAGCCTACTGAGAATGTGTATTTATATACAAACGTACAGCATGACACGTATTCGTCCTTGCTTATAAACGCAAATCGTACTAGTATTGTCGACCTCAGCATAAGCACGAAGACATAAACTTACCTTTCTACAGTATTTGTCCAATCTTATCTTGACTCATACGGAGCAGGCTGCTTCATTCCTGCTATCATCACCTTGTCAAATAGATTACAGTTAGCCTAATCTAAACATCAATATTTTAACAAGATATGTCCGCACACGAGGAAGGAAAATCTGTGCTTGATAACAATGTTCAGGTGTTCAGAGAGAGAAAGAGAGAGAGAGAGAGAGAGAGAGAGAGAGAGAGAGAGAGAACAGGTGGTATTTCTACCGGATAATTGTAACGTGTTTTATTTATTTAGGATAAACGGATTTAACGGTGAATATTGATAGTTTTTAATTACTTGTTTGGTTATAATACTGACTGAAAATTGGACATTTTATTTCTGGGGTAGGTAGTATCGAATCAATAGTCATTTGTTGAAACCATAACCGGATGTATAATGTTTATGCCACAATATAATCACAGTTTGAAATACGTATAGTACAAGACCCATCGTCATTGCTGCGACGGTAGATTCGAGTAACGTTCCATTACGTGAGAGACGTAGTATGTAAGGGAATATTCGCTGTGCTCAGTAATATGTTAATTTTATTTTCGTCATAAAAAGTATTTTAGAAAATGCCAGAATTCAATCTCCATTTTCAATAAACATAAACGTTGATATTACACACATACAAACTAAGGTATTGCCGTCATTACCGAGAATATTTTGCTACAAATGACATCTAACCTTTGGAACTCATTAATGTGCAAAAAAACAACATTGTTTCTACTGGCGTGTGAAGTGTCAGTATATCTTTTGGTGAATCATAATGTTTCTTATCAGCACTTCTAAAAGAAGCATTGCTATTTTTAATCTATTTACTACCTATTGGGTGAGACCGAGAAAGAAAAAGACGGGAGATACATGATTTGAATGCATTTGATTCGAATTTTATTGTACTTTACTTAACTCAGAGCATTTAATGATATTTTGTTTGTTTGTATTATATCACATTTATCTTTGGAATTGTGCAATGTTTCGTAAAATGGGGAAAACCTTGTAGGGCTAAATGGAAGTTATATTAGATTTTATCAGTTAAATATAGTTTTGTTTAATCACGATTTTCTCATTTCGTTTCCCAGTTTTAACTATACAAATATCTCCTACTCCAGTTTCACGTTTTAGAGAGATGATCAAACTTCCACGATTACTTATACAAATTACATATTACCGACAAATATATCCAACATATGAAATATCTATATTCTATGATAAAGAACAGATTCATGACATTTGAGACACAAACGGCAAAACATCAATACATATAATGACCACATGTTTAGTCAGAACTGCCTATCAATTTTAAGAAGAGCAAGAAATCAACCTTAGTCAGAACATTTTATTAACAATACGCTTCTACACGATTAATTATCTATACATAAGTGATTGCTGTCTAATTGAATGAGATTATTAACGGTATAATGTAAATATGCAAATGACGGAGAAAAATAAAGACTAAACTCAACCTCAACTTATCTTATGTTTCTATGGACATAGCATCATGATGGTGTGATTATTCATTTAACAAATTGTCTAGATTGATGCACAAGTTTAATAAATACCATTGATATTTACGAGAAAACCTGTTATACCATTTCTGTATTAAAAAATATCTTAATATCTCAATAAGTAAAGTTGACTCATGGATAGATCAAGAAATGTCATTTTTGGGAGGCGTAAGCAAGAAGGTATACGAGTGGTTTGTGGTGGTCAAGAGTGCGACGCCCCCAGAAGTTACCGCATTTTTAGCGTTTCCAGGGGTCCATGGATACTCACACATATGGGCTGAGAACGTAGCTCCCCCACCCACGCAGATTTCACGTCTGAATATATTTTAGCCTACATCCGTAAAACTTAAAAACTGATCACCACATGTTTACCCACCTGACCAACTAATTCATTCCCTGCAGGAGATAATTCTACGAATCTAGCTGTGAATAAAACTTAGTATGTGAACCTTTCCGGTTATATGCGATTATTAATAATTCTTTTTAAAAAATCACCAAACATTAAGGCTTTGGTAGCTTGACCAACATGAACTGAAGTCAGTAATGGTATTCAGAGGCTAACAATTTATCTTAAATACAAAAACTAATAAAACATATGGAGAAAAAGGCGATGATTATTGCGCTTCTGCTGTCGACGATAATGAGAAAGGAGAAAGACGAAGAGTAATAAATAAGGTATAAAATGTGATGGAAAACAAAACCACCTTGAATATGAAGTCTTTCTTTCTTCTGTGATTTGTACTTTCTCTTTTTCATTTTTGTTGTTGTATAGATATTAACTTTATTTTGTTTGGAAACGATTAAAAATAATGATACCAACCACATTTTACTTAACAACCTCTGACATGTGGATAATTATATATGTAAAAGACATAACATCAGCTTACTGAATTTGCCCACTGACGAGTAGTTTTGTTTTAAATGAAAGTCGGTACACATTGTGTATCCTGTCAAAATTATCGTAATTAATTTCAAAAATAAATATAATCGTAGCTTCTTACGTTGCATATATTTGCAATCATTATAATCAGCACAAATACTTTAGAATGTGCACTTCGTGATATTTCGTAGATCTTTTTTTAAAAAGAAAAACTTATAACGAAGAACTAGAATTTTGTGACGATTTTTAGGTAATACTAACAAAGGAAATTCTATGCGTTTCATGTACCATACAAATTAACTTTTACACTTGAAGGTGAACAGAGTCACACACATATTCTTTAAGGAAACTTTGAGCGATACACACATTAGTTCCAACTCCCACATAACAATTGTCTTTGTCAGAGCTGATCACGATACAAAGCATGACACATTTCCGATAAGTTGGTCCAGACAGATTTGAAAGACTCGGGTGAAAAGTTGTTATTATCTGTGCTTTTCTGAACAGAGAACCAATTATTCTTGAAAAAAAAACATTTGAGGTAAAATATATGTACTTTTTTACAGCCCAATATAAGCCTACTGAGAATGTGTATTTATATACAAATGTACAGCATGACTCGTATTCGTCTTTGCTTATAAACGCGAATCGTACTAGTATTGTCGACCTCAGCATAAGCACGAAGACATAAACATACCCCTGCTATCATCACCTTGTCAAATAGATTACAGTTAGCCTAATCTAAACATCAATATTTTAACAAGATATGTCCGCACACGAGGAAGGAAAATCTGTGCTTGATAACAATGTTCAGGTGTTCAGAGAGAGTAAGAGAGAGAGAACAGGTGGTATTTCTACCGGACTATTGTAACGTGTTTTATTTATTTAGGATAAACGGATTTAACGGTGAATACTGATAGTTTTGAATTACTAGTTTGGTTATAATATTGACTGAAAATTGGAAATTTAATTTCTGGTGTAGGTAGTATCGAATCAATAGTCATTTGTTGAAACCATAACCGGATGTATAATGTTTATGCCACAATATAATCACAGTTTGATATACGTATAGTACAAGACAGATCGTCATTGCTGCTACGGTAGATTCGAGTAACGTTCCATTACGTGAGAGACGTAGTATGTAAGGGAATATTCGCTGTGCTCAGTAATATGTTAATTTTATTTTCGTCATAAAAAGTATTTTAGAAAATGCCAGAATTCAATCTCCATTTTCAATAGACATAAACGTTGATATTACACACATACAAATTAAGGTACTTCCGTCATTACCGAGAATATTTTGCTACAAATGACATCTAACCTTTGGAACTCATTAATGTGCAAAAAACAACATTGTTTCTACTGGCGTGTGAAGTGTCAGTATATCTTTTGGTGTATCATAAAGTTTCTTATCAGCACTTCTAAAAGAAGCACTGCTATTTTTAATCTATTTACTACCTATTGGGCGAGACCGAGAAAGAAAAAGACGGGGGATGCATGATTTGAATGCATCTGATTCGAATTATATTTTACTTTACTTAACTCAGAGCATTTAATGATGATTTTGTTTGTTTGTATTATATCACATTTATCTTTGGAATTTGTGCAATGTTTCGTAAAATGGGAAAACCTTGTAGGGCTAAATGGAAGCTATATTAGATTTTATCAGTTAAATATAGTTTTGTTTAATCACGATTTTCTCATTTCGTTTCCCCGTTTTAACTATACAAATATCTCCTACTCCAGTTTCACGTTTTAGAGAGATGATCAAACTTTCACGATTACTTATACAAATTACATATTACCGACAAATATATCCAACATATGAAATATCTATATTCTATGATAAAGAACAGATTCATGACATTTGAGACACAAACGGCAAAACATCAATACATATAATGACCACATGTTTAGTCAGAACTGCCTATCACTTTTAAGAAGAGCAAGAAATCAACCTTAGTCAGGACTTTATATTAACAATACACTTCTACACGATTAATTATCTATACATAAGTGATTGCTGTCTAATTGAATGAGGTTATTAACGGTATAATGTAAATATGCAAATGACGGAGAAAAATAAAGACTAAACTCAACCTCAACTTATCTTATGTTTCTATGTACATAGCATCATGATGGTGTGATTATTCATTTAACAAATTGTCTAGATTGATGCACAAGTTTAATAAATACCATTGATATTTACGAGAAAACCTGTTATACCATTTCTGTATTAAAAAATATCTTAATATCTCAATAAGTAAAGTTGACTCATGGATAGATCAAGAAATGTCATTTTTGGGAGGCGTAAGCAAGCAGGTATACGAGTGGTTTGTGGTGGTCAAGAGTGCGACGCCCCCAGAAGTTACCGCATTTTTAGCGTTTCCAGGGGTCCATGGATACTCACACATATGGGCTGAGAACGTAGCTCCCCCACCCACGCAGATTTCACGTCTGAATATATTTTAGCCTACATCCGTAAAACTTAAAAACTGATCACCACATGTTTACCCACCTGACCAACTAATTCATTCCCTGCAGGAGATAATTCTACGAATCTAGCTGTGAATAAAACTTAGTATGTGAACCTTTCCGGTTATATGCGATTATTAATAATTCTTTTTAAAAAATCACTCAACATTAAGGCTTTGGTAGCTTGACCAACATGAACTGAAGTCAGTAATGGTATTCAGAGGCTAACAATTTATCTTAAATACAAAAACTAATAAAACATATGGAGAAAAAGGCGATGATTATTGCGCTTCTGCTGTCGACGATAATGAGAAAGGAGAAAGACGAAGAGTAATAAATAAGGTATAAAATGTGATGGAAAACAAAACCACCTTGAATATGAAGTCTTTCTTTCTTCTGTGATTTGTACTTTCTCTTTTTCATTTTTGTTGTTGTATAGATATTAACTTTATTTTGTTTGGAAACGATTAAAAATAATGATACCAACCACATTTTACTTAACAACCTCTGACATGTGGATAATTATATATGTAAAAGACATAACATCAGCTTACTGAATTTGCCCACTGACGAGTAGTTTTGTTTTAAATGAAAGTCGGTACACATTGTGTATCCTGTCAAAATTATCGTAATTAATTTCAAAAATAAATATAATCGTAGCTTCTTACGTTGCATATATTTGCAATCATTATAATCAGCACAAATACTTTAGAATGTGCACTTCGTGATATTTCGTAGATCTTTTTTTAAAAAGAAAAACTTATAACGAAGAACTAGAATTTTGTGACGATTTTTAGGTAATACTAACAAAGGAAATTCTATGCGTTTCATGTACCATACAAATTAACTTTTACACTTGAAGGTGAACAGAGTCACACACATATTCTTTAAGGAAACTTTGAGCGATACACACATTAGTTCCAACTCCCACATAACAATTGTCTTTGTCAGAGCTGATCACGATACAAAGCATGACACATTTCCGATAAGTTGGTCCAGACAGATTTGAAAGACTCGGGTGAAAAGTTGTTATTATCTGTGCTTTTCTGAACAGAGAACCAATTATTCTTGAAAAAAAAACATTTGAGGTAAAATATATGTACTTTTTTACAGCCCAATATAAGCCTACTGAGAATGTGTATTTATATACAAATGTACAGCATGACTCGTATTCGTCTTTGCTTATAAACGCGAATCGTACTAGTATTGTCGACCTCAGCATAAGCACGAAGACATAAACATACCCCTGCTATCATCACCTTGTCAAATAGATTACAGTTAGCCTAATCTAAACATCAATATTTTAACAAGATATGTCCGCACACGAGGAAGGAAAATCTGTGCTTGATAACAATGTTCAGGTGTTCAGAGAGAGTAAGAGAGAGAAAACAGGTGGTATTTCTACCGGACTATTGTAACGTGTTTTATTTATTTAGGATAAACGGATTTAACGGTGAATACTGATAGTTTTGAATTACTAGTTTGGTTATAATATTGACTGAAAATTGGAAATTTAATTTCTGGTGTAGGTAGTATCGAATCAATAGTCATTTGTTGAAACCATAACCGGATGTATAATGTTTATGCCACAATATAATCACAGTTTGATATACGTATAGTACAAGACAGATCGTCATTGCTGCTACGGTAGATTCGAGTAACGTTCCATTACGTGAGAGACGTAGTATGTAAGGGAATATTCGCTGTGCTCAGTAATATGTTAATTTTATTTTCGTCATAAAAAGTATTTTAGAAAATGCCAGAATTCAATCTCCATTTTCAATAGACATAAACGTTGATATTACACACATACAAATTAAGGTACTTCCGTCATTACCGAGAATATTTTGCTACAAATGACATCTAACCTTTGGAACTCATCAATGTGCAAAAAACAACATTGTTTCTACTGGCGTGTAAAGTGTCAGTATATCTTTTGGTGTATCATAAAGTTTCTTATCAGCACTTCTAAAAGAAGCACTGCTATTTTTAATCTATTTACTACCTATTGGGCGAGACCGAGAAAGAAAAAGACGGGGGATGCATGATTTGAATGCATCTGATTCGAATTATATTTTACTTTACTTAACTCAGAGCATTTGATGATGATTTTGTTTGTTTGTATTATATCACATTTATCTTTGGAATTTGTGCAATGTTTCGTAAAATGGGGAAACCTTGTAGGGCTAAATGGAAGTTATATTAGATTTTATCAGTTAAATATAGTTTTGTTTAATCACGATTTTCTCATTTCGTTTCCCCGTTTTAACTATACAAATATCTCCTACTCCAGTTTCACGTTTTAGAGAGATGATCAAACTTCCACGATTACTTATACAAATTACATATTACCGACAAATATATCCAACATATGAAATATCTATATTCTATAATAAAGAACAGATTCATGACATTTGAGACACAAACGGCAAAACATCAATACATATAATGACCACATGTTTAGTCAGAACTGCCTATCAATTTTAAGAAGAGCAAGAAATCAACCTTAGTCAGGACTTTATATTAACAATACGCTTCTACACGATTAATTATCTATACATAAGTGATTGCTGTCTAATTGAATGAGGTTATTAACGGTATAATGTAAATATGCAAATGACGGAGAAAAATAAAGACTAAACTCAACCTCAACTTATCTTATGTTTCTATGTACATAGCATCATGATGGTGTGATTATTCATTTAACAAATTGTCTAGATTGATGCACAAGTTTAATAAATACCATTGATATTTACGAGAAAACCTGTTATACCATTTCTGTATTAAAAAATATCTTAATATCTCAATAAGTAAAGTTGACTCATGGATAGATCAAGAAATGTCATTTTTGGGAGGCGTAAGCAAGCAGGTATACGAGTGGTTTGTGGTGGTCAAGAGTGCGACGCCCCCAGAAGTTACCGCATTTTTAGCGTTTCCAGGGGTCCATGGATACTCACACATATGGGCTGAGAACGTAGCTCCCCCACCCACGCAGATTTCACGTCTGAATATATTTTAGCCTACATCCGTAAAACTTAAAAACTGATCACCACATGTTTACCCACCTGACCAACTAATTCAGCCCCTGCAGGAGATAATTCTACGAATCTAGCTGTGAATAAAACTTAGTATGTGAACCTTTCCGGTAACATGCAATTATTTTATCAGGGTGGGGGTGGGCTTAATAATTCTTTAAAAAAAAATCACTCAACATTAAGGCTTTGGTAGCTTGACCAACATGATCTGAGGTCAGTAATGGTATTCAGAGGCTAACAATTTATCTTAAATACAAAAAAAAAAAAATATGGAGAGAAAGACGATGATTATTGCGCTTCTGCTGTCGATGATAATGAGAAAGGAGAAAGACGAACAGTAAGAAAGAAGATATAAAATGTGATGGAAAACAAAACCACCTTGAATATAAAGTCTTTCTTTTTTCTGTGATTTGTACTTTCTCTTTTTCATTTTTGTTGTTGTATAGATATTAACTTTATTTTGTTTGGAAACAATTAAAAATAATGATACCAACCACATTTTATTTAACAACCTCTGACATGTGGATAATTATATATGTAAAAGACATAACATCAGCTTACTGAATTTGCCCACTGACGAGTAGTTTTGTTTTAAATGAAAGTCGGTACACATTGTGTATCCAGTCAAAATTATCGCAATTAATTTCCAACATAAATATAATCGTAGCTTCTTACGTTGCATATATTTGCAATTATTATAATCAGCACAAATACTTAAGAATGTGCACTCCGTGGTATTTCGTAGATCTTTTTTTTTATAAAATAAAACTTATCTAGAAGAACTAGAATTTTGTGACGATATTTAGTTAATACTAACAAAGGAAATTCTATGCGTTTTATGTACCATACAAATTAACTTTTACACTTGAAGGTGAACAGAGTCACACACATATTGTTTCAGGAATCTTTGAGCGATACACACATTAGTTCCAACTCCCACATAACAATTGTCTTTGTCAGAGCTGATCACGATACAAAGCATGACACATTTCCGATAAGTTGGTCCAGACAGATTTGAAAGACTCGGGTGAAAAGTTGTTATTATCTGTGCTTTTCTGAACAGAGAACCAATCATTCTTGAAAAAAAACATTTGAGGTAAAATATATGTACTTTTTTACAGCCCAATATAAGCCTACTGAGAATGTGTATTTATATACAAATGTACAGCATGACACGTATTCGTCTTTGCTTATAAACGCGAATCGTACTAGTATTGTCGACCTCAGCATAAGCACAAAGACATAAACTTACCTTTCTACAGTATTTGTCCAATCCTATCTTGACTCATACGGAGCAGGCTACTTCATTCCTGCTATCATCACCTTGTCAAATAGATTACAGTTAGCCTAATCTAAACATCAATATTTTAACAAGATATGTCCGCACACGAGAAAGAAAAATCTGTGCTTGATAACAATGTTCAGGTGTTCAGAGAGAGTAAGAGAGAGAGAACAGGTGGTATTTCTACCGGATAATTGTAACGTGTTTTATTTATTTAGGATAAACGGATTTAACGGTGAATATTGATAGTTTTGAATTACTTGTTTGGTTATAATACTGACTGAAAATTGGACATTTTATTTCTGATGTAGGTAGTATGGAATCAATAGTCATTTGTTGAAACCATAACCGGATGTATAATGTTTATGCCACAATATAATCACAGTTTGATATACGTATAGTACAAGACCCATCGTCATTGCTGCGACGGTAGATTCGAGTAACGTTCCATTACGTGAGAGACGTAGTATGTAAGGGAATATTCGCTGTGCTCAGTAATATGTTAATTTTATTTTCGTCATAAAAGTATTTTAGAAAATGCCAGAATTCAATCTCCAGTTTCAATAAACATAAACGTTGATATTACACACATACAAATTAAGGTACTTCCGTCATTACCGAGAATGTTTTGCTACAAATGACATCTAACCTTTGGAACTCATTAATGTGCAAAAAACAACATTGTTTCTACTGGGGTGTGAAGTGTCAGTATATCTTTTGGTGTTTCATAATGTTTCTTAACAGCACTTCTAAAAGAAGCATTGCTATTTTTAATATATTTACTACCTATTGGGTGAGACCGAGAAAGAAAAAGACGGGGGATGCATGATTTGAATGCATTTGATTCGAATTTTATTGTACTTTACTTAACTCAGAGCATTTAATGATTGTTTTGTTTGTTTGTATTATATCACATTTATCTTTGGAATTTGTGCAATGTTTCGTAAAATGGGGAAAACCTTGTAGGGCTAAATGGAAGTTATATTAGATTTTATCAGTTAAATATAGTTTTGTTTAATCACGATTTTCTCATTTCGTTTCCCAGTTTTAACTATACAAATATCTCCTACTCCAGTTTCACGTTTTAGAGAGATGATCAAACTTTCACGATTACTTATACAAATTACATATTACCGACAAATATATCCAACATATGAAATATCTATATTCTATAATAAAGAACAGATTCATGACATTTGAGACACAAACGGCAAAACATCAATACATATAATGACCACATGTTTAGTCAGAACTGCCTATCAATTTTAAGAAGAGCAAGAAATCAACCTTAGTCAGGACTTTATATTAACAATACGCTTCTACACGATTAATTATCTATACATAAGTGATTGCTGTCTAATTGAATGAGATTATTAACGGTATAATGTAAATATGCAAATGACGGAGAAAAATAAAGACTAAACTCAACCTCAACTTATCTTATGTTTCTATGTACATAGCATCATGATGGTGTGATTATTCATTTAACAAATTGTCTAGATTGATGCACAAGTTTAATAAATACCATTGATATTTACGATAAAACCTGTTATACCATTTCTGTATTAAAAAATATCTTAATATCTCAATAAGTAAAGTTGACTCATGGATAGATCAAGAAATTTCATTTTTTGGAGGCGTAAGCAAGCAGGTATACGAGTGGTTTGTGGTGGTCAAGAGTGCGACGCCCCCAGAAGTTACTGCATTTTTAGCGTTTCCAGGGGTCCATGGACACTCACACATATGGGCTAAGAACGTAGCTCCCCCACCCACGCAGATTTCACGTCTGAATATATTTTAGCCTACATCCGTAAAACTTAATAACTGATCACCACATGTTTACCCACCTGACCAACTAATTCAGCCACTGCAGGAGATAATTCTACGAATCTAGCTGTGAATAAAACTTATTATGTGAACCTTTCCGGTTATATGCGATTATTTTATCAGGGTGGGGTGGGCTTAATAATTCTTTAAAAAAAATCACTCAACATTAAGGCTTTGGTAGCTTGACCAACATGATCTGAAGTCAGTATTGGTATTCAGAGGCTAACAAGTTATCTTAAATACAAAAACTAATAAAACATATGGAGAGAAAGACGATGATTATTGCGCTTCTGCTGTCGATGATAATGAGAAAGGAGAAAGACGAACAGTAAGAAAGAAGATATAAAATGTGATGGAAAACAAAACCACCTTGAATTTGAAGTCTTTCATTCTTCTGTGATTTGTACTTTCTCTTTTTCATTTTTGTTGTTGTATAGGTATTAACTTTATTTAGTTTGGAAACGATTAAAAATAATGATACCAACCACATTTTATTTAACAACCTCTGACATGTGTATAATTATATATGTAAAAGACATAACATCAGCTTACTGGATTTGCCCACTGACGAGTAGTTTTGTTTTAAATGAAAGTCGGTACACATTGTGTATCCTGTCAAAATTATCGCAATTAATTTCCAACATAAATATAATCGTAGCTTCTTACGTTGCATATATTTGCAATCATTATAATCAGCACAAATACTTTAGAATGTGCACTCCGTGGTATTTCGTAGATCTTTTTTGTAAAAAAAACTTATATAGAAGAACTAGAATTTTGTGACGATATTTAGGTAATACTAACAAAGGAAGTTCTATGCGTTGTATGTACCATACAAATTAACTTTTACACTTGAAGGTGAACAGAGTCACACACATATTGTTTCAGGAAACTTTGAGCGATGCACACATTAAATTCAACTCCCACATAACAATTGTCTTTGTCAGAGCTGATCACGATACAAGGCATGACACATTTCCGATAAGTTGGTCCAGACAGATTTGAACGACTCGGGTGAAAAGTTGTCATTATCTGTGCTTTTCTGAACAGAGAACCAATCATTCTTGAAAAAAAAAAACATTTGAGGTAAAATACATGTACTTTTTTTACAGCCCAATATAAGCCTACTGAGAATGTGTATTTATATACAAATGTACAGCATGACACGTATTCGTCTTTGCTTATAAACGCGAATCGTACTAGTATTGTCGACCTCAGCATAAGCACGAAGATATAAACTTACCTTTCTACAGTATTTGTCCAATCCTATCTTGACTCATACGGAGCAGGCTACTTCATTCCTGCTATCATCACCTTGTCAAATAGATTACAGTTAGCCTAATCTAAATATCAATATTTTAACAAGATATGTCCGCACACGAGGAAGGAAAATCTGTGCTTGATAACAATGTTCATGTATTCAGAGAGAGAAAGAGAGAGAGAGAACAGGTGGTAGTTCTAACGGACAATTGTAACGTGTTTTATTTATTTAGGATAAACGGATTTAACGGTGAATATTGATAGTTTTTAATTACTTGATTGGTTATAATACTGACTGAAAATTGGACATTTTATTTCTGATGTAGGTTGTATCGAATCAATAGTCATTTGTTGAAACCATAACCGGATGTATAATGTTTATGCCACAATATAATCACAGTTTGATATACGTATAGTACAAGACCCATCGTCATTGCTGCGACGGTAGATTCGAGTAACGTTCCATTACGTGAGAGATGTAGTATGTAAGGGAATATTCGCTGTGCTCAGTAATATGTTAATTTATTTTCGTCATAAAAAGTATTTTAGAAAATGCCAGAATTCAATCTCCAGTTTCAATAAACATAAACGTTGATATTACACACATACAAATTAAGGTATTTCCGTCATTACCGAGAATGTTTTGCTACAAATGACATCTAACCTTTGGAACTCATTAATGTGCAAAAAACAACATTGTTTCTACTGGGGTGTGAAGTGTCAGTATATCTTTTGGTGTATCATAATGTTTCTTAACAGCACTTCTAAAAGAAGCATTGCTATTTTTAATCTATTTACTACCTATTGGGTGAGACCGAGAAAGAAAAGGACGGGGGATGCATGATTTGAATGCATTTGATTCGAATTTTATTGTACTTTACTTAACTCAGAGCATTTAATGATTTTTTTGTTTGTTTGTATTATATCACATTTATCTTTGGAATTTGTGCAATGTTTCGTAAAATGGGGAAAACCTTGTAGGGCTAAATGGAAGCTATATTAGATTTTATCAGTTAAATATAGTTTTGTTTAATCACGATTTTCTCATTTCGTTTCCCAGTTTTAACTATACAAATATCTCCTACTCCAGTTTCACGTTTTAGAGAGATGATCAAACTTCCACGATTACTTATACAAATTACATATTACCGACAAATATATCCAACATATGAAATATCTATATTCTATGATAAAGAACAGATTCATGACATTTGAGACACAAACGGCAAAAAATCAATACATATAATGACCACATGTTTAGTCAGAACTGCCTATCACTTTTAAGAAGAGCAAGAAATCAACCTTAGTCAGGTCTTTATATTAAAAATACGCTTCTACACGATTAATTATCTATACATAAGTGATTGCTGTCTAATTGAATGAGATTATTAACGGTATCATGTAAATATGCAAATGACGGAGAAAAATAAAGACTAAACTCAACCTCAACTTATCTTTTGTTTCTATGTACATAGCATCATGATGGTGTGATTATTCATTTAACAAATTGTCTAGATTGATGCACAATTTTTAAATACCATTGATATTTACGAGAAAACCTGTTATACCATTTCTGTATTAAAAAAATATCTTAATATCTCAATAAGTAAAGTTGACTCATGGATAGATCAAGAAATTTCATTTTTGGGAGGCGTAAGCAAGCAGGTATACGAGTGGTTTGTGGTGGTCAAGAGTGCGACGCCCCCAGAAGTTACTGCATTTTTAGCGTTTCCAGGGGTCCATGGACACTCACACATATGGGCTAAGAACGTAGCTCCCCCACCCACGCAGATTTCACGTCTGAATATATTTTAGCCTACATCCGTAAAACTTAATAACTGATCACCACATGTTTACCCATCTGACGAACTAATTCAGCCACTGCAGGAGATAATTCTACGAATCTAGCTGTGAATAAAACTTATTATGTGAACCTTTCCGGTTATATGCGATTATTTTATCAGAGCGGGGGTGGGCTTAATAATTCTTTTAAAAAAATCACTCAACATTAAGGCTTTGGTAGCTTGACCAACATGATCTGAAGTCAGTAATGGTATTCAGAGGCTAACAATGTATCTTAAATACAAAAACTAATAAAACATATGGAGAGAAAGACGATGATTTTTGCGCTTCTGCTGTCGATGATGAGAAAGGAGAAAGACGAACAGTAAGAAAGAAGATATAAAATGTGATGGAAAACAAAACCACCTTGAATATGAAGTCTTTCCTTCTCCTGTGATTTGTACTTTCTCTTTTTCATTTTTGTTTTTGTATAGGTATTAACTTTATTTTGTTTTCAAACAATTAAAAATAATGATACCAACCACATTTTATTTAACAACCTCTATATATTTGCAATCATTATAATCAGCACAAATACTTTAGAATGTGCACTCCGTTTGTGTTCGTATATCTATTTTTTAAACCTTATATTGAAGAATCAGAATTTTGTGACGATATTTAGGTAATACTAACAAAGGAAATTCTATGCGTTTTATGTACCACACAAATTAACTTTTAGACTAAAAGGTGAACTGTCACACACATATTGTTTCAGGAAAGTTTGAGCGAAACACACATTAGTTTCAGCGCCCACATAAAGATTGTCTTTGTCAGAGCTGATCACGATACGAGGCATGACACATTGTCTATAAGTTGGTCCAGATAGATTTGAAGACTCAGGTGAAAAGTTGTTATTATCTGTACTTTTTTAAATAGAGAACCAATCATTCTTGAAAAAAAAAACATCTGAGGTAAAATACATGTTGTTTTCTTTTACAACCCAATATAAGCCTACTGAGAATGTGTATTTATATACAAATGTACAGCATGACACGTATTCGTCTTTGCTTATAAACGTGAGTCGTACTAGTATTGTCCACCTCAGCATAAGCACAAAGACATAAACTTACCATTCTACAGTACTTGACCAATCCTATCTTGACTCATACGGAGCAGGCTACTTCATTCCTGCTATCATCACCTTGCCAAATAGATTACAGTTAGCCTAATCTAAACATCAATATTTTAACAAGATATGTCCGCACACGAGGAAGGAAAATCTGTGCTTGATAACAATGTTCAGGTGTTCAGAGAGAGTAAGAGAGAGAAAACAGGTGGTATTTCTACCGGACTATTGTAACGTGTTTTATTTATTTAGGATAAACGGATTTAACGGTGAATACTGATAGTTTTGAATTACTAGTTTGGTTATAATATTGACTGAAAATTGGAAATTTAATTTCTGGTGTAGGTAGTATCGAATCAATAGTCATTTGTTGAAACCATAACCGGATGTATAATGTTTATGCCACAATATAATCACAGTTTGATATACGTATAGTACAAGACAGATCGTCATTGCTGCTACGGTAGATTCGAGTAACGTTCCATTACGTGAGAGACGTAGTATGTAAGGGAATATTCGCTGTGCTCAGTAATATGTTAATTTTATTTTCGTCATAAAAAGTATTTTAGAAAATGCCAGAATTCAATCTCCATTTTCAATAGACATAAACGTTGATATTACACACATACAAATTAAGGTACTTCCGTCATTACCGAGAATATTTTGCTACAAATGACATCTAACCTTTGGAACTCATTAATGTGCAAAAAACAACATTGTTTCTACTGGGGTGTGAAGTGTCAGTATATCTTTTGGTGTATCATAATGTTTCTTAACAGCACTTCTAAAAGAAGCATTGCTATTTTTAATCTATTTACTACCTATTGGGTGAGACCGAGAAAGAAAAGGACGGGGGATGCATGATTTGAATGCATTTGATTCGAATTTTATTGTACTTTACTTAACTCAGAGCATTTAATGATTTTTTTGTTTGTTTGTATTATATCACATTTATCTTTGGAATTTGTGCAATGTTTCGTAAAATGGGGAAAACATTGTAGACAGTATAGCTAACATATATTTATATGGAATCTATTAAGTGATCTGTATAAAGTTTCCAGCTTTTCATATTCATAATTATATCAGTGTAAATGCATATAATTGCTACGAAAAGTAAGAAAACTCAATACATCAATTTAACTATACTAAAAACTATCGAGACAATCGTTGCGCATAAATTGTTATAATTTCATGTATCAATGAACTGTCTCCTTCATCGATGAGCACCAGGTAATTATAATTTTTTGTAAGATAGGTTAATAGTTTAGAAACTGTATGATAAATTAGTCTGCTTGCCACCTTTTGAATCAACTGGTACTGGCAGCCATGTAAAGGTACCTCTTCATATTCAACATTTTGAAAAACGTACATACGCTAAACATACAACGATACTTGCAGTTTTAATCGATCATGAGTTTAGTATATGAATAATTTAAAGACGAAGACAACGAAAAGTGTTTCGTCATTAAATTAGTCAGCACGATCAGCCCCAGTTAGTCTGCAAAGAATTTTAAGGGCCAATAAACATACAAAATATACACACATAGAATAATGGAGAAATTGGGATGTTGGTAACTTCATCAATGATCAAAAACCCTTGTAATACAGTATTAAATATATAATTTGTTAGGGAATGTATACGAGAATATGGGACAGAATGCAATTTAACTGAATCGGTTAAACACAAAGTCCACACTGATAGCATAAATCACATATGCGGTCACGCAACAAAATATATAACGGCGTTATCAACGAAAAATTAGCAAAGCTTAGTTGAACTGATAGTATTAATTGATAATGAGAGCTCTGAAATGTTCAAAAACCAACTGCAAATTAAGAACTAATTTTACCGCTCACCTTTCAAAACAAAACGCAAAAATCTCGTAATTTATTATCAATGTACTTTAACATGAAATGTTTCATTTCTTAACGTGCCTTTAATTAAAACATCTTTAAACTAGACAATTTTTTAATAATAATATTGAATAGGAAAATGACTATAATTATGTTGTTGATGATGCTTATAATAAAAATGAGGGGATAAGAATGAAAGAAACGAATCTAGACAAGTATATAAAAGATAATGATAGTGAAAATTAAAGCCATTAGAATATGATGTCTTTTTATGTGAACTTTCCTTTTCTTATATGTCGTAATGTAATTTTAATTTGTTTCGAAAGAATTAAAATAGTAATTGAAAGTCATTGATATTCAGTCACTGCGGGTATTAATATACGTAACTGATCGACTATCAGCTACTTGGATTTGACGACCGTCGACTAGTTTTGTTTTAAATAAATCTCGGTGCACCTTATCTATCCAGTCAAAATAATCACAATTAATTCATTTCAAGATATAGTACGCTGAAATAAACACAGTTTTTAAGGTGTACTATTGTGCGTTCATGCGCGTTATTAAGTAAATATATATGTAAACACCTATGAGGAGAAATTACAATCCTTTGACAACATTTAGGTAATACGGTGCGATTAAATTGTGCGAGTTGTATGTATCATATAAAGGCACTAGCTGCCTTGAAGGTGGATGGAGTACATA
>JAQISU010001239.1:11625000-11637500 GCA_029339505.1 Unio delphinus
ACTGATCATTTTGCACGCTGTAAAATGCCAACGCTTTTAGTGTACTCTTTGACTGAAATCAAGGCCACCTTACAATTTTGAGATGGTTTCTTCATTTTAAAGAGGGTCGCGAATCTATGGAAAAAATTTGGATGTGATTGGCGAGCAAGAAGTGGCTGCTCTGCGATCGACGAAGATTCTAGATACAGTGAAAGATATTTCGATAATCACGGACAATATTTCGATAATCACGGGCAATATAAAGATTATCACGGATAATATTTTGCCAGTTGTTTGAAATATACTGAAGTATCATTTGAAGGTCAGAAAGGTTTGTGTCAGATGGATTCCACATTGCTGACGCTAATAAATAACTAACTAGCCAGATTTGAAAATTATGGAAAGTTGCGATCGAATGAGGGTGTTTAAGGAGATTAATCTTGGATTTACTGGGGTTTCTTTTACCCCTTCTTAAGAGAGAATAATCAAATTTGGAACGGAAAATACAGGAGGAAACCGCAAATCGCTCGACGTAGTCAGTCTGTTAAGATAATTGTATACGCTTTATTTTTCGATGCAAAAGGCCTTGTCGTCCATGTGTCCGTGCCTACTCTACTGGTTTAACTTTACTTTATATAATAAAACAATGACTCATAGTTAAGCCATCATAACGGACATTTTGAAAAGGCACAACATCCAAACTTTGCCACATTCCCCGAACAGCCATGGTTTTATGTCAAGTGTGTTTGGGTCTGAATCCCGTTATAAAAGATTCGCTGAGGAACAGGCGTGCATTAATGCGAGAAGTGCAGTTTTTAAATGTATGGACAACATACCTAACACAAAATGACATTTAACAATTGGACAGTTCGATTAAGAAAGTGTGTTGAGATGCATAGGCATTCTTTGAGTAGACGCACTGACCTACTGTCACCAATAAAGAACGTTTATCGTCTCCTATAAGTTGGTAATATCTGCGCCAACATTTATTGAGGTCATTCTTTTGAACCTAATTATTTGTAAATGATGCTGTATTTATTTAAAATAACAAATACAACTACATTTCGTTCTATACCAGGTATAAAATACTTAAACTTTGATTAAATTGAAACCTCTTTTTACCTTCTTAATGCTCACATAAAGAAGGATAAATGTCGCGACACCAAACTCAGCATAAATCAAGTCATGTTTGCACAATTATTGGTTGAATGCCCGTTTCGGTCGCTTACGTAATACAATCACTTAACTTTTCACTTCGAGGACTGGGAAAAGTCAACGAAGTGCAGAATGTTTAAATCTTGTCGCAAAAGGCAAACTACTGATATTGCCTTTAAAGAAAATCAATTTCAGCACTAAAATTGCAATGAAATAAATAATGAATAAGCTTGAATAAACTATATATATATATATATATATATATATATATATATATATATATATATATATATATATATATATATAGTTTATTCAAGCAGATTCATTATATATATATATATATATATATATATATATATATATATATATATATATATATATATATATATATATATATATATATATATATGTGTGTGTGTGTGTGTGTGTGAGAGAGAGCTAAATAATAATATAGATTACACACACACACATACACATACATACATACATACATACATACATACATACATACATACATACATACATACATACATACATACATACATACGTTTTGACTTTTCATCAAATGCTTGAAAATATCGATTTATGGATAATTAAACTTCAGTCGCATTTTGAGACTAGTGAGCAAAATGATGACCATCGTGTGTGTGTTACGTATAGAACAATCAAAACTGACACTGAAAGGCAAGAGAACAATATCTAGGTCAAGCATTTTTAACTTTCAAAGTAAATCTTCACTGACTGTCTGTCGTGTGATACCTCTAAGTAAACTGCACAGTACCTATCTGACTCGTGGTTGCTACAGAAGTGAAACAGATATTTTTCGCCATGCTTCAGTATATATAGTGGCTAATTATATCTTTCTATATTTAGACCATAGGGGATACCTTTCGGATTCATCCGGCTCGCTATCTGGTCACGTGACATAAACGAACTCTGGGATACATAATGTTGACAGCTGCGCTCTGCTGATTACAACAATAAACAAACGCCAACGTATGATATCGGTCTAAATTAGTCCCCAGTCGATAGAAACAACTTTTCGTTTCTTTTGCCTTGTTTTGTTTTTAATCTGATTACAGCGTAACCAAAACAAGATTATTGGAAATGTTAGAGGACCTAATTATATGTTCATTTAAAACTTGAATAAAATGCAGATTGCTGCAAAGCTGTTAGGCTGTCTTGGGCAAAATTTGGAAAATATACTACACGTGCCATAATAAGTGCACGCACGCACACACACACACACACACACACACACACACACACACACACAACAACAACAACAACAACAACTGATGAATAGCCGACTAAATGAATGCAAAACGTGGAAAAACTGATAGACAACCCCAGAAAAAAGTTTGAAAGACTAAGAAAACCAGGTTGGTACAAGCATCAACACAAAGAAGGCCAACTTCTGAAAGGCTGTGACACCAGGCAAAATGCTGAAAAACCGATACTGATACCAAAATCCAATGCCAAAAAACCGATAGTCATACCAAAATCCAATGCCAAAAAACCGATACTCATACCAAGACCAAATACCAAACATCCGATAGTCATTACAAGGCCAAAAACTGTTAATCAGAGTAAACATACCAATACATTCATTATGAAAAGAAAATGCTGAAAATGAATTACATAGCAATGTTTAGAATTTAAAACTGATGTAAAACATAGCGAATAGAAAAACAAGCAAGCCAACAGACCAAACAAATAAATAAAAAAATAAATAAAAAAAAAACAAAAAAAACAAAAAAAAAACAACAAAAAATTAAAGCTGAAAAGCTGAAAGAGGACGTATAACAAAATGATGCAAACCTGATAGGTATTAACAAGACCAAGTGCTTAAGAAAATCACATGTAATAGATAATAGGTTGAATGTCCCCGTATTTTAAATATAATTTTGATCCATTTCATGGAAATAAAGATTTAAATTGAGTATGCATGATTGTGCCTGTGCTTATCAATATGTGTATATAACAAAGCAGACATTATGGATAACGTTAGATATTATGTCTGACCCTGCGGGTAATATTTAAATTGTCCTAATTTTAAAAAAATAATGTCCGTTTTCTGTCTCATTCATTCATTCATTCATTCATTCATTCATTCATTCATTCACTCATTTCCTATTGTTAGAATTGTGAATTTTATTTCAAAACTAAGTACTATTCTTTGACATGCACTTCTTCAGGTCAATAACATAATATTTACTAAGTTTCCAACAATCTATACAAAAACCAGTCAACTCCCTAAAAAGTTTTTGACACAAACTGCATTTAAACACAAAATAAAAAATGCAATAACTCTTTTCATAAAAAACTTACATACCAGAAAGGTCAAAAACTCTAATACAATTACTGGGAAGAAATCAATAAAAGCAGCCTAGTTACGAACAAGATTGTGTCAAACACGGCTACATGACGAAAAATATTTTAATGAAAAGTCTAATAACTGTAAAATAAATAACTGATCACATTTATCTGTTCATATTCGCATCTTCAGGTGATATTTACCAACCTTCAAGACAATCCATTAAAACTCGCGGGGCTACGTGGGCTAACAAATGCCATATGGAAGGACGAACAGACGGTTAGACGAACGCATGGATTACTTTATATTTATGATTAAGAGGCAGGGTTTCAATGAACAAATGAACATAATTAGATGAAGAATAAACGCCTTCCATATTTTTTCTAAAGATTTCAAAAGGTTCTTAAAACACCAAGTTACTTTCAAAAGTGATCAATTCATGACTTTTGTAGAAAGTATAAATTATAACCACATGATGACTAATTTCCAGAAACAATGAAATTATTGTCTAACGAGAACGCAGACCCTACAATGTAGAAAGCTCATAAATGTGTTTCACATACCCATGTAACTATTAAGTATTTTCTTTTTTTCTCCTTGGGCAGTATTCAAAACTTTGCCGTAGGTCATTTGTGTAGGAACTCCCAATGCATGGTTATATGTGTTTCTTAAATAGCAATTGCACAGAACCTAAGACGTCAGCTTTTGACGTGTTCTTCTTCATCAGATGATTATTTGTTTATGTTGTTCTTTCAAAACTCAGATATTACAACCTCTATTCATAAAAAGATAGACTGTCGCACTCACATTAACAAAAAGAAAAACACCGCCCCAAAAGCAAACACGACTCGTAAACTGCATTCAAAGAGTTTAAGATTCAAAAGAGCAACCAACTTAAAAAAATAAAAATTTCTTCAAATTATGTTCCATAATAGTTACTTGCGAAATAATGCTGAACGCCGAAAATATTTTAATTATACAAATCTTACGAAATTGTATTTCTTGAATTATTGTTCTTTTCCTTTAGTTTATAGCTTGGCACTATCTAGAACACGTTTTATTCTTATTGGCCATAAATGTAAATATTTATCGTTGGACATATGCCACTTTTTCATGTGTAGTTTGCGTTTTGTCTCTGTGGAAATATTCATTGCCCGCTGAGGAACACCTTTGCTTTAGGTCGCAACATTAACATTTTTCCCGAGTAGTTGTCCAAGTCAATTTTAAATAATAATACTTGTTTGCATTCATCGTTATCCTTTCCATTTGTAACCCTTCTCAATTATGAATCTTGCAAAGTCTATGTCTTTTCGTCTGTCCGTCCGTCCGTTTTCCTGTCTGTATGTCTGTCTGTCACTCTCTCTCTCTCTCTCTCTCTCTCTCTCTCTCTCTCTCTCTCTCTCTCTCTCTCTCTCTCTCTATATATATATATATATATATATATATATATATATATATATATATATATATATATATATATATAGATATATATATATATATATATATATATATATATATATATATATATAGAGAGAGAGAGAGAGAGAGAGAGAGAGAGAGAGAGAGAGAGAGAGAGAGAGAGATAGAGAGGTGTTTATTTGAATCAGAAAAATAAAATATTACATTATGGATCAAAGTATAACAAAATTGTACCCAAAAAACGATGACCTCTTACAGTCTGTTTTAAATATGTGATGCCATTTTCTCTGAGACTTAAATATCATACGAAATCTGTAAATAGCTGACTGAATCTGTCTTTTTGGAGCAGTTTCCGAATATTTTGGAGTTTGGAAATTCGTTAGGTGTCAGCTGATTATTCACTTTTACTTTGAATGTCCTGGAAACCCTTGCACATAACAATTCCAAGATTCCATTAATGTTTTCAACCTGAAACAGTCAGTTAACCAACTCACTCATACAAATGGTCACATTTTAGACTATATATATCCTAGACCCGATGATAATATTCTACGGTCCTCCATGGTATCCTACTATCTTGCATCAGATCACCTCTGCATTACATGACATCTTAATTTATCAGTAACTAATCATTCACCATCATTTTCTACTAAGAGTAACCTCCGTATGATAAATAGAACCAAACTAATGCATGACATCCAAGCAAACCTAACAACTTGTTTGTCTCCTACAGCATATAACAACTCGATAACTGCCAACGTTCATTGCTTGAAAAACATTCACTGAGTATCAATTCAAAAGTGTTCTCCGTGGTATAGCAATGTTAGGGACCAGCTTCGCACTGCTAAAAGAGACCGCCGTAAAGCGGAGAGGCTTTGGCTTTCCACTAGACTCTATATCCATAAGCAAATCTATGAAGACGCTAAGAAGAATTTCACAAACATAGTTCATGCAGCAAAATCAGCCCACAATGGTACCAAGATCAGGGAAAGTTTCAGCTGCAAAGAGCTCTTCGAGATTACTAACAAGCTAATGTCAAAGAACAATTATTCACCACTTCCAACTACCTTCTCTCCAGTCGACCTTCCAAATCTATTTGCAAGTTTCTTCTGTGACAAGGTACAAATAATTAGAGATAAGCTTGGCAACACAATTTCAATTGACTCGTCGTCACCTATAGCAGAATTTCAGCGGTAACCGTTAACAGCATTTGAATCTATCTATATGGATTTAGTACGTACAATCGTGCTGAAGAGTGCACCAAAGTCATGTGAACTTGATTCAATTCCAACATGCCTCACCAATTGTACGCTGATGACACCCAAATATACAAATCTAGCCACCCAACTGAAGTTGATGCTACCATCCAAGGAGTAGAGAGGTGCATTTCTGATGTGAAATCATGGATGATATGTAACATGCTGCAGATGAATGATGATAAAACTGAGGCCAATCTGATCACAACATGAAGACTATACCTCAAACAATAAATATCAGCAACACCAACATTAAATTCACAAATCCAGTACGAAACTTATGTGTTACACTGGACAGTACTCTCACATTGCACCAACATATCATGAACATATGCAAGGCTGCATATCTTGAGCTGAGACGAATCAGCTCCATTCGCAAATATCTTTCATGTGATGCCTCAAAAACACATTTGTGTTCATTAGTAGTTTCAAGACTGGACTATCGTAAATGAATTGTCTTTTTCGTCTCAAGATCTACTCGAGAAACTTCAAAAAGTTTTTTTAAAAAATGCTGCTCGTATCATCCTTAGAGTACCACGATCAGAGCACACCTCACAGCTGCTCTGTACCCTAAACTGGCTTGCCATTCGATCCTGAATCAAACACAAAATTTGTTCTCTGTGTTACGTTTCACTGACGGACTCCAGTCCAACAAACCTATTTGACTACACCCATGTATACACACCAATAAGATAATTGCGCTCTTCTTCTGACAATATTACACTCATTCTCACTATGAAACTGAAGTCATATGGACAAAATTCTTTTGCATATCAGGGCCCAGCAACGTGGAACGAATTGCACAAAGAACTTAGACACAAAGACAGTGATCCCATTCAAGAGTGCTCTTAAAATTCACATATTTCGACTGCAAGAACAAACTTAAAGACATATAATTGTTTCCTACCTTAAATAGTGTAGCAAGTTTTTGGTGGGTTTGTTTGTTTGTACTCATATTATTATATGTGGGTTTTTATGTTTACATATTTTCTAATGTTGTAAAGCACTTAGAGCTTGTAGAGATAAGTAGTTAAACAATGTCCTCGTTATTATTATTATTATTATTATTATTATTATTATTATTATTATTATTATTATTATTGCACTGTTTTCGATTTCGTTTTTCTAATTTAAAAAAGGTTTATCGTTCATTTCGGACACTAATATTACACATTATTTTCAGAGATGTTTCTTACCGTCTATACTGCTTTCACGTACAAATTTATTGCAAATATGAATGAAACCATGTCAGCCAAATTTATGTCGAACACAATCTTTTTATAGTACAAAAATAAAATATAAAATTTAAAATTAAAGTTTTTAATTTTATGTTTATTCCGGTTTTGAAGTTTAAAAAAACGCCCACGTATGATCAATGTCAGATGATTTCAATAGTGTTGTCTTCTTAATGAAAAAAATATAAAGAGTGGAGATTTATTATTTTCTTCTGATAAACCCTCTTTGTTGATAGAATATAATCCTGGATTGTACAACTTTTTAAATATTTTCCTCTTCTTCTTCTTCTTCTTCTTCTTCTTCTTCTTCTTCTTCTTCTTAATATTATTATTATTATTATTATTAGTAGTAGTAGTAGTAGTAGTAGTAGTAGTAGTATTATTACTGTATTATTATTACTGTATTATTTTTACTATTATTTTTTATTATTATTATTATTATTATTATTATTATTATTAGTAGCAGTAGTAGTAGTAGTAGTAGTAGTAGTAGTAGTAGTAGTAGTATTACTGTATTATTATTACTGTATTATTTTTACTATTATTTTTTATTATTATTATTATTATTATTATTATTATTATTATTATTATTACATTAAGTTTATTCTGTTTCAGTATAAAATTCTAAATTTTGACATATTTATTGAACTTCTAAACCGTCTCTAGAGTAATAATTTTCATATCATACACTGTTCATCACTTTCACTCGTATGTCTTAATTTTTTTAATTACAATGCATGCAATAGTTCTGACAGCTTTTCGTTTATCATGGAAATATTTAGCATCCACATTTTCCACCAAAGACACCTTAATGAATAATACATGTTTATACTACACGCGTCCCACTTTAATTTATAACACATATTATTCATTCCTCTAAGCACTCTGACTACTCGACCACCGCTCCGGTACCGATAAAGAAGATATTTTTTAATAAGAAATTAGTAGACGTCATCATATATATATATATATATATATATATATATATATATATATATATATATATATATATATATATATATATATATATATATATATATATAATGAAAATTTCAAAAACATTTATTTGGGATTTAAAAAATAAGTTGAAATTATTGAAACAAGGTGCTGGTGCTGACACTATTTTTTTGGTTTGACTGTTGTTGTTTTTTTAAAACTTGAGTGTCAGCTTTTCTTATTTCTGAAGAAGAAAAAATGTTCAATACATAAATATACTATAAGACACTTTTATTCTGGCTTTGATTCTGACTTCTCAATTCTAAAAATCATCTGAATGTCATTTTCGTTTAAATTCAAATATTATATGTATGGCAATCGCTCTCCAACAACTGTGTAGTATCATATTGAATAAGAAAATGTACAGTAATATTTTCGCTACAGCAACATGTAAAAATACGCCTTCTTGCTCTTGCGAAATAGTGGTCTTTTTTCTTCAGTATATACAATTCACCATTTTTAACGTTCAAGCATTTGTCGAAATAAAAGTTTCAATTTTACTTCTGACAGTGTAAATTAGGCAGCCACCCTTTACTCCTGATGTTAGTTTCATTCACCATCCTATTTTTATTTATCAAATGGATATTTTCAATATTGTTTTATTGCTTTGTAACATCGAACGTTTACCTTAATTTCTTCAAAGATTAAAAAGCAGTCGTTATATCTTATGTTTACTTGCTAAGATTATTGTTTTGTCTCCCAAAAATAATTTGAGGATTTTCTCAAATCTGATTACGGTTTTAACTCTTTCTGCATAATTTCGGTATGAGTAAAAGTTGTGAAAACATTGATACTTTTTGTGAACATTTCTTACTATTTCCCACTTCTGACACCAAATGTTAGATTGAACATCTCCAAAATGATTTTCCAAGTAAAATTAAATTTGCGCTTGCTTGATAAATTTATTCACGTAACTTTTTCCTTTCAATATTTAAACATGTTTAGGGTAGACTTTGCTTATTCTGCTTCGAAGAGAAATGTCTTCGGTAGAACTTAGGATTGATATATATCGAGTTGTTTTCTTATTCACTTTCTGACAAGAAATACTTTTACAGAACAATGCAATTAGTTTTGACTTTACAGTACAAACGTTTCGAAATGCAACTTATCAACTGAAATGCGCATGTATTCGAATTCTTTTGACTGTATTCATTTATATACCGTTTTTTGTTGATTGACACAATGTAAGCTTGTACATCACCCTCTATTCGCAATTTAACGCAGATGTTGTTATATCTTATCATAAAATTATATCGATATATCAGAAATATCGGGTGAAATTCACGGGGTAATCAGTATATTCATATTCATCCATAGCGTCAGAGATTTCAGTTGTAGTTAGATTGCATGAATCATGATAATATTCAATTCATCCAAATTATGTCTTTTTAAAAAAAAAAAAATAACATAAATAATTCAACAACAAATCTGAACGTTTTCGAACAAAATTCACACACACATTTGTGAAATTAGACAGATTCTAGGAATAGACGGATTATTGTTGTACAATTATTTATAACACTGTACGTGGAAGCTACATGATTTATAAAATTACTGACTTTCTGCAAGTTTGTCATTCAAAATTATGTACATACTTCCGTACATGACATTTAATTTTTTTGGATACGTAAGTCTAAATCAGGGCCGGACGGTGGTAGGAGCTTCAGTATGTCCATAACCCCCTCAACCCGTCAAAAAAGTACAATACTATAATAAACAGTCAGTTGAAATTTGATTATCGTTTTATTCTTGTGGACGTTTATTTGGGTATTGTGCACAGTTCGAATAAATAAACATAATTTTTCTTTGGCACCCTTTTGAGGAAGGCCATGGCCTTTTGAAATTTGGAAACAACACACACACACACACACACACACACACACACACGCCAACACTTGACCTGACTAGTCTTTATAAATGCTTGTCCAACGAAGACTGCACATGAGAGAAACAAGAGAAGTGCATACAATATATTAACATTTATCTCCAAAAAAGAATCTGAAGTGTTTTATCTCTCACGGCAATGGTAAAACATGAATATGGTTGATCAAGAATTGCGTACAGCATGATCTTTGTAACAAGAGGCAAGCGATCATGATCCTGCCATTCAGTACATTTACAGACGACTAACAGTGCTTATTGTTTGTAAGGATATTTGATTGCTAGTCGGGAGCAGTTAGGTTCCGCGTATATTGAATTATGTTGAAGAGGTTGGTTTTTCTAAATGTCAGAGTAGACACCACACAGAACTAAGACATCTTTAAATTCATCAACGAATTATTACAACTATAACTTGGAGGAATTATAGATGTTAACTGATTATTAAACACAAAAGTAGGTTAACATATATTAAGAACAACTATATGCATTTCAAGACTAGACTGGACAATAATATTTATTAAAAATTTAATAGTGAAGTGAAGACTTCGTAAAGGGTAAAATACAGTGTGAGCATTTTATTTAAAATAGGACAACATCTAAGAACGCTAAATTGTAGCGTAGAACTCGAATGCTTACTCAAGGTCCTAATCTGTTATGTTGTGATATAATAGGAGACCCCAATTACAACGGTGGTTTCAGAGTTAGTAACCTGAGCCGTTTATAGTTTTTGCTATCGGTAATAACGTCATTACACAATCCCTGTTCTAACTGAGTAATAATAGTGTAGCCCACATGTTTCTTAACATCTATATGCGCGCATTATCACCATACGGTCGTGACGATCAACAGTTAGTGTATGTATGTATACTGTAGACTGGGCAACGTTATATAGGCGTCTATTTTTAGAGCATTTAGAACAGCCAATAGCGTTCCTTCTAAAGCTGATAGATAAATTGTACCGGTTTCACATTTATTAGCAGACTGTAGATAGATTTTGATTCATACTACATTAGAATTCCATGGAGTGAAAATATCAAATGATATAATATTTTATGTACATTTTGTGTTATATTCTCCACATATAAGTGCAATTAAGAACAATGATCACCGCTATGGACTCGATGATGGATTCTGTATTTCAGACAGCACAGAATAACATGTCACCTAAATTTGATGAAAATGAACTGCAAAATGTAAGTATTTTTTTTAAAGAATTATTTGCATTTTTATTGACCGTCTATATTTTATGCATACATATTTTCATAAACGAGTCTTTATCTTTGATAAATGTTACAGACAATTTTGCATTCGTTATCTAGAGATGTTGTAAATAGGGTTAACTTTTGGCAGCATTAACAGATCGCTTAAAACATGGCAATATAACTTAAATTATGAAGTTTTACTTGAATGTGTATGTGTAAGTATCAGATATATGTCACTGAGTCTGAAACAAACAGGCGTCGTTGAATTAAGAAATTTCCTGCAAAAATGATATTTTCCTCGATACAAGTCACTCAGTTTAAAATATAAGCAGGTGAACGTTCTTCCCTGTTGGATAAAATAGTTTTGGAACATATACTTTTTAAATGTACACGGTATTGTACCAGTTATTCCTAATCGAACATGTTGTTGACAATTCACACAATTACTTACATTTAAATCATCAGACAGTTTTTTGCTTCTTGAATCTACCTTGTGATAGATTACTACTAAGCTGTCTGTGTGTGTATGAAGTGTGGATCAAGCGATGTCACTGTCAAAACGTAGTAGTCGGTTTTATTAATGAAATCGCCATAGACAAATCCTTCACGGAGGTACTATTTATTACTGGCATCAAATGATGCAAGCCGATTACAAGATCACGTGCCAATTAGGACAAATGGATGAGGCAGATGTCAATCCGTCTCGTGGGTGAAAGGTCATTAGTTTCGGACTGCGCGCGTACAGGTATATAAAGCCCGTTTTAATTTTGCGAGACAGTCATACCTATCTTGTCAGTGTAGTGAAGGTCGGATTGTATTTGGAGGGGATTAAGTGCAATAATATTGGACACGGAAATTATGTATTTGCAGTACTTTGTCAATGCCGCAAAGGTAATTAGACGCAATGTTTTATAATCTTAAGATTTTCTCCGACTGCAATTAATAGGCTTTTTCTAAAATATGAATGCAATAATTTCTTTATCTTTTTACAGTTATTTTAGTTTTTGGAACTGTTTTGTATACTAATGTGAATTAAAGTACATGCAGTAGGCACTGCTGA
>JAQISU010001239.1:11642500-11757500 GCA_029339505.1 Unio delphinus
CGTAACTTTCAGTACTTTTAGGCAACTGGACTAATCACATAAATACATTGCTTCTGTCCACCTCAAAACCGAGAACTGCTTTCAAAACACTTTTTAGTTCTTAAATGTTAATAAGGATATCTTCTGCATGCATCGGCCCCTTATAGGGGCCACGAGTAGTGGTCTAAAGCGCTCTTCATTACGTCATTTGCCTTTTTTTTTTTTTTTTTTACAACCATTCCTCGACCTTTCAGCCGAGTGGTCATAAGTTCTCGTCTTCACCGATCACTGCAATCTCACCTCTATCCGAGTGGGTTCGAGTCTTGGACACAGACAACGTGGCTATGTGAAACAAGTTGTCGGTTGGTTCTTGTGGTTCCTTGGTTCTTACAGGAGTTTTCGCCGGTTTCTTCCTCTACAGTATACTGGTCGAAAAAGCGGCATTAAACCCACAACAACATTTTACAATAGTTGATTGTACACTCTAAAATCGTCTTATGGCTCTTTATACTTGTCGTTGGGTTCGATCGCCAAACAACATCACACACGAGTAATAGCATATATTTTCAGTATGGAGATTCAGCCAGTGAAACGTTTATCGTATTTCCGCAGCAATTAAGGATCCTCTGGTTACTTCTTGGAAATAGGCTGTCTGTTTCATGGAATAATCATCGATTTTCATCGAACTTACAAGCTACGTGTTTGTTCATCGTTTCTTTAATTACACGTTCTAGTGATTAGATGATAGGTTTAGAACGCTGATCAAAGATTTTCTTTAAACCTCTTTAGTATTCATATATGTTCTTAATTGAATGAGATGCCGACATCTAACCAAGGTTACGATATGTTAAACCTATATACATCTTGGCGGATCGAGTAGATACTTTGTCGTAGCAACATCTATTGGATTTCATGAGTTGCCTCCCTTAGTATGTAATGGCAACTAACCAATGGCGTGTACCAGTGGTGCATTGTAGATCGGCAGAAAATGTTTGAGGCAACTGACTAAAAAAGGATTCTTTGTAAGTTTAACATCGAAGGGATGACTGCGTATCAGAGAAAAGCCATTACATATGTTGTTGCTTATTTACGAATCCATTTATTTCTTATGTGCTCAAATTGTCTCAATTTCAAATTTGAGCAATTAGGATTGGATGCGATGGCATGCCGCCTCATTCAATGAAATTCACAAACTCGTTGAACAGAAATTTCTGCTCGATTCGCCAAGGTGTAGTTTGTGATAACATATCGAAGCCTTGGCTAGCGAGGATGTGATGCTGATGAGTGTCGTTATGTCTAAGTCGGTTATAGTTTACCATTCGCTTTCAAAACCTGTATTGTCTGGATAGAAAAAAATTGTTGCTTGTGGAACCTTTTTTCCATCTTTCATACATAACGTATAAACGTAACACAGTATGTTGGCACTTTAAGGAATAAAGTTAAAACATTCTATTCTAGATTACCGTCTGTACTCGCATTTAAGTTTAGTTAAACTTAAAACATAGATCATGATATGTCGTAGCTTGATGCACCTGCAGATCAGGGTGCATGTTGTTTGTTCTACTTATTACTACTTACAAACTGCACATCTCCAGGTCTGCCGGCGCATGATGTGACTGCAGATCTGCGTTAGTACAGTTTGCAGTTTGATTCGACTTATAGACGAGTATAACGGTACCTCTAAAACCAATGACAATGTTGTAAAGTGCAGACTATTTCGACTGGCTGGCTGGCTGGTTGGTTGGTTGGCTGGTTGGTAGTTTGGTTGGTTGGTTGATTGATTTCAACGAAACTTTTAACACTTTGGGTTATATAATGAAGAAGAAATGGGAGCTAAACTGATTTTCACGTCAGCACATATTCAAACAGGATCATTCTACCTGTCCTCCTCTCTGTGTGTCATCTGTCTGTCTGTCTGTCTGTCTCTGTCTGTCTGTCTGTCTGTCTCTCTGTCTCTCTCTCTCTCTCTCTCTCTCTCTCTCTCTCTCTCTCTGGTATCATAAGATAAGTTTTTCGATTTACACTGAATCAAATTACAATATCAAGGATTCTGCAGCAGAACACAAGGATGTGCGGTCTTCCTCGCGTGCACTACATCCAGTCTGATTCTTGTTGTATTCGGTATCAGAAACTAAATATAATAGGATTGGACGATCCATTATTCCATACTTATCTGCTAATACTAGCATTCACGCACCGTAAGCTTTAATAGGATTATCTTTAGACTAATTCCAGTATTATTGATTGAGTTTGGTTTTCAGTGTTAATGTTGCAGCAACGCACATGACTTTGAATTCACGTGGAGCATTGATTCAACATTGCGTAAAATAAAGACACCCCCATCACTCCACCTCCCCAGCTTTCCCTATAGTATTTTTACGTTTGCTTTTGATGTAACTATATATTGCTTTGTCATTTTGAGGTCACGTGATATTAATGTTATATCAGTATAAAGTTTGCATCTACATGTTGCTAGAACAACACGTCGTTTAGAACATATTGTTTGCTTGGCAGATGATTTTTAAAACGTACCCTTAAAAGAGTACCCTTAAAAACGTACCCTTAAAAAAGTACCCTTAAAAGAGGATATTTTTGCTTTTGAGGTGACAGAAAATATGATTCGTGAAATTTTCACCTTAAGGCAATACTGCTGCTTTTTCTATCATATGAACAATTTTATACCCTAAATATACTTGTCTTGTCATAAAATATATTTCACTTAACAAAATTCGATTCAGAATCTTCTTTGACTTTTGTTATACGATAATGTTTGCCTGACGATATCATATAATATATACGTACTTTATGTGTTTTAAGACGGTTTTTCAGTTATTTCTTCTTTTTTCTTTAATCCTTTTATTTTGCCTTTAGATTCCCCTTCTGTCACACAAAAAATGTATGAGTCCAGAATCACTCTTGGATTTTTATGTTTAAGGTCTGCTTTGGAGATGTAAGTTGTACACACACACACACACACACACACACACACACACACACACACACATACAAACACACACACATACATACATACATACATACATACATACATACATACATACATACATACATACATACATACATACATACATACATACATACATACATACATACATACATACATACATACACATTGGTGTTCTGATTATCGTTATCGATGAGATATTTGACCACTATGTTATTGCCTGGATCGAGCAACAATAAAATAAAATATGAAATTAATTAATGGAGTAACTGAGAACTGAGCTACGATATAGAATAAAACAACACGAGGCCCAGTATGTAAAATATAGCAATTATATTAACTACATGAACAAATTGAAATTAAACATTTGAATGACACACTTTCTCTTAGAAATATAATTAAAACATGTATGTGAAATACATTTATCCGTTCTGTTATACCGATATAATAAATTCCATTATAGAATCAAGGGAATGATCGAACACAAAATTGCCGTGATGTCAGAATAATCTGGTTGCGTCCGGTCCTTTCCAAATCACTGTTGGTGACAGGTCAGCGATGCCGCATTTTTCTTTTTCTTCTTCTTCTTCTTCTTCTTCTTCTTCTTCTTCTTCTTCTTCTTCTTCTCTCTGTCTTGTCTGTCTCACTGTCTTGCCTGTCTGTCACACACACATGGATAAAGATTGTTATCGTTCAAGATATAATTTTATTTTTTGATGTTGGAAACAGAAATAACGCTTTCTACTCTCTCTGGTGTACATACATTGCAAAACACCCCCCTCCACCCCCTCCCCCCAAAAAAACAACAAAAAGAACAAACACACACACACACACACACACACACACACACACACACACACACACCTTTTATATTAGCTAATCAGATGTCAGAAGTTTTAGCATGTTTTAATATAGTAGCTAGTCAAGTGTCAGACGCTTGAGCTATCTTTTATATACTGCTGATCTGATGTCAGAGTTTCGAGCTAAATATTAAAATTAATATTTAGGTCAGGTGTTTTATATATCCATTAGCTGGTGATGCGAACACATTTATTGTTTGTTTGTTTTTTATTTTGGTATATGCGAATGATTTAATTAAATGAAAATGCTGACAATAAATATTTTTTTTTTAAAAAAAGATCCTTATAAGACTCACAATCTTTTCAAACATTCTGTATGTGAAATATTAAACTTGATGCTACGTTTACTCATTGGTCACTGGAATTCATGAATCTGTCGTTCTGCATCATTATTCTGCTGTATGAATTAAATAAATACTATCTGTAAGGTTATCAATTTATAGTTTTTTGTTACAGTTATTTTTTAAATCATGAATTAAGTATAGAATACCTGTGAGATCTACTTTGTTAACGAATACCTGTGATATCTATGAAGTAAAGCACACCTGTGAGATCTAAAAAGTTTATACTTGTGACATATACTACGTTAACGAATACCTGTGATATTTATTAAGTAAAGAGTTCCTGTGAGATCTACAAAGCAAAGAATGAATGTGAGATCCACTAGTTATTGCATATCAGCAGATTTCAGTCACAAGAAATTATTGCTAAAACATCCATACACGTACTGTTCAACATCCGTTGCTCTTTCTTCTAAATACTCATCTAAATTTCCTCTAAATACTCATTTAACCTTACTAAATTTTGTGTGTGTGTGTGTGTGTGTGTGAGAGAGAGAGAGAGAGAGAGAGAGAGAGAGAGAGAGAGAGAGAGAGAGAGAGAGAGAGAGAGAGAGAGAGAGAGAGATTTGGATTTTTAACATAGCTTTAACAATTCTCAGTCATATCAATACGATGTCTGCAGTGAGGCAGTTTATAGTGATGTCTAGCACTGGGGCATCATGACGCAGACATGTAGCATGATAATCCATACAGTCACATTATCTTGACACCAGGCCGACCAGTCCTAACACTAACCTCTTCATGCTGAACGCCTAGCGAGGCAGCTGTTAGTTCCATTTTTATGTTTTTAGCATGACTTCGACGGCGTTTGAACCCGCGACATCCAAGGCGACGCTCTTACCACTAACTTATGCCTTCTGTTGCTATGTGGTGAGAAAGAATTTACAAAATTTTACTGTCAAATTGTAACAAAAAAATAACCTTAGTTTCCCGAAAAAGAAAAAAAAACTTTTTCCGTGAGACCTTCTACCATCTGCTGACTTGTATGGATACTTGTTACATTTGTTCCGTAACAAAAACTTTACTAAAGGTCATTCGTCTATTGGCCCCTATACTCATTATACAATAGATCTAAATAGGAATTCTTGACCAAATTCCAAATTTCTTTAACAATCATTAAATTATGCAGTGGCATGCACGACTGTTGTTAAAATATATTGAAATTTTAAAGGTTTGTAAAAAGATATTGTTTCTAAATTCGTCGAAATTTGATAAGCTGTTGTAAACAAATCCAGCTAACACTTTATTATATCTCGCTTATTTTAGTCCTGCGAGAACTCTGATTATTCAAACTCTATAATTCTTCTTTAATTTCTTTGAAAAGGTGATTGTTTTCATTGCAAGTACAATATCAGCTGATCTTTCGGAATATCTGACGATAAGTTTGTACCCTGTGATAAATAAACAATAGGCTTTTAGGACATGACATCGCATTTCTGTATTTGTCCTCACTACATCCTCAGGAAAGATCGCCACCAAGTGGTTATGTTGATAACCTACATCGAATTCTGACGTCAATACAGTCTCCAAAATAGCTCCATCAAAGAGCGCAGTTTATAAATCTCGTTCTCTCTTCATCAAAATGTCTCAGCTGCTACGATACGGGAAAAAGTTATTGTCAAAGGTTGAATTAATTCAGGTGAAAACGAGAAAGGGGGTCATTCCAGTCACGATCTCTTAGTGCCCAACTTCGAGCCAACTTTCACACGCTAGCTCCGGCCTGGTTGTCCCGTACGCTGCATGGAGTAAATGTTATGTTCTTGCACATTCAGACATATACACACGTAAGCGTGCCTACCTGCATATCGTCATGGGCGACCAATGGTGACAACTTTTCTGCATGATGATGAGCGTATTGAGATGGCCCTGGACTTTTTAAAAGACTGTTTTATATTTATAGAATCTGACTTTGTATTTTAACACATTAATCCCCGGAGGATTTAACTGTTTTCGCATGAAATGCTAGTAGGAAACACATTTTGATGACTATTTCTGAATACACCCTAATACATCGACTTCCAAGCAATATTCCGTTAGACAAATGGCTAGTTGTGCTAAAGAAAATGCTTTTCATTGGTTAGTTTGCTGGCGCATGAGCAGAAGGTGAAAATTTGTATTTTTTAATTTTTTAATTTTTTTATCTGTTTTTTATTTATTTATTTATTTATTTTTTTTATTTTTATTTATTTATTTATTTTGCTTAACGGACCCACAATTTTAGTATGGTGAAGACTGTTTATCAAAATGTCCATCTTATTCTACTTTTTGTTTGCACGTTAGACCGATCTGCAGTAGATCTGAGGCCATAAAGCTAAAATCTGGATACAAATTCGGATTCCGACCACGGGTCCAAAAACTGAGGCTTTTCCCTCTGTATTTTGTAGTGCAACTAAAATGTCCAGATTATTTGGTATCATTGTAGAGCTAAATCTGTCTACCTTTCTATAATACCACCCACTTGAGCGTATCATGCACAACATTTACGTCACAGACCTTGGAAGTAGGCTACTGCCTCATGCACGTAAAGTCGTCGCTAGGGGCCAATGTGTTAAGGTTGTTACCTTTTTGCATTATCTTTGTTTCATAAGCTTTTTACAGTATAGATAAATTTACTTGTCACTATATTGTCCGGATTTTGATGATGTGTCCATTAAACCCTAATAATATACATACATATAGAAAAAGGACCGCTCCAGTGGCCTAAGTGGTTAGAACGACCGCCTCTGGGGGCTTTGAGAGGTTTGTGTTAGGACTGGTCGATCTAGTTAGTGTCAGATAATGTGGCTGGGTGAGACATACTGCTGCATGTCTGCAGCATGCTACTGCAGTACTGGACATCACTATAAACTACCACAATGCAGACATCGTAGCGATATGGCAAAATAATTGTTAAAGCTTTGTTAAAATTGAAATCACACACACATTAAAAGCGAATTACCTATATATTATTTTTCTCTCTCATAAAGAAACAATATATTATATGAACACATTAAACTAATATATCATTATCACCGAACGTTCGAGGACGGCACGTGATCTCATATATATATATATATATATATATATATATATATATATATATATATATATATATATATATATATATATATATATATATATATATATATATATATATATATATATATATATATATATATATATGTGTGTGTGTGTGTGTGTGTGTGTGTGTGTGTGTGTGTGTGTGAGAGAGAGAGAGAGAGAGAGAGAGAGAGAGAGAGAGAGATGTTTAAAGTGGATGCTATCTGGCAGGAAATTGGGTCATAAGTGAATGACCGCGAGGTATTTACTAAAGAAAGCCAATCGTCTAGTAAGTTACTTTTATAGAGTATTCTACAGGGTTTACTAATATTCAGTTAAATATTGAGTGTTCTACAATTTAAACACAGATTTAGTATAGTTAAAATTGAAACACAGATTTAGTGTAGTTAAAATTTATTTAGACCTGATTGTTGTATGCCCTGCACCATAACTGTTATCGTGCAACTTGAAGACGAACATTATTAATCTTTATGGACTTTTACAATGATGGTCAGGTACTACACTGAGTCAAATCCGAAAAAAAATAACAAGGTATTATGATTTTGTTCAACACGCAGTTTTCATCATGATGTTTTCATTATGATATCACAGTTTACGATATCAATCCAGTTTGTACTGAGTCTTGAAATATTCAGTAACTTCAACATATATGATGCCGAATATATTTATTGGGCTGTGTATATAATTATTTTCTAAGGAATACCGACATATGAGGATCGAAATAAAGTGAACAGTCGCCATTCGAAAGTAAGCGTAATAAAATCCAATTTAAAAACTGACACGCATTACTGATAGAATGGCTACTAAGGCTTACATGATCTGTATGACTTTCTTTCCTTCTGACTAGTTCCAACTTGGACACAGATTTGTACGTGTGTGCGCGCGCGCGTGCGCGCGTGTGATTTGGATTTTAATGTAGCTTTTAGCTGTAGCTTTTAACAAGTTTTCAGTCATGTCGCTGTGACGTCTGCAGTATGGAAGTTTATAGTGATGATCTAGAACTGAAGCATTATGTCGAGACATGTATTATCATGTCCAACCAAGTCATATAACATTATCCTGACACAGACCAACCAATTCTAACAATACCCTCTTAATGCTGCGAGTACCATTTTAAGTCTTTGATATGACATGGCCGGGGTTTTATCCCGCGAACGGTCTTAACTAAATATGAAGTTATATTAACTACCGTTAGACGTCGAGCACCAGTCATGGTCGAGGTTGATAGCAGCTACAGATACCCGATGACTTGTTTTCACTTGTTGCTAGGAGATGGGAGAAGAAACCATTATATGTCTTCGTTAGTCAAGGTTCCGATATGTTAACCCTATCTACATCTTGGGGGATCGAACAGATACTTTTGTGCTTTGTTCTAACGCCATCAATTGGATTTAATTAGTTGCCTCCCTTGGTAGGCAATGCCAATGTAACGGCTGGCTCGGTATCAAGGGTTATCAGTACAATATTGCACAAGTCCCTGGTCAGAGGTATTGTGCAACTTGGAAAAACAACACTCGACACCGCCTTAATACTCGTTTATCTAAAGAATGACCTCTACGGTGTAATTTGCCCGGTCATAGAGTGGATATGGTAATCTGAGATGGTATCTTGAACAAGACAACACACGAGCCCCCATAAAGATAAAAAGAGAATTTAATTAAAATACAATTAAGAGAAGAATGACACAGTAAATTACAATTTTCTTTCCTTCTGACTATTCTTCGTTCAGAAGTACTTCAAAACTGAAGCTTTAAAATGGCAGATACGTTAATTAAAATTCAAACACTAATAAAATAGATGAATTTAACCATTAATAACTGATAGTAACTTTCATCATGAAATCGAATGTTCATTAACATTGGACTGTTGGGTGATTCACAATGTTCGTCGACTGGTTTTTTCCTTCTGCGTGCGTCACGACTTTAGCTTGCCCTTTGATTGAACGGGGAATTCCACACTCTGACTTCTAACTTCTTTTCCCTCCTTTTCTTGACTTCTTTTCCCTCCTTTTCTTGACTTCTCGCTAATTCTCACTCTTTCCAAACAAACTATTTTCCTTTGAAAAGAATAGGGTAAAATGCCCTAAGCATCTTGTTATGCTTTAAGAGTTGAGATTGTCCGTCCATCTTTCTGGTTCGAACAATCAGATCTTACTATCAGTGTTAACTTTTATACGGCTAACAAATACTACACAAGTCTTCAGATCAATAGAGCTATACTGCTAATTATCAACATCAGAATTTGGGAAAGTCACATATATTCCCGTAAATCATTACGTAAAGTGAGGTAATATATCATAACACCAATCCATATTCACTAATATGATAAATTCAAAATTAATGTAGCACTTTCCAATCATAAATGTTCACAGCGGGTTTTCTACAACACCCATTAACCTACCTAAGTATATAAGGTGAAAATGCTAATTCAGAATTCAAAAATACATTATTAAATCAATGTAATACCGAATTATCAAAAATATGAACACATCATGCATCTGTAACGAAGAAACATCATATCAAAGTACGTTATTAAATCAATGTAATACCGAACTATTTGTATCATAGTATCAATACATTATGCATCTGTAACAAAGAAAAAATAAATTACATCATGATAAATGTGAATTTGAGTTAAATACCTTGTGTTTTTGGCGTCTTACAGTCGTTCCACATTCAGTTTTTCCCTGGAACCCAATACTTTTTTACGAACGTCCTTTCCTAAAGTCCTGGTAATTACTTCTACCTTCGGTTTCTCTCTTGCAGAGAAATTTTTAGACTAATTCAAACTCATAAGCTCAGAGAATATATTTGCCTGATCCTACGGTTCGACACCCCCCCCCCCTCCTTCTACATTTGACCAATCGGAATAAATGCTATTCCTACGGACATTTTGAAAAACCGTCTATCAAGATGCCAAAAATGCCACTTGGGGTCGAAATATCACCCTACCATTTGTTTCAAATCACTTTGACATCTATACGTGAGAAATTCTCTCTCTTAAGCGTGTCAAACACCAAGTTCGGTTCTACTATCAATATTCTAACAGCCTAACCCAGTTAAGTAAACATTCTTTCGTCCAAACTCCTACTCCAAGACAGTTAATTGTCGGCTAGACTAAGAATTAATTAATGAATTTCACTGGCGAAAAATTTGGCACTTGACAGCCAACTAACCAACAGCGTGTAACAACGGTGTATTGTACAACGACCGAAAATGTTGGAGGCAGTTGACTTCAAAACAATGCTTTGTAAGTTTAATATCGAAAGTATGATTGCGTAACTAGAGAAAAGCCAATAAAAGCGTATATGAGCGAGAGTTAATTATACAAACACTGACCGGCAGTGGAATATTGGTTATTTATTAGTCCATTCAAAGTGTGTTCACACCTTGTCTTATATAAGAACTTTTTTTAAATTTTGAAGAACTTAATTTTGATTGGATGCGGTGGCTTAGCGCCACATCCATTGAAATTAACAGACCCTAAGCACAAACATATTTGCTAGCGAAGATGACCAGTAGATGACACATAATAAATCTATCCGGCTCATCGCCGCACCCAAAGGACTTGTTTGCTGAATCGAAAAGGTATTCAGTCAGTACAGGTTCTCCATATTAATAGAAAAAGAATCATTTTAAATGGCAAATATTTATACTGTACAAAAGATACATTACTGCTGATCTTCGAGTGGAATATATTTTAGGCCGTACTTATATCGAGCAGTAAAATGATCGTTGCATTCATCATACGTACAGGTGTACACCTTTCGGCCATATCAAGCACGCATGCTGATGTAGACAAACTGTGTATTTTGGCCGTATCAAGCATACTTTCGATGTGCACTTCTTTGTCTTTTGCATCATTATATAGTAAATTATATGGGCTTGTTTTAGTATTCGCTTCATTTCCAAATTTCAATAAAACCAGGTTATCGAGGCCATAAACTCTCGAAGTGGACAGGACCAATATCAACCTCTGAAAGAGCCTAGACGGGGGCGTGGAGACAGGTAGCGTCATATTTCCTTGTTACAAGGAATCGTCCGTTAACAAAATAAACAACCCAAAAATATACCAAAAAAAGGTGAGCGAGAAAGAATAAACAACCAAGAAAACGTACCCAACATCATCCCTCAAGACCCCCATCCAATCCCATCACAAAGAAAGAAGCAAAACAAAAATAGAACAAAATTAACAAAATAAATATTTATTAAAAAAATGATTGAGTTTAACATGTAAGGGCTAATTAAGTAATAACATCTTGTGCTGCGTCCATTCAGAATTAAATTAAGCTAATGTAGAAAGAGTAACAATTGTGTTATCAATACATACTGCACAATCACTCATTACGTTACTATATTAATGAGTATTGGTGATGCTAATTTTTTTTCATAGCACAGTATTAATATTTCCTTACACCGATTTCTTCTGGAACAGACAAACTGTTCAACATGAAAATCTTACCACCCGATCCACTAAAAACAAATAATATCAAGACTTTTTTTTCCAGACGCCATACTTACCAAAATTCAACACCCTTTAAAAAATACTACTACTACCACTACTACTACTGCTGCTACTACTGCTACACACATACACACGTACACACGCACAAACACATATACACATAAACACACACACGACCCCCGCCCAGGTACATAGGTAAAAGCTATGGAATTATGGCAATTAGAAGTTGTTGGACTTGGGGGTCATGTGAAAGTAGTGTAATAATGATACATTGCTTATGGGATTAAAATCTCCGAGATGAATTACCATATATATCCAAAATCATTGTACATTCTGTATCACCTTCATAACTCATGCTGAACATTGAACACTTAATAGAAAAGAAAATGAACTGTTAGTACCTATTTTGGGGGGTTATGAGTGGTACGCCACCACTCTGTTGTTGACACGCTGGGTAGTTGGTCATTGTTAACGCTACGTTCAAAAATTGCTCAGAATCATTTAGAAACAGATGTTTTAGATGTTATTAAGAAACCTTGACGATACATATGGACCGGCAGCCAATTATACCACCTGATTTACACGCATAAGGGTAGTTTGACGGAATTTTCTTTCTGGGTCTATGCAGTTTGCTTAGAGTAATATGTGGACCAAACAGTATAGACCTTGATCTGGCAGCGTATTTTGTGACGACATATTAGGGTCTATGTTGTTAGCATTTTGGATTAGAACCTGATTTACACGCATAAGGGTAGTTTGACGGAATTTTCTTTCTGGGTCTATGCAGTTTGCTTAGAGTAATATGTGGACCAAACAGTATAGACCTTGATCTGGCAGCGTATTTTGTGACGACATATTAGGGTCTATGTTGTTAGCATTTTGGATTAGACCTATAAGCGGGACAAACGGTAGTTTGTCGAAGACCGGCCACATTCTGGCTGCAACTGGGGTGAAAGAATAACTCCTTTAACCCACAACAGTTAAAACGATTACATTGTTTTATTTTGAGGAGTGGATGGTTCATTGTGATTATAAATGATCATCTGTTTCCCCGGAATAGAAGTACTCTGTACAATAGTGTGTGTGTGTGTGTGTGTGTGTGTGTGTAAAATTTGGATTTTTAACGTAGCATTATCAAGTTTCCAGTCATATTATCCTGACGCCAGGCCGACAAGTCATAACACTGACCATTTTATGCTGAGATCCTAGCGAGGCAGATGTTAGTACCTTTGTTATAAGTCCTTAGTCTGACTCGGCCGTGATCGAATCCGTGACCTTCAGCAACCGAAACGGACGCTGTAACCACTAGGCCACCGGAGCGGCGTGTACAATATTGTTTTTGTTTTGTAGTATCTGCAGTAATACCTAAACGTCTATGAATTTACGAAGTACGTATATGCATACACACAATGCACTGTTCTATGGACATTCGTCTAACCTCCCCATCCACCCATGTACCAAACTTATAAATATATGATCTAAAAATGCTCAGTTGCCAGATACATAAATTTAAAAAAAATCATCTAATTTCGAAAGAAAAAAAAAAGAAAGGCTCGCATTAAAGTTTGACAAGCGAAAGTTACAATCAAAGGGAAAATAATTTTTCACATTGCATACTTGCCATTGCAAAGGATACAAATTTTGTTATAATTATTGAAAGAACCGACTGTTATCACACTGTTTGGAAGCTGGTTTCATTAAAATTCTACGGACAGATAAAGTATGTTTTACCATTCCAGACTGGATTTTCGTATGTATTTTTATTGTTATTTCTAAGATATTCACGTACATGTACCTGAAATACTATTTGGAGTCTTGTGTGTGTGTGTGTGTGTGTGTGTGTGTGTATTATGCAAATATGGACGGCTGATACTGTTGTGAATCTTACAATCTCAATAGCCATATGTCTAAAGCATCTAGCATACAGAGTACATGGTTTAGGTTTTGTTGCCAGTTCCTAATATGTACTATTAATGTATTGATTTTACAAAATACCTACTTTGAAATGTAATTGTTTAATCTGCTTAGCACTATGTGTCATATAAAAGCCACACCATGAGACAAAAAGAAAACAAACTGATATGATAAATGTGCGTCTTTTGTACATTCTCGTGTCAGCAGATGTATAGTTACTTTTAGTTTATTTATTTGTTTTGTTCTTTTCTGACATCAGCCGATGTACAAATACAATCAATTTCAGTAGCATTATGCATTTTGTACACTATTGTATCAACAAATGTACAATCCATTTCAATAGAATTATGCGTTTTGTACACGTGTTCTCAAATTCAATCGATATACTTGTGTTCAAATGCAAAAGATGTCTATTTCGACCAAAATAAATGGAATCTTTTACACAATATCACTACATTCCCAAAAGTAAATTTCTGTTTATAATACAGCGTTTTATGCAATATTGCTACGACATATACTTTTTTTTTTAAAACTTAGACTTTAACATCATTCTTTCACATTGCAGGTTTCATCAAAACATTATAAGATTATCGTGTGTATCAATATATCTTCACCCTATATGTATATTGTGGTTTTCATGGTAAATAAAAATATTATATTTTATTTTTTTCTATGTTGATACAGCATATATTTTCATCGTATGGCACCAACAACTTAATAGTGCAACACGTGATGAAGCCAAGAGATGAAATATATAGTTTTTGGTACCAAAAAATGAAATATCCGCTATTAAAGAAAATTGCCTTTTTTATATACCAAACTTGTTCCAGAATCAAAGTTTAGAAGATCAAACTCATTCTTCGGCACAACACCCACACACCCACCCCACTTTTCGTAAAATCATATCACTTTCACAACCTAATCACAAAATATACATGACTTATGAAAGCCGTAGGATCGGGTTGAAATAATCTGACATAGTAAATTATATTTCTGTCATTTTGTATACGATTTGACTCTCTGAAAACAATGTAAGTCCGATTCAGCATTGCACCACATTGGGTTTTGTCGTCGTTTGCAAGGAAGTAATTGGAAATAACTTCAGAGAAACACGATCGGCGTCTGTCAGATATCTTCATCGAGATTCGTTTCCGTGTCTAAAATGTAAGGCAGTTTCCATTTATTTCGTTTAGCTCTAAAGACACTGTTGTTGTTTTTTTGTCGTTGCAGGTAAAAGCGTCAGTAGCGTGATGGTAAATCTTATATTTTAGGAGCGTACTACCTAGATGGGTCGGGACAAATGGGGCGTTTGCACTGGGCGCCATAGACCTTAAGGCACTAAAACAAAAACCTTCATCCTTGCTCCGGTCGCCATTTAACATTAATAAGACATTGTATATTATTCTCATTCACATCCTTTGCCTCAAACAATAAATATCAGCAACACCAACATTAAATTCACAGTCAGTACGAAACCTAGGTGTTACTCTAGACAGTACTCTCACATGGCACCAATATGTCATGAACATATGCGAGGCTGCATATCTTGAGCTGAGACGTTTCAGCTCCATTCGTAAATATATTTCAGCTGATGCCACTAAAACACCTGTGTGTTCACTAGTACTTGCAAGACTGGACTATTGTAACTCAATTATGTCTGGTTCGCCTCAATTTCTACTCCAGAAACTTCAAAAAGTTCAAAACACAGCTGCGGGGATCAGCTTTAGTGTATCACGATCAGAGCACACCTCCCTGCTTCTCTGTACCCTAGACTGGATAACCATTCAATTCAGAATATAACATAAAATTTGTTCTCTGTGCTACTTTCACTGAAGGATTCCAGTCCAGCATATCTATCCGGCCTCACCTATGTGTACACACCACCAAGATACTTACGCTACTCCTCAGTCAGTCTTGTACTCATTATTCACACAATGAAAACGAAGTCATATGGACAATGTTATTTTGCATACCAGATCCCGGCTATATGGAACGAATTGTCCATTGAAATTAGGCACAAAGACAATGGACCCTTTTAAGTGTGCTCTTAAAACTCACCTTTGTCGACTGCAAGAAGAAGCTTAAAGGCCTAATAATGTATCCTACCTTAGTTGTTTTTTGTTGTTGTTATTTTGTTGATTTTTTTTGTAGTAATATCATTATAGACGTTGTAAAGTGCTTAGAGCTTCGAAAGATAAAGCGCTATACAAAGTCCTCATTATAAATATCATGATTATGATATTATTATTAATATGCTTATATATATATATATATATATATATATATATATATATATATATATATATATATATATATATATATATATATATATATATATATATATATATATATATATATATATATATATATATATATATATATGTATATATAATGTGACAATATAGGAATGAAAAGTAAGCCTATATTTCACACTTATGTTCATAATAAAAGATGTTATTAATGAATATGCTAAATAGAATTGGTTGGTTCTTCACCTGCCCAATTAGAGGAAAAGGGTATATGGCAAGGGCCTCAATCCTAAAGGGACCTCGGTTTTTATATAAACATGTAATAATAAAATAATAAATATACTTCGTTGTGTACTTAGTTGTCTTGGACTTAGTTGTTAGATTCTCGATGTGGCTACTACTACTACTACTATTACTACTACTACTATTACTACTACTACTATTACTACTACTACTACTACTACTATTCTGTTGCGAATACATTTTATCGTAATAACGATCCAAGTTCTGTGTCAACTAAGATTACCTAGTGACTAATACATGGGTGATAACTCATACAATCTCTATTTAGAAATCTGCCAGAGTCACTTTTCCTAACTACATCCTCTGGACCAGAGTACCGCGGCGTGAAAGAGATACAGATATTTTGAGAGTTGTTGGTTGCGTTTTACGTTTTTGGTAAGAAATAACTCATTTTTTTCCGTAATACAAACAGTAAATGAGAACAATGAAGGGCCGTTTAATTCATCATACGATCGTAATATGTTGTAATATTGCCAATGAAAAAAGACTAGCACGTTAGATCGTAATTTCGGGGTGGCAATTTCGATAGGTAGTACCCTTCCCCTCCTTATAATCGAGCAATCCATAAATTCAAAATTAACATCTGAAAGATTTTCCTGACCATTCCTGGTGAATTCACGTTAATCTTTTATATCTCCTGTATAACATGCCAACCAAATTCAAGTTGAACATCCTTTAAAATGTGCTCCCCAGTCCACAGGGGCTTGTTACGAAGCAAATTAGACAAACCATTTGATTTTGATGGGTGTGTGGTTTGGGATTTTCTTTTGAGACAGTATGTTTTGGGTTTTCCCCCTCAAGAATATGGTTTAACAGCTCATATAATGTGTATTAAAATTTTCTTTTCTCGATAAAGCAGATTAAGAATTTGTTTTAAAGTTCTCTGAGAGCCAGAATTTTCTTTCCAAGAAACTGCCCCCCTCCCGTCCTTTAACTGCTCTTTCCCTGAAAAGGAAATTACTTGTGAGCTGGATCAGAGTCTAGTGGAGGCATACTACTACATATGTACATACTACTACAGATGTATATACTACTACAGATGTATATACTACTACAGATGTACATACTACTACAGATGTATATACTACTACAGATGTATATACTACTACAGATGTATATACTACTACAGATGTACATACTACTACAGATGTATATACTACTACAGATGTACATACTACTACAGAATGTACATACTACTACAGATGTACATGCTACTACAGATGTACATAGATGTATATACTACTACAGATGTATATCATGATTGTTTGATTTTGTTAGCATTTTTAATACATTTTCAGCTGTTACATTATTAATAATATTATCATGAGGAAATGTGACCTGAGGCTGAGTACCTTTTCCAAGAACACACTCAGGCAGCTAACTCAGGCAGACCTTGGATGGTGTCAGACTTGCTTCTTTCTTCCAGCTGTGAATGGAACTGTTTTCCAGCATAGGATTATAATAGAACTTTGCTTGTCACAAAGAACATAATAAGCATGGGCTTGTCATAAAGAACAGATTTATCATGTTTTGTCATAAAGAACATAATTAGCATGGGCTTGTCATAAAGAACAGATTATCATGTTTTGTCATAAAGAACATATTTATCATGGGCTTGTTATAAAGAACAGATTTATCAGGTTTTGTCATAAAGAACAGATTTATCATGGGCTTGTAATGAAGAACAGATATATCACTGAGCATAAGCCCATCATAAAGCATGCACTTATCATAAAAAGTAGACTTATAAGAAGGCATAGGCTTATCATCAAGAATGGGATTATCATAGACTGGGCTAATTATGAAGAAAAGACTTTTTATCATGCATTGACTTATCATCAAACTTGGGCTTATCATCAAGCATGTGCTTGTAATAACAGTGGGGGAATTATCAAGTTCAGACTCATCATACCAAGTGGACCTATCACCAGATATGGGCATATTGTCAAACTCAGGTTTATAATAAAACTATCACCAAACATGTGCATATGGTAAAGCATGGGTTTATCATAAAGCTTGAGCTTGTCATCAAGCACAGACTTGTCACCAAGCATGGTCTTATACAAAATGGGTTTATTATCTAGCATAGGCTTAACATAAAATATGGGCTCATCATTAAGCAATGATATATCATCAAACATAAGCATGTCACCAAGAATAGACTTATATTCAAGCATTGTCTTATAACATACAGGCTTTTCATTAAGCATGGACTTGTCATCAAGCTGTGAAGCACAGACTTATCATCAAATTTGTACTTACTGTGAAACATAGACTTATCATCAAGCTTGGACTCAACGTTCCCTCTAAGCGAATGGTAGGTGTGCACGCAGTGCTCGCTGCACTGCGCAAGCATTACGGAGACGAGCAAAATTTAATGTTGGATTGAGCAAAAATTGACAATTCAGCCGCATGGGGATGCCTGAGCAGCTGCGTGCATGCATGAGTGCAGCTTAGAGGGAACATTGCTTGGACTTATTCTGAAGCATCAATTTATTATCAAGCTTGGACTTACTGTGATACATCAACTTATCATCAAGCTTGGACTTACTGTGAAACAGACTTATCATCAAGCTTGGACTTACTGTGAAACAGACTTATCATCAAGCTTGGACTTAATGTGAAACAGACTTATCATCAAGCTTGGACTTACTGTGAAACAGATTTATCATCAAGCTTGGACTTACTCTGAAGAATCATCTTATCAAGCTTGGACTTCCTGAGAAACATAGACTTATCATCAAGCTTGGACTTGCTGTGAAGTATTGACTTATCGTCAAGCGTACATCATTAAACATGGGCTTGTCATTAAGCATAGACTTATCATCAACCTTGAACTTACTGTGAAGCATGGACATATTATCAAGCATAGACTTATCATCAATGTTACTAATAAATTTGTAAGAATCAGCTGGTCAGCTATGTTTCTAATATGTAGGTAATTTAATTGGGCCTGGTGGTCTATGTTACAGATATGTAATTTTGCCACTGGCTATGTTACTATTAAACATGTAAGTTGTACTGGTAGCCTATGTTATTAATATGTATGTATATAATTTGTACTAGTGGCCTATGTTATTAATATGTATGTAATTTATACTGGTGGTCTGTTATTCATATTTATGTTGTTTGGACTAGTGGCCTATGTTATTAATATGTATGTATATAATGTATACTGGTGGCCTATGTTATTAATATGTATGTTGTTTGGACTAGTGGGATATGTTATAAATATGTATGTATATAATTTGTACTATTAGCCTATGTTATAAATATTTATGTATGTAATTTGGTATGGTAGCCTATGTTTTTAATATGTATTTATGTAATTTGGGATGGTGGCCTAAGCTAATAAATAAGTGTGCATGTAATTTGGTTTGGTTGGCCAGGTGTTTTGTGTTAGTGATATGTATGTAATTTTGTCACCTACCTATGTTATGTATGTAATTTGGGTCAATGACATGCTGCTAATATGTATGAGATTTGGACTTGTGATCTATGCCACTAAAATGTATATGATTTGGTCTGGAGGCCTATGTTTCTAATATGTAATTATACCAGTGGCCTATGTTTATTAATATGTATGTAATTTGCATCAGTGGCCTATGTTGCTCATATGTATGGAATTTAGTCTGGTGGCCTTTGCTACAAAAATGTATGGGTATAATTTATACTGGTGGCCAAGTTTATTACTATATATATATATGCATGCTGTTGTTTTTGGTTTGAACACCATTTTTCAACATGCATATGGTGGCCTGACCAGCATAAAAGCTGGAGGAGCCTTCAACCCATGGAAGGGGGCCCCAAGTGGTCTAAAGCGCTGTTCATTACGGATCACTGCCATCTTACCTCTGTCTGCATGGGTTCGAGTGTAAGATTCGGCTAATGTAGTTATGTGAGAAAGCTTGCCAGTAGCTTCTCGTGGGTCGGTGGTTCTTTCTGGGGTGTTTCCCAGGTTCTTCCTCCACCAATAATACTGGCCACCATGTATAGCCTATTTTGTGCTGAAAAATGGTGTTAAACCCTTAAAAAAACACCATAAACAAACAACTCATGGAAGGCTACTGGCAAGCTTTGTCTCATAGCCATATAATAGCGTGCTGTCTGATCATTCGCAGCTACCATGGTGCAGATGTTTCAGACCGAGTAGTGCATATTGTCCAAGACTTAATACCATGCAGACGTAGATGAGGTGGCATTTATTGATAAATACAGTACTTGAGACCACTTAGCCAGTGTGGGCCCTACATGTACGTATATAATTTGGGCCAGTGACCTATATATATATATATATATATATATATATATATATATATATATATATATATATATATATATATATATATATATGGGCCCGTGGCCTATGTTAATAATATGTATTTGTTTAATTTGGGTTAGTGGCATATCTTATTAATTATTAATATGTATTCAATATGGGCAAGTTACCATTGTTACTAAAATAAATTATTTTGAAAAGTGAAGAATAAAACAATACAGACCAGTCTCCTTACAAGTTACAATCTTGGAATTACAATAATAGTTAATTCAACATTTGATGACCTATTGATTAGCTCATTCTTAAAGTAGGATTCTGATAAAAAAAATATTGAAAACACTGGGAAGAGGACCCGGAAATCTTTTTTTGTTTCTTTGCTTTCATGGGCAGTCTTCTATTTTGGATAGGATTAAATGTTATTTAAATAATTTCATGCTTACAATACCTAAAAAAATTGTTCTTTATATTTTAGGGATTCAACCTGCAGCCATGTGGAAGATTTTTTTTTCAAACAAGGTACATGTACCAGGCTTTACTTTGAGTCAACTACAGATGCGTTGTTCAAGGAATTTGTCTTCCAGTGAATTTTTCCAGTCATATTTACAGAGAAGAGGACATCCATTGATGAATAGTCATTGTCAAAATCAAAAATATTATCATGGGGCCTTTGTGAGAAATCAGAACTGTGCAGCTTTGTACCAAGTTGATGAAAACCTTTGTGCATTGTCTCTTTGGCATGTGCCAAGAAGATATTACACTCAAGAAGAGGAGAGCAAATGGAAGTTTATTTTGTCAGAATTTATGCAGATACAACATTCTCCAAAGCCTGCTGTCGTCTATGGACTGTTGGGTTTAATTCCTTTTTTTGTTGCACCTTTTCTCATGGTTGATGCTCATGCATATCTACCAATGTTTGTCCAGTTTCAGTTTTTCTATTGCGCATTACTGTTATCATTTTTTGGAGGAGCAAGGTGGGGAGTGGCAGTCACAGTGGGAAGTGGAGTCCCACCAGATTGGCAAAATTTAGGATACACTTTTGTCTCTCCTTTTATTGCTTGGCTTAGTTTACTTAACAGTTCACCATTATCGGGATTCTTCATGGCTATCCTGGGCTTAACTTGGGCTGCTTATTTTGATTTTACACAACCAGGTTATCCCTTTTGGTTCAAATCATTAAGAGTGGTGCTCACAGTTGGAGCAATTATTTCATTCCTTTTCACCTTTACTTGTTATATAAAACTTGAAGAGAAGCAGTCCACCAAAAAGCTTGAACAAAAGAAGGTATCCCCCAAAAGTGGATATCTTAAAGTTTAGATCTGAAAATGATCAAATAAATATTGTTTAAGATTGTAGCTATTGATTGTTGTGCTTCAAGCAATCAATTTCATAGTTGAAAATTGTTTTACATTGTTGTGTTGAATTGTTATAATACAAAAATGCATGAAACAATTGTTACAGGAGTTCATATTATTGTTTATGCCTCATATTTATCATTGTGCTGTGAGAGGGTCTGTCACAGTCTTATTTTTAAAACGAATGAGCTATCAGTATTCTGCTAGGAGTCAATGACACATTCTTATTTTAATAAGACTTAGTTATCATCGTTGTTTTGGGAGTCTGACACACATTCTTATTTAATAAGACTTAGTTATCATCATTGTGTTGGGAGTCTGACACACATTCTTATTTTAATAAGACTTAGTTACCATCATTGTGTTGGGAGTCTGACGCACATTCTTTTTTTAGAAAGACTTTTTTATCATAATTGTGTTGGGAGTCTGACACATTCCAGTTTTATTAAGACTTAGTTATCATTATTGTTTTGGGAGTCTTACATTACCATTTTAATAAGACTTAGTTATCATCATTGTGTTGGGAGTCTTACATCCCATTTTAATAAGACTTTGTTAGCATCATTGTTTTGGGAGTCTGACACACATTCCCATTCACATTCACACATTCAATTTTTAATAAGACTTTGTTATCACAGTCCACATTTTTCATGAAGTTTGATTGCTAACAATAGAGGAAAATCATTGATTGTGAATTGTTCACTTAATTATGAATTAGAATTATCATGTTACCTTTTTAATAAATGAAACACGAAATCAATCAAGCTATCAAGTTGAAATTAAATTCATTAATTTTTCAATTAAAACTGTTAAAAAATTATATCGATTTATTATATGTAATGGATGTGGCTATCCATTCTCTCTCTCTCTCTCTCTCTCTCTCTCTCTCTCTCTCTCTCTCTCAATCAACCAGCCAATCATTCAATCAATCAATCAGTTTGCATGTCTACTTACCTTGGTACTTATCCATATCACTACCTTCTTCAGATACCAAGATGCTTTTCAGGGAAATTCTAATACATGTATATAGAATGTAGCCATTCATTTGTGTGTCATATTCTCATTTCTGTTCAAAATATGTTCGAATTCATTTATTGTACCTCTTTTTTATATGGCCACCATTTATTTCCCCCATATGCATATCAGTTTACCGGTATGCACATTTGTCATGGAAGCCGATTTGTTGCGTTCCCATCTTATATACATACTATTATACTTTATAAAACTTGGTAGGGAATTCATCTTGATTAATACTGTACCTTTTATCATAAATGTAGATCACTGTGACCTTTATTTCATTCTTTACAGACTTTTCTTAAACATGTATCTTAAGTGTATTTATTGCTCAGCTCTGTTTGTGTTAGAATCATACAGGATGCTAATTGTATGCATCTTTATTAATAGTACCAGTACACCCATATCACTAAAGAGTCAGTGTGACATTGCATATTTATACATAAAATTGGGTTTCTGCACCAAAATTTTGTACCATAGTGATACAATCCATTATGTTTTTGAATGAGTTTTAGTTTTAAATGTTAATGTAATTCTAATACACAATTTAATTAAATAATTCCCCTCGAAATATATCTGGAAACAACTGTGAATGATCCACAGACTGATCATAAAACATGAATGTATATTTATTTATCAAGTCCCCCTTATATAATTTCCACGCTTGATCTAAATCACAAGATAATGTTCAGTAAAACTAATCATTTCCAAGGCAAATTCCACTAACCCTTGAGTATTAAAGCAAACAGCTTGTTTACTACTTAATCACATAAGTCATGTAGGCAAGACTCCATTCACAACCCTCAATCATGGACAAAAATCAAGCGCACAATGTAAATTATATATATATATATATATATATATATATATATATATATATATATATACACATAACTCATGCTTTACTATTTAGATTAGACAGACGTTTTTATGAATTTAAATAATTTTTGTTGATCACAATATTCATAAGATCCAGATTTGCAGTTACTGAAAATATGTACTTCATTGACATTGGTCATCAGTAACTTGATTTGGTTGTCAGAATGCTTATTCAACCCAACCATTGTAAAAGGGGACCCATAAACCAAACCCCCAAAAAATGGCTTTATATTTCTGATTGATTTATCAGACACCATGTTGATTCATTTTCATTTGATGATTCATTTTTCCTTTTAACTGGTAAACAAATTCTTACATATATAGCAACACCTCCACCCATTGAATGTTTATCATATCTGATTGGCATTTTTTAAAGTCTCGTTTACAGGGCACTACGAACTAAACACTACTGGTTGTCACTTCAGGGATACTTAATGCCTGTGACTTTCACCATTACATTATGGTTTCTTAGGGTTGACACTAATAAAATCTTTTCAAGCTGATTTAAAGAGCAGTGATTTTACAATTTACTTTGCAAGAACAACAAATTTTTTTTATCAGAATATTATCTCTAGTTGGATATGACAACAAAGTGTTCTTTTTGTATCTTTTAAATTCGTATTGACACTAGGTAAGTTGGTATTTTGACAATAGGACAAGATAATGTTTGGTGTAAGGTTCCGAAGAAAAGTTCAAACTTCATGTTTTAAAATTATAAAAATTTAAGATGCAGAACTTAAAAGGTTAATGAAAAGCTACAGAACAGGAGCAAAGATTAGTGGAGACTGAATTTATTTTCTGTATGATAAGTTTACAATGGCTACTAAAGATATCTGAAAGACAAGGCAACATGTGATCGCTAATTGCACTCGGGGTTTATTTAAGAAAACATAAAATTTTCATGAGAAAGAGAGTAAAAATATTTTATTTGGTTATTAACTAAATTTGATAGTGGAAAAGTGTAAATACATCTAAATCCATGTTATTGTTGATTACTCATCACATATTGACCGCAAAAGCATCTCTAAATATTTCCCATTATTGGTAATGTTTTTGTATGTCATCTTTTCATGTAACGTTGTGCAATCATTATTATTATTAGCTTAAAAATTGAAGACTCACATTCCAATTGTAAATTAGAAATTTTCTTTTCTCTCCAACCGTCACTTATGCTTGATCAAAAATGTCTGATAAGGTGCGTCTCAAGGCAATAATTACTTCAAAAGAGTTTTTGTTTTGTGAGTTGTTATGTCACTAGTAATATTGTTTGCGCTATCTTTCCAAGGATATGGGAGCTAAGAACTGCATCAAATGAGCTAATTCGGCTTCTGTTCAGTTTTAATTATTGACAGACTAATTGGATATACACTTAGTGGAATGGGAACTGGATCTGCCACTGATTTCTTCCGAGTATGTATGTATGTATGTATGTATGTATGTATGTATGTATGTATGTATGTATGTATGTATGTATGTATGTATGTTTGTATGTATTGTTACGGCTATTGGATTTAATTTATTTATTTTTTATTGTTAAATCTAAATTTGTCATTTAGGGTTTAATATTCATTAATTGGGAGATTTTTTCTAGAAAATTCAGGCTGACTTAGATTCTAGTTGTAAACAGGCTGACCTTGGCTTATTTACCTCATTGTCTGACCTTGCTTCAGATTGATAAACAGGTCTTTAAAACTATTGGTTAATTTCAAGGATAACTTTTATATTTAGTTCTTGGGGTGTAGGAAATATCTAGAATACGTGACTTGCTGAAGGTATTGACCTTCCATGAATTTCTAGAAAATCACGTGAACACTTGTTTACTTAAGAAAAACAGTTATATAGACTTGTTTGGGATAGAACAATTCAGTGGAATATGTGAGCTTTAAGATATTAGTTGTGTATTTTCTGTTTGAGTTTAATTTTAATTATCTTGTTCTGGACTTTGTGTCAATTCATTGAAGAAAGAGGATTTATTATCTATTTGGAGGAGAAAACATGTGCTCATAATTCATTTGGATGATAATTAAACAAGAACTGCATCACGTGACATTGTCAGCCATTTTTTTATTACATCGTCAAGATTCGAACCTGGAACTATTAGAACATTTATTTATCAGGACTCTTGCAATTTCATTAGTGGATTATTTTTGTGAATTCTATATTGGATTAATGTTGGATTTGATTCTCTAAAACTGTAAGTTTATTTATTTTATGAAAATAATTGTACTTAATAAATTCATTGTTCAATTTATACAAGCTTGTTAGTTTTCACTCTTTCTGTGTTGCTGCTTATTCGAGCCTAAGCACGTAACAGTATGTATGTATGTATGTATGTATGTATGTATGTATGTATGTATGTATGTATGTATGTATGTCATTCCATATTTGTACTTGTTCCCTTTTGCTCTCAGAATCTTTCATTTGTTTATTTTGCATTTGCTAAAATATATGTGATAATTTTTGCAACCATGGATGTAAGCGATTTGCTGGATAAATAATATATTCAACTTGAATTATGGCCCCAGTGTTTAATTGTTATTTGGTTGATTTTGAGGTTTTTTTTATTCATTGTTTATTTAGTTAAGCTCATTTTAAGATTCTAACCATTGACTCCTCGAATAAACAGAACATTCTTCACATCTTGTCACATCTTTTATCTTGAAATTATGATTGCCTGGCCTGAGTTTAAGATGATTAATATGAACAAAGGCATTTTTTTCAATAACAACAAAGAGTTGGAGGTAATTAACTCATACCTCACATATTACTTAATTGACAGAAATAAACTGCTACAGTGATTTCTTTTGCATGCTTTTCATCACTCACTGTAGTACAGCACGTTAGTTTCATTTTAATATGTAGAAGTGGCATAGCCCAGTTTGTTTGAAGTTGTGTAAATCAAAGGGGAAACCCCTATTTAACTGCTTGCATTAACTTATTTTTTAAGCCCTGATTTGTTAAACCTTTAAGATATATCCATGTATGGTGTAAATGTCCTTCCTAAAAAAATGATGACGGCATATTTTAAAACTCTTCATCATTTCTTATGAACAAACCTTATCGTTTTAGCTTATTTTCTCGCCGTATCTAGTAAACCTGTTAACTATAACATCTTGGCTGAATGAAATTTCTTAACTATTGTTACTTTTATAAAATATGTTTTCAATGACATCATCATCTGCATCTTTATGAAAAGCAGTCGAAATCACAGTATATGACAAGTCAACCGTTTAGTTTGTGTTGATAGTTGTTTCAATATCGAAATATAACAATTTCAGGCATAATTTCCATCCTATTGTATACACTGTAATACTTTGTAGTGCTTGGTTACTTTTCCATGTGGTTAAAACAGTCAAGACCTTTGTGCAATGAACGTATGACTGAATTATATTAAATTGACTAAGTTTGAGAAAGATTTTATTCCCAAATACACTATTCCCCTTCTTTTTGACAAAATATTATCAACATGTCACCATGTCTTTGTCATTTTTATAACCCTAACAGATCAAATATATCAGTCCTCCATTGTCTCATACACAATGGCATGTATACCAAACTTATTTTCAAATTTAGCATCCATTTTATCACAGTATTTATTATACCAGTGAAGCGTTCATTTATTGTATTTGAACATTAAAACACTCTTTAGTTTTTGTTACTCTTCCAGCTGAGTTAATCAACACAAGAACATTCCATGAATTATTCATATTTGTCAATGTTTGTTATTATTTATTCGATCATATCAAATATTAATGTTGTACATTTTGCATGAATTTGATTCGGTAGAGTGTAGATGATATAATTAATATCTAATTGATAGCTTTGAAATGAGTATCATAGTAAAATGTTCTCATCATCTTTTATGGAATGCACTCATCTGGTGAATGCAAATGTGGCAGTCTAACAACCAGTACTAGTTCAACTGAATCTAATACTTTGAGTTTACTGCTCAAGATTAATGTATGTGTTGTTCAACCTTACTAAATAATTACCATGGTCATTACAGCCTGAACATTTGTATTAAATTTTTTTCTGCTACCAAATGATACATTTGTGTTTAATTGTAATCTAATCATAATTTTTGTCTCTATATTTTTGCCATTGAAGCTTGTATGTTTATATTTTGAACATCCTCTGCCTTTTCTTCCTTTAACATTTGATTTTCTCATGCCTTCACTCTGTTATTTGGATCCAGCATACCCTGGTTTGCTTCGTTTCAATGATTTAATACAATTTTCATTGGTACTTTATGATATCTTTTTTGCATATGTTTTCTTTTTTATTGGATCCATAGTAGCGAATATTTTATTACTTGGCGAAAATTGTTTCAATATGTTATAATATAACAAACTTTCAATATTTACGAACTGTTGTATTACAGCAGATATCCTGAAAAACTCTTGAATATATTACAAAATATGTTCACCATAAAAATAAAAATCTTTTTAGATAATTCAATTGCTTCAAACACTCGTTTTATTAGGCACGACTATGCATTGTTTGACCAAACGCTTTTTTTCTTGATTTTAAGGTACTTTTAAATTTTGTTTTCTACATATCATATAGAAAAAATTGGAGCTAAGTGCCGTTCAAGAAGTCATACCAACCCGAGCCTTTAAGGAACCCGCAACCCTACTAGTGGAGCTACCTATGGTTCCACACTATTCAGTACTTGGTGGAATCGTTCCCTACACAAATAGTCATGTGACGTTCAATGACCTGTCACTTTTTCTAGGCTTTGTTGCAATATTCGCATGGATTGATGGTTTGCACAGAATCCTCGCTGTGTTTAATTTCGTGTTTAGATGTTTCTAAACGTAAATTTAATTATTTTACAGCCTTATCAAAGCTTGCGGTAAGTGTCATTGTTAATTTATTTATTTTGGCACAATTATACATATATTTATATACACTTTCAAACAAATTTCACTATTGTACGTTTTATTTTTTAAATATTTATATAAATCTTTTAGGCAAATGGAGTATCTCGAGGACGAATTAGAGTTAAAAAGACAACAAAACAAATGGAAATACCCCCAACTTCTTTGACCACAACACTGCCGGATTGACTCATAATTTATTTGTAATTAACACAATAGCAATGCCCTAAAAGTGACTGGACACATGAAAGAGTGCATGAATAAAATAATAAAACGATCGCTTTTAAATACAAAACATTTATATATCTTTATCAGTTTGTCTTTTACTTTATCAATTAAGAAAAAGGGGTGGATGGGTGCAAAGAAGTTAATTCCAAGAACAGAAGACACCCATTCTCCTGTTTTATACGATTTGTTGCTAATTATATACATATGAAGGCGTGCGTTTGTAATACAGTGGATTTTAGTTTCAAAATGATTTAACATAATTCAATATGGTTGAAGTAATCATAACATTTGTACTCCTTAAAACATATTAAACGATCTTCTTGTAATAAGGTTGAAGTAATCATAACATTTGTACTCCTTAAAACATATTAAACGATCTTCTTGTAATAAGGTTGAAGTAATCATAACATTTGTACTCCTTAAAACATATTAAACGATCTTCTTGTAATAAGGTTGAAGTAATCATAACATTTGTACTCCTTAAAACATATTAAACGATCTTCTTGTAATATGGTTGAAGTAATCATAACATTTGTACTCCTTAAAACATATTAAACGATCTTCTTGTAATAAGGTTGAAGTATTCATAACATTTGTACTCCTTAAAACATATTAAACGATCTTCTTGTAATAACATTGAAGTAATCATGACATTTGTACTCCTTAAAACATATTAAACGATCTTCTTGTAATATGGTTGAAGTAATCATAACATTTGTACTCCTTAAAACATATTAAACGATCTTCTTGTAATATGGTTGAAGTAATCATAACATTTGTACTCCTTAAAACATATTAAACGATCTTCTTGTAATAAGGTTGAAATAATCATAAAATTTGTACTCCTTAAAACATATTAAACGATCTTCTTGTAATAAGGTTGAAGTAATCATAACATTTGTACTCCTTAAAACATATTAAACGATCTTCTTGTAATATGGTTGAAGTAATCATAACATTTGTACTCCTTAAAACATATTAAACGATCTTCTTGTAATAAGGTTGAAGTAATCATAACATTTGTACTCCTTAAAACATATTAAGCGATCTTCTTGTAATATGGTTGATGTAATCATAACATTTGTACTCCTTAAAACATTAAACGATCTTCTTGTAATAAGGTTGAAGTAATCATAACATTTGTACTCCTTAAAACATATGAAACGATCTTCTTGTAATAAGGTTGAAGTAATCATAACATTTGTACTCCTTAAAACATATGAAACGATCTTCTTGTAATAACATTGAAGTAATCATAACATTTGTACTCCTTAAAACATATTAAACGATCTTCTTGTAATATGGTTGAAGTAATCATAACATTTGTACTCCTTAAAACATATTAAACGATCTTCTTGTAATAAGGTTGAAGTAATCATAACATTTGTACTCCTTAAAACATATTAAACGATCTTCTTGTAATAAGGTTGAAGTAATCATTACATTTGTACTCCTTAAAACATATTAAACGATCTTCTTGTAATAAGGTTGAAGTATTCATAACATTTGTACTCCTTAAAACATATTAAACGATCTTCTTGTAATATGGTTGAAGTAATCATAACATTTGTACTCCTTAAAACATATTAAACGATCTTCTTGTAATAACATTGAAGTAATCATAACATTTGTACTCCTTTAAACATATTAAACGATCTTCTTGTAATATGGTTGAAGTAATCATAACATTTGTACTCCTTAAAACATATTAAACGATCTTCTTGTAATAAGGTTGAAGTAATCATCACATTTGTACTCCTTAAAACATATTAAGCGATCTTCTTGTAATATGGTTGAAGTAATCATAACATTTGTACTCCTTAAAACATATTAAACGATCTTCTTGTAATAAGGTTGAAGTAATCATAACATTTGTACTCCTTAAAACATATTAAACGATCTTCTTGTAATAAGGTTGAAGTAATCATTACATTTGTACTCCTTAAAACATATTAAACGATCTTCTTGTAATAAGGTTGAAGTATTCATAACATTTGTACTCCTTAAAACATATTAAACGATCTTCTTGTAATATGGTTGAAGTAATCATAACATTTGTACTCCTTAAAACATATTAAACGATCTTCTTGTAATAACATTGAAGTAATCATAACATTTGTACTCCTTTAAACATATTAAACGATCTTCTTGTAATATGGTTGAAGTAATCATAACATTTGTACTCCTTAAAACATATTAAACGATCTTCTTGTAATAAGGTTGAAGTAATCATCACATTTGTACTCCTTAAAACATATTAAGCGATCTTCTTGTAATATGGTTGAAGTAATCATAACATTTGTACTCCTTAAAACATATTAAACGATCTTCTTGTAATAAGGTTGAAGTAATCATAACATTTGTACTCCTTAAAACATATTAAACGATCTTCTTGTAATAAGGTTGAAGTAATCATTACATTTGTACTCCTTAAAACATATTAAACGATCTTCTTGTAATAAGGTTGAAGTATTCATAACATTTGTACTCCTTAAAACATATTAAACGATCTTCTTGTAATATGGTTGAAGTAATCATAACATTTGTACTCCTTAAAACATATTAAACGATCTTCTTGTAATAACATTGAAGTAATCATAACATTTGTACTCCTTTAAACATATTAAACGATCTTCTTGTAATAAGGTTGAAGTAATCATAACATTTGTACTCCTTAAAACATATTAAACGATCTTCTTGTAATAAGGTTGAAGTAATCATAACATTTGTACTCCTTAAAACATATTAAACGATCTTCTTGTAATAAGGTTGAAGTAATCATAACATTTGTACTCCTTAAAACATATTAAACGATCTTCTTGTAATAAGGTTGAAGTAATCATAACATTTGTACTCCTTAAAACATATTAAACGATCTTCTTGTAATAAGGTTGAAGTAATCATAACATTTGTACTCCTTTAAACATATTAAACGATCTTCTTGTAATATGGTTGAAGTAATCATAACATTTGTACTCCTTAAAACATATTAAACGATCTTCTTGTAATAAGGTTGAAGTAATCATCACATTTGTACTCCTTAAAACATATTAAGCGATCTTCTTGTAATATGGTTGAAGTAATCATAACATTTGTACTCCTTAAAACATATTAAACGATCTTCTTGTAATAAGGTTGAAGTAATCATAACATTTGTACTCCTTAAAACATATTAAACGATCTTCTTGTAATAAGGTTGAAGTAATCATAACATTTGTACTCCTTTAAACATATTAAACGATCTTCTTGTAATAAGGTTGAAGTAATCATAACATTTGTACTCCTTAAAACATATTAAACGATCTTCTTGTAATAAGGTTGAAGTAATCATAACATTTGTACTCCTTAAAACATATTAAACGATCTTCTTGTAATAAGGTTAAAGGAATCATAACATTTGTACTCCTTAAAACATATTAAACGATCTTCTTGTCTGCATGAACTCACATCAGCCAGTAGTTCTTCAATTTTTCTAACTTCTGTAGCTCAGAAACAAGAATCACATTTGATTAAATGTCAAGTGCAGAAAATGTTAATGTTTTCGATGATGTATACACGTTACAGACATTTCTTTTACAAATAGAAACTCTTAATCAGCTAGATTGTAGTCCTTATGGTAATTAATCCCACAAACTGTATCGCCTTCTAGTAATACACATGGACATTCTGCATGTTAGCTAGACAAGGTCTATTGACAGGTCTGGAGTAACTAGAAGTCTATTGAGAGGTCTGGAATGACTTGGAGAGGTCTATTTATAGGTTTTGTAGTAATGACGAAAGGTCTATTTATAGGTCTGAAGTAACTACGAAAGGTCTTTTAACAGTTCTGATGTAACTAAGAATGGTCTTTTGACCGGTCTGTTGTAATTCGGAAAGGTAAAGAATAACTAGGAAAGGTCTTTTGACAGTTTTGGTGTAACTAAGAATGGTCTTTTGACAGGTCTGTTATTCGGAAAGGTCTACTGACCAGTCTGACCGGTTTGGAGTAACTAGGAAAGGTCCTTTAAAAAGTCTGGAGATCCGATGAAAAAAATAATTTCCTCGTTTTATAATCTTTTTATTACAAAACACCTAACTCATCTATGTCTTGTCCAAGGATATACAAAATGGGTACAAAAATTATATCTGTTCTTTTCTAGCATGCGGTTTGGAGTAGGTATTGCATTATGGGAATTGGGAAGTTTACTGGTACATGTGACTTTGCGATAGAGGTATCTGTTACTTGAAGACTAATTAGTTATTAAAACAAAAACGACATTAACAACACTTATAATATATATTTCCAGCTTTTGTTTTTACATTAAGTAATTTAAAATCCAGATGTGGTCTTGAAAATAAGGTCAGTATAACAAAGCAATCCTTGGGACTTGGTTCCCAAGGACAGCATTGTACAGATCTGACGATGTATTTCAGGAATATGATGCAGAAAAAAATATCTAATGCTAAAGGGAACATGCACCAAGGAATATGCGTCAAGCTTCCCCTACCTTTTCTCGCTCATGGAGCAAGGGGACAAATATTCATACATTACGAGGAAACTTCGAAACGATTCATAACAAAGTATTCATCGGCATTTAATTTTCTTATTTAAGTATCAGTCAAAACTGTAATGAATATAAATCATCTTCACATCTAAATCTAAAAATGTCCGGATACACCAATAATGTGAGACTCATTGAAATTTTAATACTACTTATATCACACTTTTGAATTAAAACTGGTATATGGATGCTAGTTTCAACCATTTATGGGATCCATGTATTTTTTGTATGTGGTCAGCTCGAAACCTTGATCTATACTTAATCTTATCCTCCACAGAAAATATTAATGTTTACAAACACAGAAAAAATAGATATACAAAAATCCTTACAGGAATAGTGATAATGGTAGCTCTGCAGAAATACAGTTTGTAATGGCATAGTGCTTCCAAACTCTCCAAATAAATTATTGCATGTGATTTGATTGGTACGGAGCCCCTTAAGTGACATGGATGAAAATATTTTTATTTCGTTATTTCGAAATAGTATTTCCTTTAAACGAAATAGTATTTCGTTATTTCGAAATAGTATTTCGTTTAAACGAAATAGTATTTCGTTATTTCGACATAGAATTTCATTTAAACGAAATAGTATTTCGTTATTTCGAAATAGTATTTCGTTTAAACGAAATAGTATTTCGTTATTTCGAAATAGTATTTCGTTATTTCGAAATAGTATTTCGTTTTTTGGAATCATATATGTAACTTAGATTTGAAAACTAATGAACGTAAAGATTATCGCCCTTTGCATTTCGGTCTCTTCACGTGGAGGTAGATTTTGCAGTAAACAGTGTTGTGCCCGCGTCTCATCTTTGATTTGAAAGATACGAAGGTAAGTCAAGTGTTGCATTGTGCATGCTTTTCTTAGTTATGTATACCACACACGAATCTAAATCATTAAACAGTTGCACAGTACATACTTTTCTCAGTAATGTACAGCACACACAGGTCTTTCATTCACTATCACTGTTGTAAGAAAATGCAAGTAAATCTGAGCACTTTTTCTGGAAATGTTTCACTGAGATATTTCATTTGGGTCCAGATTTAGTTATTTGTAATATCGCTATGAATATTAAAAATCCCAACAATGATACTGCATGTTTGTGAAGCTATAATAGTAGTGGTTGTATTCTTGTTGGTGTAATTGTATTTTAGCATTGTAAATAATTTGCCAAAAAATGGTGTGCATTTCTGGCCAGCCGAGCATCCCTGTTTTTATTTGTCAACCATAGCACCCACCCCCACCCACCCTTTCTAAAAGAGAAAAATATATTTTTAAAAACAATAATTTCTGAAAATGTTTTGTGCCTAGTCTAGTACTTGAAGTACTTAATACATTATATATTCTTATCATTACAATATAAAATATAACATTTAAAGAAAAGAATTGTAAAAAAAATACCTACCTAGTAGGCACCCTAATTTTAAATCCAATGGAATAGGAAATGTTTTAGGGGGCTGTATGAATTTTTCAAATAAACAAGGAGGTATTGGGTGAGTGATTTTCATCTCCACATGATTCGTGGCATGGTTATCTTGTTTTTAATAGTTTATGTTCTACCTTTGCCTTGTGGTGCTTGAATGGAAATTTAAGGATATGCACCATGGTTTGATAATAATGAGCTTCAGTAGATCAATCTAGTCCAATAAATTTATCTGGTAATATTTATTTGTACAGATATTATAGAAATTAAACAGCTTGATTATTTGCATTATTCTGTGTATTAAAATGTGGCAATTCTAATCATAAATTTCTATGAAAGGTCAAATTAAAATTATAACATTCATAGAGAAACAACACATTACCTCTTGATGGAAATTGTATTTACATTTTGTATTGATCAAGGTCTATGGGAAATTCACTGTTCCAAATGTATTAGTCAATATTATCTATCAACGCTTCACAATTGAAAGTTCATTATCTGATAATTTTTCACCCGTGAATATCAGATAAGACTTAAGTATTTTAAAATGAATAAATGGACATAAAAGTCAAAGGGAATCATGATAATTATATAAGGGGTAACAACTCCTAATGTATTATAACCTGGGTTTTTAAAAGCTAAATTTTTACATGAATATTTAATAATGTCATTACAGTTCCTGTGTTGTTATGTTAAAAATAAAAAACACTGAGCATTTAATGAATTCACTTTAACCAAGCACTGTTTTTTTTGTCAAAACACTGAGAGTTGAAATAACTCTTTAAATATTATACACCAGCTTTTTAAAAGCCACATTTTTTATGAATACATTTTGTTTTTAAACTTAATAGTATCAAACAAATTAATAGCAATTTCAAAAACATGTAAAACAATTCAGTAATATGGTCATATATGCTAAATACCAATGATAAATTAAAATTTTAAAATTTGTTGAGCTCTTTTTACCTTGAAAAATCAATACCAGTTTTCATGTGAGAAATGCACAGATATCTTATGAATTATTTTGGGATTGGGCTAATGTTGTCAAGATGTTGGATGAATTTTTATTAAGAAACACATATGCATATGCATGATGTCATGTTGCAATTGATCTGGAGATTTGTATCAATCTATAGACTATTTATGATCCGATTTTGACCACCGTTGGTAATCAGGACGTCTGTCATCAAGATCTTGGTTGAGTATGATTATGAGAGACAAGCATGTACATTAATGGTGTGATAATGCAGTTAATTAGCTGAAGGTGTCAGCAGTGTAACAACTATATTTTTGATCAGATTTTAATCAAACAAACTTGATAAATAGTCTTATATCATACAGATTTTGCATGAGTTTGATTATTACCTGATCAACACATAAACATAAAGTGATCTTTTAGCTATTGGACAAGTTTGGTAACACTCCAGTTAGGATTTTCTCCATCTTAAGTTTATATATTTTTGTATGAGCAAAAGACTATGTGTATTAATTATGCTTTATATTTAAAAGGAAAGGTTATCAGGATAAAATAAAATTGGTAAACTCAACATGATGTCAAGTTTTGAAGATACATGTACCAGTAGTGTACATAGGATGTGTTCTTCCAATACTACATGGGCCTATCCACCAATCTATGTTTAACTGCCTTGGTCTGTCCATGGGAAAGGCACTTTGCTCCAATTTTCTTGGCATGATATATGCGATAATGTGTTTATTAAAAGTAACATTAAAACAAAGAGAATAAAAACATGTTTAGTAAAATGGTCCATTGTTAAGCTGTGTTATCCAGGTATGTGATATCAGTCCACTAGGACCTTTTGTTTAATTGGTGACTGTTTATGTGTTGAGCTGTTTCTCATGCACTGTTCCCAGCAGATTCATGGAGCTTTGTATGTAAGTACTTAAGAAGTAAGTACTTCACCCATCAATCAAAATTATATCACTGTGAACCATATTTAACAGATCAGAAATCTGCATCTAAATTACTGTATTACACTGGGAACAGTTTCTTAGACACTATTACTGCATATTTATGTAACTTGATATATGTATGTAGGATACAACTTGATATATGTATATAGGATATAACATGATATAAGTATATTTTAGTACTTGTTGTTATATGGTTTAATGCCATTTTTGGCACAAGATAGGCTTATATATGGCAGCCAGTATTAATGGTGGAGAAAGAACCCAGGAAAACCCTAGAAAGAATCACCGACCCACAAGAAGCTGGCTGCTACTGGCAAGCTTTCTCATGTAACCACATTGGATGAGCTCGAGAATCGAACCCACGTAGAGGTGAGATGGCAGTGATCCATAACAGTGAGCACTTTACAGCAGTCGGGGTTCCTAATATAAACAAATAGGATATAATAGGATATATGTATTTAGGATATAACATGATATATGTATATAGAGTGTAACTTTATATATAGTGAAGTAATTGATATATGCACCTTAAGAAGCACTGCATGACTTAGAAAAAAACAAAACCTTTGCAACTCAAGTCCTACCATCATTTGCCTTTAACTTTTTTATAGACTGGAGGTTGCCTAAAAAATGCCATTTTTTGCATAAATAATGTGGAAATGGAAGCCTTGCTACAGATATTTCAGACAGCACTGTTGGATAAGAAACACTTTAGGGGCAGGTGCTTCCCTCAACAAATGTATGAGATATGGTCCATTGATTATTTGTATTATGTAAATACGACACTTATTATCTTTATCTTTTGCATTAACTTTTTTATTAATCTTTCATTATTTAAGAAATGTGTTAATTTGTCTATTACAGAATGGAGGAATTCCTGAGACACAGAAAGATCAGTGAAGACACCATCACAAGGATGAAAGAAGATGGGGTATATTTAATCAACCAATTTCTAATAAATAAAAGTCATAATATTAACATTTTTGCACTTATAGACAATGGTACCAGTCTACAAAATATGTTTATTATACCATAACACCAGATCGAAAAGCTTCTTAGGTTTGTGTTTTTCAGATGTTTTATGTTTTAGAGAGTGCAATAATTAAAAGTGGAACACATAAACCTGAAAGGGTCAAAGAGTAAAATAATTTGTTGATCTGTTTGGCTTATAGATTGCTGTATTTCATAATGACTGTTTTACATCAGTGATACATTATCTGAGTCAGTTCAATCAGGGGTTACCATCTTAAAAAATTTCAAATAAACTATGGATTTAAATCATCATATACTTACTAGTTCACAGTAATGCCTAAAATTTGGAAAGTGTCATCAAGGATGACAAGCCCATTTTTGTATGTTTATATGGTAATAAGACTTACTCAAGGGAAATTACTGCAAAATGGATGAGGACATGCAATGAAGTGACACTTTAACAATCTTTAGAGTTTTTAATTTTAAAGTCTACAATTTGGATATAATTAGAGCTTGTACCATGTCACAACAAATAACCTGTGAAACACACTATCAAACTAGGCACTATGTTTTGGGATAATTTTCTCATTTCAACAGTGAACAGTTATGTAAGTATACACATAAGACACTACTGAGTGAGAAACATGCAAGGGAGTAAATAAATAGCTAAGAACAAAGGCTATATTGACTGCATTAATAACCAATTTGTTCGAGATTTTGTGAACAGGAACTAAAACTCATGCCTTCAGCTCAGATTGGAGTCATCAATATTCTAAGCTTTTTGAACATGTATAGACCACTCGATATGAACCTAACGTTTCAAATCCATGTCTTCATTGGTGCAGATGGAGTATACTACATTACAAAGTGACAGAAAAATGGATGGTTGTACAGATTGGCAGGATTACATAATCCCGAGTGGCACTTATCTTTAAAAAACATACAGATATAATAAAATGCTGAAGGTTGAAGTTTAAATTTACTTATATGGCTACAGACCATTAAGACCAGCATGTTGTAATTCATATTCTCATTTGTCCTGTTCTTTTATTTCAGATAGATGTAAATGTGATTTCAATGTTGGATGTAGAACAGCTACAGACATATTTACCCAGATATGGAGATTGCTTAGCAACAGTAGCTTATCCCAAACAACAAAGAACTCTTGAAGACACTGCAAGCTTTTGCAGTGATAGAAAAAGATCTCTGAGAGATAGATTACTGGACAAATTATGAGCAATAGGGAACAGAAAGGAGCATTTCAGGAGAGCAGCACCTCAAGCTGGTAACAGAAATGCAAAAAAATATCCTAAGAAAAGTGGAAATTGGCTGGTTAAATACTTATGGTATTAGTGGTCAGAAGCAAGTTAGGTCAGCATATGGTGGCGGAACAAGAGCTGTTCAAGTCCACCTTGATGCAACTGTCTCTGACATATTATCCACAGGAAAAGAACTTTTCTTTCCCAGTGGAATATCAAAGAAAGGAAAAGTTGATGACTTTGATTTCTATCTTGCTGATAAAACTCGTGAAAAATTGTCTGATGAACTGACTTTGAAGGATATATATATGAATCCACAAAACTGAAGACTCTTAGGCTTTATGTTGTAACAACAGCACACACAAGACACTTGAATGGTAACAACAACAAAGAAAGAAATAATACAGAACCAGACATTTCATCCCAACTAATACATCCAAACCAGTCTGATTTGGGTCAGATGTCTCCTCAGGTTCAAGCAGAAGACAATATAATGGCAATAGCATCTGTGTCCACCATTGAACTACAGATTACTGATAATAACCAAGCTGAAAATATGATGGGTTTAGAAGAGTCAAATACCTCTTCTAATAACACATGTCATGGGGATTGCTTTGAAATGATCAGTATTTATTCTTTTGGCTCCAATGATAATTTGCCTTCGATCAGTCCTAATCATGAAGTGTGTGACTTAACACTTGATTCACATGACTTTCTGATTACAGCAGTTCATTCCCAGGAGCAGTTTCAGCCAGTCATTGACCTGTCACAAGCATTAGACGATAAAACTGTTAAGACCATTCTGCTGCACCGTTCCAATTTACAGGAGGAAATGCTGCAATATTTTAAAGCATCTGATATTTTGAATACAACATTAAAGTTCAAGTTTGTAAATGAGTGTGAGCATAATACAGATGGAGTATTAAGGGATGCCTATGCAGCATTTTGGGAATCATTTTTTTGAGAAATGCAGATGGTGAGGTTTATCGCATACCTGTTTTATCTCAAGACTATGGCCCAGAAGAATGGGAGGCTGTAGGTAGAATTTTGATCAAGGGATACAAGGAACACAAATACTATCCAATAAGTTTAGCTCCAGCTTTCTTTATTGCAGTAGTACATGGGGAAAATTCTGTCACTCCACAGTTATTCAAAGACTCATTCCTATTTCGCAGTCAGAAAAGGATGTTATTGATGCTGTTGAAAGAGGAACACGTGACCGAGACGAGCTACTTTTTCTGCTTGACCGCTTTCAGTGTCACAAAATCCCAGAGCTGAGTGAGATGGCATCAACAATTGTACAAATTGCACACAAAGTATTAATCCAAGAATCTGAATATGCCCTAGATGCTATTAGTGGTGTTGGTGAAGGTATTTGAGCAGCAGAGGAGGTGAACAGACCAAGTTTTCAAGCAAAAATAAGGCTTCTACGGAAACCGAAAATATCTAACAAAATGCAGAGGAGGTGAACAGACCAACTTTTACAGGCGTCGATTTAGCAAACTGAGGCTTTCTCGAAAATGCTTAATATAAGCCTCCATTCATCAAAATAAAATTAAAAAAAAAACGACGCCATTTTTGTTGTCACCATCCCCTTTGCTGCTACGATGCTTGGAAAATTCGTGGAGTTTTCGGGTAAAAAAAAAGACGCCATTTAGTTGACGTTCACCTCCTCGGCTGCTAATGCGCTAACTAAATATTTGATCAAGTCCTTAAGATTTCACAAACAAACTAATTTGTAAAACCTCACCTCGTAAATCAATCAGATTATTAGATTGGTCAGTGAGTTTGAAATTAATTCTCGTTAACAAATTATTATGACATCGCATATAGACTAGATTAGTTGGGTCTTCAATAATTAGAAATCCTGGAGGAGCCGTTGGTGCAAATGAGTATAAAATATATCCTTGCTGAGCTTGATTTGATTGTTCGAGATTTATTTGATAATTTCCTTCGATAACATCACATACTAAATTGAGCGCAATCACCGTTGAAATATTCACATTGTTCGGAGCAATATGTCTACCGCTGCCTTCTGGATCATTATTAAATTTCAGAATATTTGCTGGGGGATTCTTCGATTTTTTCCAATTATCGTGGATTCTTTTGAACCCAATATCAATAGCATCGTCAAGTTGTTTCTTTAGTTTATCCGGGTTATATCCAGGGATTTTAAAATCTTTAATCTCCGTTTTATTAATATTGTATAGATCCGCAAACTTATCATGTAATATCTCTTCATTTAATACTTCTTGAATAATTATCGAGTGAAATATTTTCATATCGTCGATGATTTTATTACCCGTTTCTACGACGTTGATAAATTCATCCTTGGTGAGAGAGCCGGATTTAATAGATATTAGCAGTCGTGAAAAATCATTATTCATTACTGTGAAATTTCCGTTAATGAGAGGAACATAAATTGATTCAAAAATTTCTTTATTCAAGAATTTATTAGGGGTATAATCTTGATAAGTCTTGATTTCATTAACGGGTTTTATTTTGTTGGTGATATAATCGGATTTCTTAGGTTCGGGTGGAAAATCCTTCGAATTTTCTCGCGAGTTATCCGGTGGTAATTCAGGCCATCCTAACACTGATCTTATAGAACTCTGATAAATATCTACAACGTATCCTTCTGTATTTATCTCGATAGCGGATGATAATGTTGGTTCGTGAACTGTTATAGCGATTTTTGATTCTTTTCCGGTGAGAGATTTTATTCTGCGTTGAAATTCAGCATTGATCTGTTCGATTTGATATGACCCAGTTGGTATAGAAACAACCTGCCAATCTGGTGTTCCGTCTTCACGATTCTTGTTTGCAAATACCAAGGAATTATTCGGTTGTTGACCACCAAATGCTACCGATCTAATATTAGGCCAGCTATGATACACTCGTAGTTTTGCTAGTGCGATCTCGCTCACGGGAACAGGAATTGGAAAATTAACACTAAATTCGGGACGTGTTGAGGTTATTGATATCGTGCTTGTTTTCACTGGTGTTGTATTTGTTACTATTTGTTGAAGTAGTTCTTGCGACGACATTATTATTATTATTCTGCTCTAATTTCAGCATTGTTGATTTATACAATTGAGCCATAGTTGAAAATTCGCTATCTGATATTGTTGTGTCATCCAACGACGATGATATCAACGAGGATAATTGCGAGTAACCGGCAGATGCAATATGATATTTAATTAAATAATCATGTAGTTTACTCTGGCTACACGATGATAGTTTTTTTGTGATCCCAGTTAATATACCAGCAATTGTAGCCACTGCGGAAATAGCGATTGGAACTACGACCGGAGCAATCATTGTAACCGAAGATAGTATTATTCCAGCAGCAGTGATTACTCCTGACACCGAGTACACGGTGATATCAACTGTGGTTATTCTTCGTTTGTATTTTTTGATTTTTATTTGATATTCTTCACAGAGAGAACTGAGTTTAGTTTGAAACTCTTTGACTTGATCATAGCGATACTGATTCGATGATGGAGTCATTTTATTTTAAAAGCGTTAGCATTTTCAATTACAAATTACTTTGTAATTTTGAATCGTGAAAGAATTTTTAAATTAATTTAATTGTTTACTTAAATCCACTACGAATTCTACGTACCACGTTACTGAAACCTTGACTAGATTTTTATCTGTAGTCGTTATCGTGAATTGTTCAGTTGTATCCTTGTCGATGATCGTTGATATCGTATTATTGACTCCAGATGAACTACTTGATGATATTTCAAACTGAGTCGGTGATACTATTGTTAATCGATAAATACCCTTGACTGCTGCGGTTACGGTTAAAATATTGTTTGTGGGAGTCCACATAAATGATCTGTATTGAATCGTGTATACTACGTTGTTGACGATAGATTTATCATGAGGAATTTTTACTTTTTCAACAACGTTTATCATTCTCATTGCATCATCCCTTATTGCGTTGTTGAATGTTTTAAGTTCATCGATGGATTTTTTAATATCGGGAAGTGTTATTTCAATTTTATCAAATGGGCTCCCAATAAACTTGTCCATGAGGTTTTTACGAAACGTCATAAATAGTTTCGTGTGTTTTTCATATTCGGATTGAAGAGTTGCTAGTTCCAATATAGAATCTTTTATTGTGGTGAGTTTTGGTGTGGTCACTGGTGGATTTCCAAAAAATTCTAGCAGGGGTTTATCAATTTTATCAACTATATTTCTTTGTAATGCAGTAAACTGGTCAAATACAACTATATGATCGTCATACTTATCATTAAGCGATTTTAATGAATTCACCGTGTTATCATATGTTGCTAATTTATCCGTAATTGTTGAAACAAGTACACCTGGTTTGAGTTTACCCTCATCAGAAAATAACGCGATAGCATCCTCTGCTGCGTCTCGTTGTTTAACCAAAATATCATTAAGAGAGATATTACTACTTTTCAACTTACCCTGACGATCTTGAAAAACAACTATTTCACCAGGATCAATATTTGCTAGGTTTAATATTTCGGATATTTCATCTTCGATTAGTTTTTTAATATACTTGTTATCAACGGTTTCAACTCCACTATCAGGTTTTTTCAGCGATGATAAAGATCGTCCCCAAATATCAATCATTATTATAGAAATATTTTCATCGTTTAAATCCGATGGATTTTCAATCTAAAGATTTTTAATCTAAAATTCTTTCAGAATTTTTTAAAGAGATTTGCCGCTAGTATACTCATTTACTACTATATGAGGTGGTTTCGAAAATCTTTTGGATATAGCATCAAGTACGTTTAATACTTCATTACCACATATTGGTGGATCAAGCATTGTTTGTGTTGGTAACGTAGAATACCAAGTCCTCATTGGAAAATCTTTTATATAACGCATAAATTCTTTCGGCGGCGCTAATCCATATGAGTCAAAATAAATAATCCCACGTGGATCAATTGCGTAACAAACCCAATGAGTTCCAGGTCCGGAGCTGTTATCTAAATTAATAATACCGGTTTCAACATCATTTGGTTGTGCCGGTAACTGATCTCTCATAAAAACCCCTCTGAAATTTTTTATTTTTAATTTTTTAGCGGTATCAATTAAATCAAAATTGGACATAGGAACTATATCGTTCCTGGAATTCGAAGACCCTTTCCGCTGTACCATGAACTCGGAGTTCCTGGTAGTCTTAGACCCTTTCCTTTTTTTTTATACCCCTTTCCAGTTGCCTTTTTCAACGCCATTCCTGCCGCGGTACCAATGGCTCCTAACGCTGCTGCCTTCGCTACCGCTGGGGCTGCTGCGGCAATCAACCCTGGAATCAACCCTAACAACGGGAATATACCACCAGTCTTTTCCATGTTTTTAATCGCGCTCGTAGAAAGAGTAATCTGAACTCCCTTTTTTTCTTTCAGCGCTTTATTAAAATGATTAGTCTGAGTTTTCGTCAGCGATAGTTTATTCCCTCCGCCATTCATTTGATTAGGTTTCAGCGTTATTGTGGTTCCGCATTGTTTAGCTGATTTGGATTGTAATTTTTTTAGTTGACCAGGTGTCAACGTAACATTGATATTACTATACGACATTATACAAAATAGATTGATTCTAAATCGCAAGCGATTCAATGGCGAAATTGCACAGCAATTTCCAATCCAAAGGATTTTCAATTATAGATTTTCAACTGGTGCATCTACCAATCTCATTCGTCCACCAACACCTTCAAGTATCATTGACTTATCACTGAGAATAACAGCAACCGCTCTATAATTAGCAATAGCACCAGCACCAACAGGACGGAGTACACGAGCTCGGAAGTGTATATCAACTACGGACTGTTTCATCAAGTCAAGATGTTCCAACGAAAAGTAATAAATCGGATACAGACCTTTAAAATCCAATTGTGATATTTGTAGACCAGTATCTACATTTTGATCACGTCCCATAAATGATAGCAATCGATGATAAACTCGTGCAATATGATTGGTTTCATAGTTAAGTTGTATATCCTCTGATGGTTCTTGTTGTCCGTTTATTTTCAGCGAGACTTCACTACATCCAATTTTATCAAATATCATATGGGAACGTTCTTGATTATCCAATCGTGTTTTATCCTGTAGAGCAATAAAAATATGCCGTGGAGCTGAAACACCCTGTCGTGCTGCCAAATGCCATGTAAGTGTACCATCAATATTAGAATCCATGGTATCTGTGGACGTTGTCAACCAGCTTAATAATCTCTTTCCCCCTTGATCCATAAATGATAGCAACCGCGGTTCTACTGACAATGATGGAGTCAACACTGGCATCCACAGTGATAGTTTTGTTAAATTTACTCTACCAGCGGCAACGCCAACAGCGCGCCAGATTGCATTATTATCATCACCTTTTCTTACTAGTGCAACTGTATGTTTTACTCCATAAATAACCTTTCTGACGTTTCTACAAAATCCAAATATATGATGGAGCGGAATCGCACATGAAAATCGTCGACGATCTCCTTGTAATGTTGCCAATCGTGTTGCAAATCCTAGGTTGTAATTAGGATTAGCGTTTACAACTAAATCTTCAATATGACCTGTTTCAGCAGCAGCAGCACCAATAGGAGCAGCAGCAAAGTCGGCAGCAACAACAGCAGGAGCAACAGGAACAGCACGATTTCGTGGTCTTCTTCTTATATATGGAGTACCATTAGGATGATCAGTAATATCCTTAGAGAACATCATAGATGGACCAGCCGATCTAGTATAATCATCGGAGTATCTTGCTAACCCTAGTATTGTTGTTGCTACATCAACTTCACGTTCAATAGATTCGATTTCTTTTCCATCAATGAGATATCTAGCGCTTTCAAATAATGCCATGATACCATTATTGACAAAACCAACTTGGATATTATCTGCATATGGCGCTGGTATCGCAGGAATATCAATAGTTGTTACGAGTTCACCTTCAACCTCAATAAAGGCTTCAGCGGGTAAAAAGTATTTACTGGTATCATGAACCTGAAGTTCAATTCTTCCACGAAGATCAGGTTGTACTGCGTGATAAGCAAAAAATTGATAATCACGTACAGAAGTATCTTTAAGCACTGGGGCTTCCATGTCAAATGCAACATCAGGGTTCTGTTTGAACATTTTTTATTATATATCCGATGGTCTAAATCAAAAATTCTGAAAGAATTCTGAAGGAATTTTGAATTGAAAACCCAAGGAATTCATTTAGAGAAAATCGATTTTCATGAAATTATGTCGACGGATTAGCCAAAAAACAATACAAAATCAATAAAAAAAACATCGAAAATTCGATGAAACAACATATTTTTAGCCTCACATGATAAAAAATCTGATCAAAATCGATTTTCTCTAAATGAATTCCTGGGGTTTTCATCCTCGATTTTCATGAAATTTTGTCGATGAATTGCATAAAAACACTAGAAAAATGAGTAAAAACACTAGAAAAATGAGTAAAAAAAGTAAAAAATCTAACAAAATTAGCAAATTATAAATATTTTATAATATAAAAAAATTATTTAGTTGGGTGTATTTTAATAATGATGATGAAAATATCTGATAATGAAGATAGCGTTAGTAGAATCACAAGTGATTCTGACATTAATGTTTCTGATACAAGTGATTCTGACACAAATATTTCTAATGCTAGTGTTTCTACAATAACCATAACAACTGAGCATCCTATTCAAATAAATAGAATCACAAGTGATTCTGACACAAATATTTCTAATGCTAGTATTAGAAACACTAATGTTTCTACAATAACTATAATAATTGGAAATCCTGTTCAAATAAATATTTCTAACGTTTCCGGCGAATCTTCTTAAAACCACTTCCCGAAAGCCCACTTCCGGCTATCATATTTGCTGTTATATTATCCTGGGCGTTAGTCATTAACGACTGTAGTTTTTTATCCACGGCGTTATTTATTATTTTACTAACCTGTGTAGGCATTACTGCAGTAGATGGCAGTGAAGTCATTCCAGAAACACTAGTGTTTCTAATGCTAGCATTTCCAGGTTTTGAAAAATTTCGTCGTCGAACTAGCGCTGTTAGTTTATCCCGAGCGGCTGAAAACGCCTTACTAGCAAGATCACCAACAGTGTTAATACCCTTATCTCGGATAACATCAATTGCTTTCATTGCTGCCTGTTTTGCAAATGGAGCTACTTTTGGAGCCATTCTTGAAAATAATCCCATTATAGTATTACCGAGACCATCTCCATAGTATACTCGGTATTTTGGTAATCGTGAGTTTACCACGTAGACGTTAGTTGGTTTATCATGGTTGTAGTGTATGATCATTCTCTATATAGAAATGCTAACATTTCCAATTATCTAATCGCTATGATAACCGTAGAAATTCGAAGAATTTTCGGCTAACTCCTCAATGAAATCTCTATATGTTGCAATATCCATGATACCACCTTGAAATAATCTCCTACAGATATCAGCTGCTTCATTGATTATTTCCAGTGAGTTATTCCCGGCTCGTTTTCCTCCTACAAGTACTTCTAATCGGGATATATCACCGAGAATATTACCAGGACATGTTACACTAGCGTGAAAATCTATAGGATTTTTACCAACTAAACCACTACCCTTTTTTTTAGTTGTACCAGTTGCACCCTTCAGAGTTTTCAACTCTGGAGTTTTACTCTGGGAATCAGCCTCTGCCATTATTTGTATTTCATCAGGGATTGGGTCTGCTGTGTATGCTGGTGGTGCTACTGTGACCCCCTTTACCATAGCTAGAAATTGGTCATAATCAGATTTTATTTCTTTTGTGATTTTGTTTTTCCTCTTGTTTGCTAAAAACACCTTATTTGCCCAAACTTCTGAACCCTTTACAAAATCCTTAGCTGTGTCGTCTCTTAAATACTTAACTCTCTTCGCTTTTTTAACGTTGTCTTTGGTAAATGTAGCTAATCCAGCAAGTGTTGGGATATTTCTGATTGTATTTAACGCATCAACTGTAAATATATTTTCAGGAGAATAACCCTCTTTTGAAACAGCTCCCTCTTCTTCTTCTTCTTCTTCTTCTTCTTCTTCAGGTGGAAATGCTTGCGTTTCTAGTGAGGAAATATCAACATCACCTAATCGTTCAATTTCTTCCTGAAGTTCTCGTTGTTGTTCTTCTTGTCGTTTTCGTTCTTGTTCTCGTTGTTCTATAGCATCTACAAAACCAGCAGGAAGTGTTTTTAATGATTTTTTTGTTTGTTTAGTTCGTTTTGATATTTTCTCTAACACAGGGAGAAAGGACTCTTTTTGCGTGCTTTCTTGTTTAGAGATTGCTGTTTTCACACCCTCAGTTGCACTAACAATAGGTTTGAAGAGTTGTTCTGTATCCTCTGTGAAGTCGGTGGCTATTGATTGCCGTTGTTGAAGTTTTTCACGTATGCGATCACGAAGGGGTAATATTTTCTTAAGAGCTTCAAGTCTTTCTTTAGTGTTCCGTGTAGTTAATGATTCTCCTACCATTATTAAAAGAGTATTACTATTGTCAAATTGCTTTGCAATTTTTAATTAAAAAATCCAAATCATTTCGAAAGAAATCACTAACTAAAAAATGTAAATCATTTTAATACTTCCTTGTTATTGTACTGAGTCACACATAATTTTACTTCCTCATACCGTATCGGTTATACAAACAAAGGAGGCTCTCTACGCGTGGGCTCATCACCTTCAGAGTTTTCCATTAACATTTTTAATTGTCTCACTTTACAATTAATAAGTCTCTTTTGTTCATATTCTAATCCTAATTGCTTACGTACACGTTCAACGATGCTACATAATGGTACGAAGACATTAACATCTTCAGTATTGACTAAGCTCTCACGTATAAGCTTTTGGATATTCTTAATTAAAAAATATTTCTTAGATAGGACATATTTTCCTGTCTGTTCTGCAAATTGTATATCCTCGAAATTGGTCATAATTTGATCACAATCCAAACCTGAACATAATTTTACATTTTCATCCTTAAGTTTATTGATTTCAATAATAATCAATTTGAGATTTTCAAGATTCATATATATATAAAAATATATTTGTTTAAATGCAAAGTATTTTCAAAATGAATTCTGGATACACTAAGGTGTTGATCATCTTAGTATACCCAGAAGCTTAATGCGATTATAGGTGATTATGATTATATATAATGAATGACGACGGCACATTCACCGTTTTGAACCCCCTTGGTGTTTTATACATCAAGCAGCGCGCTCAACGGTTAACCGACAAACACATAACAATAGATTATAGGTGAACAATGAATGAATTGATTTCAATGACAATGACGACGGTACAACAATAGATTATAGGTGAACAATGACAATGGTATATACAATGAATTGATTTCAATGACAATGACGACGGTACAACAATAGATTATAGGTGAACAATGACAATAGTATATACAATGAATTGATTTCAATGACAATGGATGACGCGGGCTATTCTACATTCAAGTGTAAACAAAACCGCAAAATCGAAACTTTGGTTTTGAATGTCAATAATAACGTTCATACCACGTGTGACGGTGTGGTTTTGTTTACACTTGAATTTCGGCTAAATGCCCAATTATAATAAGAACGAATTTGTATATATACACTCATTACGACGAGGTGATATAAAATAGGTGTAGTGATTGTAATTATTTGTTTGTTTATTAGCGATCACTGACAACGTTGAAAACACATATAATACTTGAAACAGACATTAAAAAAAATGTTTAAATACGACGTGTTTATAAAACAGTTCTGTTAATACTTGAAAAAAGACAAAATTGATTGTGTTTTGTTCGGATTTATTTAATTATAACAACCAATGAAAAATCGAAGATTTTCCAACGCTAGCGTTTCCGTGTTTAAGATCCGTAACTCTGTCATTGGTGGAAATCCTATGGATTTCACACGCGTTATACCTAACGGAGTCATCTCCCTACATAAGAAAACCGAATTTTGTTTTTAAAACGCTTTGAAAAAGCGGTCTTATAAATTCCTTCTGCTACTTTTTGTACCGAGGAGGTGTGAATATCGAAATACCTACCAGCTTCTGACATTGATTGAAATACTATCTCCTTGTTGTCAGTGTCCATTGACTTTACGGATCTAGCATTTTTCGGGTATTTCCCAGTTCTTCCTCGTTTTGTGTTTTCACATTGAGAAATAACTTGAAGGTTGTTCAACTTGTTATTCTTGGGATTAGAATCAATATGATCAATAACAAAACCATCTTTGATTGATTCGTTATACACTTCGAAGACGAAACGGTGATTGAGATACATTTTCCCTCCAGCTTTAAATATCAAATAACCCATACCATTATCCCGCCCAACAGATTTCTTATTTTTACTGTGTCTAACAACACCATCACGAGAAGCTTCGTAATTTTTAATAACAGGATGTCTTTGAAATTCTTGGCTCATTTGTATATATAATATATCTATTTGTCTAATTCGTTAATTGGCTGAATTATAACATTGGAAAATCTGCCTAAGTAATCTTGAGCAGTTTTTATGATTTTGCCATTGACGTCGTCAGGATTTTTGATTCTTCGCTTGTCATAATAACGTTTTAACTCTCTATAACGCTTACCCCCGCAATTAATGCATAACTGCGACTTGCCTCTTACACCTACCCCACAATGCAAGCATGGTAGAGGTCCCTCCGAACCGTTTCTCACACTCTGCATATGATACCCACAGAATTCATTTCTACATGATTTGTTACACGGAGTCTTTGATCCAATCATAAGCCATTTGCAATGATTCATTATATAAAATTTTCTTATTTAAATACTTGTTTTAATTATAATATGAAGGAGTTCAAGAGATTATCGAAAATTAAGCCTTGGAAAAATGTTAGATTTAATCTCGATAGAATCTCTGATATACCTAAAAGTCTAGTAGATGATAAACCACTATTGAGTAAAATCAGCGACTGTTTTAATGAGTTTAAGCGTGATGGAGCATCTCATACGTGGTCGACATTTCGAATTATTGATGAAGATGTCAATATACCCGTAATTGATGCTACTATGAATGATATAAGAGCAGCTGTGATACTTTCACACCTTGGCCAGAAATCCAAAGGATTTCTACGGAGGTATTTTTTTAGAATAAAATTCATTATCGAAGAGGAAGGTGAATGGATTATCAGAGATAAATTTGACCCAATCCTTAAGGATAAAAAAACTGTTATTGTGAGTAGAGATTCCAAACCAGGAACTCTAACTGGGATTGACAAACCATACTATGAGAAATCTTACCCTGTAACAGCAGTTGTGTATGGGTTATATCCAATAAATAATAATCCTAATATTACAAAACTAGCTCCGATGTTTTCATCATCAGTGGCTTTGCCACTTAATTGTGTAGCAACACGGTTAATAGAACACTTCAAAAATGCATCCCGGGGAAACAAATTAACTGATCTACGAAGAAAAAAAATAACCGAATGGGAACTAACAGTGAATCAACATGGAGCAAGGATTTCCGATATAGCTAAATTAGAAGCATTATTAAAATTTCCAATATCGGTAGCGACAATAACCGGAGAAGTATTATACGAACCGAAATATCAATCGCGAGGAGCTCCAATTGAAATTATTGATCATAACAAACACGCGTGGACACCCGCGGTAAATATATTTCCACGAGAAAGAACTGTTCGATATATCCCTAAAGAATTTTCTAGGGATGGTTTCTATGAAGAGAAATTATTTGATGCTATTCACACATTAACCAAAGACGACCCTGTGTCAGTATGGTTACTCAGGAGTAATGAGGATCCGGAAATAGGATTTGATCAGTTTGTAAAACCAAATGGTGAATTATATCGAACTGAAGAATTAGATACTAGAATGAGAAAAATCGCTAATGAGTATTTAGAAGGAAACACTAGCATTTCTACAGAAAAACTACTTACGGATAGTTTTACTATTCCATCAGTGGTAGCTCACTTCGCACGAGAAAAGAATTCATGGCGTCCAACACGAAGTGATTTTCTGGAGGACGTGAAGTTGAGTTGCGTCGAATTTGGTCATGGAGGATTGTGGAATACGAAATACTCACGTGATGGTATGATTTCAATTGATATATCCGCGTGTTATCCTGGAAGTTTTCTCGGGTATGGAGAATGCTCTGAATATTTTAAACGATTTGGACACCCCACACATGAAATGACTCGTGTTGCGATTAATGGTCCATTGCCTGATTTTGATTTAACCGGGTTCGCTCGTGTGATATCATTCGAATTAGCTACAGGGTTACATCCGTGTAGTTATCTTTGGCTTGGTAGACATATGTATGAAAAAGCGTGGATGCCAATTGTGCTATTGCGATATATGATCGATTGTGGTATGTTAATATCGTTAATTGTCAGTGAAGCGATTATTTGTTATAACGCTCAGAAAGATGTTTGGTTACCAAAACCTGATCTAGAAAAAATAATTAACGAACAACGAAAACAATTTCTAGATGGAAATTCGAAGAATTTCAGCGAGGAACAAATCATAGATTGGTCTAAGAAATTATTCGAAGGTAGTAATAGAGAGGCTAAAGATCTCGGACGAAAAATAATCGGTAAATTCACTCAAGGTGGAAGATTTGATAATGCAAAATACTCTTCTAGATTAATCATAGACGATGAAGAATACAATTTCATAATATCTGATTTAATAAAAAAAGGGAAATTTGTAACCCGTAAGAACGCTTTTCTATCAGGGGAATTAGATGAGGAAGCTTACAAATCTGCGAGCGGAACTAATAATGTTTGGGTAGATGATGTCCTTCGAAATGGTAAGAAACTAGGTACGGTTGTTACCTACTGTGATGGAAAAAGTTGTCAATACACACAATTGAGAAGTTCTATGCTAGCCTATTCTTGTATTAATCTATTCTCGATGATAAATAGATTTCCTAATACCGCGGTTAGAGTAGCTACTGATTCGATGTATATCCATGAGAAATACAAATCAGATGTAGCTAAATTCACAGATCCTAAGGAAGCGTGGGGGAATTGGAGGTTTAAAAAAGAAACACTACATGAGTATTGTAAATCCGCAGACGTTGCTATGGATGATAAATACTTGAAAAGTAACCATAATATCTCAGAGATTAAATCAGAATTTTCTACTGCACCGCCCGTATCCGATCCGATTTGTAGATACAAGACAGTTTATTTAAACGGCTGTGGTGGATCAGGAAAGACAACTCGTGCAATCGAATTATTTCGTAATAGAAACACAAGTGTTTCTAACATGATTGTGTTAACACCAACTCACAGACTCGCCAGAGAGATGATAGCGCGTGGAGTAAAAGCTTGTACCTATCACAGCTTCTTTCGATGGAAAGGCGATAATTGGACTCCTGATCGAATGGGCGATAAATTCATTCCTGATGTAATAATCATTGATGAAGTATGTACTATATCGTTGACAGTATTACAGACATTTCTATCATGGTTGTTGACAAAAAACACAAAAGTCGTCATGTGCGGGGATCACGGTCAACCGCAGCCATTTGTTGGTGGATCTCCACATGAATGGCTAAAAGGATTTGTAGATTATTATGAAGAGATTAATACCGACCATAGATCACTTGATGAACAATTACGAGAATTCAAAGCGCTAATTAGATTACAACCGGATAAAATCCAATGTGAAATAACGCGTGAAATAATTTCAGAAACTCCCATGAATGATTTTTGGGAAATGTGGAAGCCAAATGATTTAATAATCGCGAGTAGAAAAATAGTCAGAGACGCACTTCAGATGAAGTTGTTTGCGCTACATAAAGAAAAATTTGCAACGCTTCCAGTACCACTCTGTTATAGACCTAAGGATACACGAAAGCAGAATATCGATGTTGACATTCCTGGACAACAACAAAAGCAGAATTTAGTATTAAATGATATTGTGCTGGTTGATATCAGCGTCGTTAAAGATGCATTAGGTGTTGATAAATCCCCGTGGACGCTAGGTTATGCAGCAACAATACACTCTTCACAGGGATTGACTATATCCGATACAACTCTTTGGATAGTAGATAATCATATTGAGTGGTCAAATTTAGTTTATCTCGCAGTATCCAGAGTACGGCGAATAAACCAACTTCGAAGAATTGTGGTTAATGATAATGACAATACAATAAGTAATATACACACCGATGATAATATAATCAGAAAAAAACTCTCTGGTTATAAACAACAGGATAAAAAAAATAAACGAGAATTTGACATTGATGCTGAATTAATTAAGACACTAAAGCAACAACAGAACAATCACTGCGCGAGTTGCAATTGTATAATGCGTTGGCAGTATTCGGATAAAGATCCTCGCCAATTCACCGTAGATAGAAAAGATAACAATCTCGGTCATGTCAGAAACAATGTGATGTTGACTTGTCTTGAGTGCAACAGACGCCGGGGTGACAGCACCCTGGGTGCTAATTAAGACCACGCGGTGGCAATTGAGTATCCTCGGGAATCACTTGTAATTGTTCGCGTGTAAATCCTCGCTGAGGAGCAGTTGAATCCAGTCTATAGATTGGAGGTCTACCAGTTGATCGTGTTATACCGGATATATTATGCGTAGTGACACTCCAAATAGGATCAGTAGCTCTTTTTTACCACCCTCAAGCTCTCCTGGTTCGTATAAGTACCTTACAATGACATTACTACCAAGAATTGGTTCTTTGAAATCTTTTTGTGAAATTCCTTGGATTTCCATTTTGATAGACGCCTTCTTAATAGCGTTGACAGGTTTCATATTAATTGTTCTAGTAATCTCATTATTGATTGCGGTAATCACAGCTGGTAATCTCTTGACCCATTCACGGGATCGTTTATCCTGGATGAATTCTTTTGCGTATTGATATCCGAATAACCGCTCAGCAAGGGTTTTATTAAACCGTTCAACAATTGCCTGATCGCGATGTAGCGCAGTGTGTCCTCGTCTGATGGCGACATTATGATGTTTCATCGTAGATGTAACAACACCTTGAAATTCCTTGCCAGGATCAACTTGTAACAGATTTGGCCAGCGCAGAGGACCTCGTCGATAAATCCTCTCAAATGCAGAAGCTACTTCAGTAGATGATTTTGTTTTTAACGGTTCTGCTTCTTTGTATCGACTTGCAATATCAACTAACGTTAACGCGTATTTGTAACCGTTGTCATGCGGCAGAAATAGTATATCAGCTTGATGAACTTCATTAGGTGTTGTAACATCAAAATGCGAATAGTTAATTTGTTTAGGCGCTGGTAGATAAATTTGCCATATTGCCTGTTTAGATAACCAGTTTGCCGCTGTAGTTTTTTTCACCTTTGATGCACTAGCTAGTTTATTGATTGCTGCGTAACCTCTCCAGTATCCTCTCGGAGAATAATAAATAGATTCCATATTAAAATGCTAGCATTTTCAATTACCAGCACCTAACATCAATTTACCCTTCATAGCAGATTTTACCAACCAAGAAGCCAATTTTTCTTTGAAGGATTTATCAGGAATAGCATTTAACGCATGAATTAATTTTACATCTGCGAGATGTCTATGTTGAAGATTGCTGCTTTTATAAGCGACATCATGAGCATGACACGCCTTATCAATAGCGTTTATTGGATACTCGCCGGGTCGGGGCTGATTTTGATCATCAAGTCTGATATCTAATCGTGTTCCCGGTCCACAGTAGCTATATCCTGGAAGGTGCTTTTCTCCTGGATACTTTGCCCACGGTGTTCCTGGGAGTTTTGTCAATTTGGCTGCAATATCACCTCCTCGTTTTTTTTTAAAGGTTTCGTGGAAGTAAATCTAAATTTTTTCGTACTACATTGTACGCATTTACCAGAAAGCGCTGATCGATTATTTTTCGTTGTAATCGTCGTCAAGTCATTTGTGCCAGTACGCGTCCTACACTTCACACAATATAGATCCATAATTTATATATAACAGTTATGAATGTAATTGATTATTCAGCTACTCGACGACGGGAACCTATTAGACACCATGCAATGTTACCAAATTCTATTCGCGCGATTATCATCGGACCATCTGGAAGTGGTAAAACACAATTGCTACTTAATTTGATAACGAGATGGATGAAGTGGGATAAATTGTACATGATTGCTCCGAGTGTAGACGATCAACGATGTTATGAAGTATTAAAGGATTTTAATGATGCCGCGCAAGAAATTAACGGCGATGGTGTTATTGAGTTTATAACCGATATCGAAGAGGCACCGAATATTGATGATATTGATGGAAGTATTAACAATTTAGTCGTATATGATGATATCATGTTAGATAATCAAAAGAATCCTGCTAGAATATTTTCCAGAGGCAGACATAAAAACACCGATGTGATATATATCACTCAACGTTACACTCAAATACCAAAAGTGATCAGAGATAACTGCAATATGCTGTGTGTATTTAACGGAGTTGATACTCATACTCTTAGAAATATTTGGCAAACTTGGTGCGGTGGTGATATGGATCATAATCGATTTAGAAATTTCTTTAGCCACGCTCAGACAATCCCACACGGATTTGTGACGATAAATTTATCAGACCCTCGGACAAGATATCGTATCGGACTTGATCAAATATTTAGTTAGCGCATTAGCAGCCGAGGAGGTGAACGTCAACTAAATGGCGTCTTTTTTTTTACCCGAAAACTCCACGAATTTTCCAAGCATCGTAGCAGCAAAGGGGATGGTGACAACAAAAATGGCGTCGTTTTTTTTTTAATTTTATTTTGATGAATGGAGGCTTATATTAAGCATTTTCGAGAAAGCCTCAGTTTGCTAAATCGACGCCTGTAAAAGTTGGTCTGTTCACCTCCTCTGCATTTTGTTAGATATTTTCGGTTTCCGTAGAAGCCTTATTTTTGCTTGAAAACTTGGTCTGTTCACCTCCTCTGCTGCTATTTGGCAAATTGATTTTCCAGATACTGAATCAATCATAACCCTGTATGGAAGACTAGACCCAACCATCCCAAAAGTAATAGAGCTGCTCTGTGCTTCACCAAGAACAAAGGAGGAAAATGCTTCTGTTGGATTTCTTCATAGATTTATTTGAGGAAGAAATAAATGGCAGTTGAGAAAGCTACTCAGGTTTTTGACTGGATCAGATGTAATTTGTGTTGATAAGATTGATATTCAGTTTATTGTACATCATGGAAAAGGAAGACTTCCTAGTATCCACACTTGTGGACCCATGTTAGAACTACCATCAACATATGCAAATTATCCTGACTTTCGATCTGAGTGGGAAAGCATGCTTGATTCTAGGGAATGCATGGAAATGAAGATTGCGTAGTTGTTCTTTTAATTGTAGAATTTAGTGTCCATTTTATTGTATTGTAATTTTGTGGTAAAATGTATCAACCATTTTTACAACTTGCATGTAATCAAATCACTCCATGGTAGCACAAGTTGGATTTTTGATACACTATATTGCAATATTGTGTGTGTGTGTGTAATAGCTTTGAGCCACATACGTGTTAAACATTTTGTAAACTTCTGTTTAAATATTTTGGCAAAATTATATTGTATGTGAAAACAAGCAATTCTGTTGGACCTGAAAACAATTTTGAACTTAACAGGTTCAACCCAGCTGTCTTCAGGCACACAAGAATCCACCATGCCATGGGCATATGTAATGTGTGTGTGTGTGTTTTTGTGTGTGTGTGTGCACACTATGATGTTTTCTTAAGATAAGAGAACTGTCCTTGAGTTTTTTATTAAGCTTTTGATGATACAGAATATCACTGTTCTTGAACCTTTGATTTTAATTTGTACAATATTGCTTTTCATATTAGAACAGATATCAGGCATTACTGATATGACTTTTACAAGCATTATTTTCCTTAAGTTCCTGTCTATCAGTGCAAGTAGACTCAAACATTTGATGTAATCAATAAGCAGACAGCTTTTGTTTTGAGGAGTACTTTTAACATTGAGTTTTCATTGCCGCTTGATATTTGCTTTATATGTTAATATTGTTGTATGGACTAGAGGTTTAGTATGGCTGTTCTATCTAAATACTGTTTCTGATGTATATTTTGTTGTAATTAATGTTGTCCTTTCTGTCTGGTCTCCATTAACTTTGTTTTGTAGCCTGGCCAAGCATCTAATATGTATATAGCCTTTGATTAGGCATACATGGAACTAGTTGGGAGTTTGATTCAAAAGTGAATTAGTCCATTTTTAGATGTAACTCATTACCACATAGGCTTTTTGCAACCTGCATAGATACTGTTATAAACTGAATCAAATGTTTAAATTCTTGGCAAATGCGTACTGTGCAAAAGAATGGATTAGTGTTATTTTTTACCTTTCATTCAATAGTGCCAGAGCCTCAACTCACATAAATTGCTTTTGCTTACCATGTGGCTAGGAAAGAAGCTTCTAGTCAGAATTTCATAGATCCTTTTTGATGTATAACTACTTTGAAAAGTTTCTTTCCTTGGAACACTGTCTTTTGTATGAGACCTATTTGTCCTTTCCTCGGTCCCTCCTTCCTTTTAATAAAAATTCTAAAAGCCATAATTTGTAGCTCCCTATCAAGGCATTCTTAGTGAACTTTGTACATCTACCATATGACATGGAACAAGTCCATTGTCAAAAAAGAAATCGTTTTCTCGATGGCCTCCAAAAAGAGGGGAATAATAATTACTGTATTACGGTTTTCATATTAGAATTAGGAATTAAAACAAATTTTATTATTTTAATGAAATTGTAATACTTACCTATATGCTTGCACCCACTGGATTTCTTTTGGGAAATGCCAATGTATACTAAATTTTCTTATCGGTCCAAATGTTGCATTGTCAGTTTACGTACCGTAAATTAGTGCACACCTGTAAAACCAAATGTACTCTAAATGTCTTAAATGCCATTCAAGCTTTATAATTGGATCTCTACACCCACAATCATTTCTAAAACATTAAACCCAGGATACGTTATCTATTTAGTTTGTTTCAACTTTAGATCTTTTTGATATTTATTGTAAACGTGTCAAATAAGAGAGATGTGTGTGTGTGTGTGTGTGTGTGTGAGAGAGAGAGAGAGAGAGAGAGAGAGAGAGAGAGAGAGAGAGAGAGAGAGAGAGAGAGAGAGAGAGAGAGAGAGAGATTATTAAGGTAGCTTTAACAAATTTTCAGTCATATCACTACGATATATGCAGTGTGCAATTTTATGGTGATGTCTAGCACTGCGGTATCATTCCGCACGTAACATGATGTCCCACCCAGTCACATTATCCTGACACCAGGATGACCAGTCCTAACACTAACATCTTAATGCTGAGCGCCCAGCGAGACAGCTGTTAATGCCATTTTATCAGTCTTAGGTATGACTCAACATGAGTTCCAACCCCCGACCTCTCGCATCCGAGGCGGACGCTCTCACTACTAGGCCACGATTTAAAAGATGAACAAAGTAAAATAGATTTTGGTGGTATCTTAATGAAATTAAATCAGTTGAAGGAGTGAAAAAAAACGACCAAAGGAAAGAAAAGACACAAAAGCTTTCGTTGAGTTTTTCAGGGATCGCTTTGTCTCGTCTGCTAATACTAATTCAATCTTTGCGGTATTAATTTTAAGCACACGAGACGGTACTAACTAGAAACGTGATTGTTTTTCAACTATCTCCATTCCGGTTACCGCGCATAAACATGTACGTTTGTCTCACTATCAACGAACGCTTGCCAAAGAATAACAAATCCTGGTGCATACATTTATCACATTTATCAGAATGCATATATGTTTGCACATATTGATGGACGCATATTTGCTTCACTCCATTAGTTCATTCGTATTCAAATTGATATATTTGCCATACTAAACGTCATCTAATTTCCTTTTATACTGTACTGTCGGCTTAAGGTTGACGTCAGATGTTTTTAGTATTATGACTTATGTAGATTTAATAGGCGCTGAAAGTTAGATAAATGGCTTGAAAACAGTAACACATGTAGATTTAATAGGCGCTGAAATTTAGATAAATGGCTTGAAAACAGTAACATATTAACCTTATATTTTATATTGAGTCTTATATGACGTTTAAGTAATTTCATACATATGCACAAGTTTAATAACATTAGAAATTAAATGTTTATGTGAGGTGTTTAATGCAATGTTGGGGTTATCTGGTCAATCCAAAAAATTTCTACTATTAACGATAGCGTGAGAGGAGGGTTGCAGTCGGTATCTTTTGTTTCTGCTCAGATTCTCTTAGTATCTCACTTCACATTTGTGAATCCTTCACAAGAAAGGAAGGGTAGTGAGGTTGGCAACTGACATAAAACTATTATGAGTCCATCTTTCCAGTTCTAACAAAAACGGTGAACCAAGATTACGGAAAGCTCAGACTAATACTGACCCTGATTTTCTACAAAATAATGCGAATCAAAATTGCTGAAAATAAGGTTTTAAAGTTTAAGGTGGGTGGGTGAAGCTATATAGATTAAAATGATTTGGGCATAACTACAATTAGAGCATTTGTTCCATGTTTTCTTTATGAAACTTAATGAATAAATTTAAATTGATCCCAATAATAATTAAAACAGTTATCTGTGCGACTGGAGAGAAGGAACGGATGCAGAATGATTACATCTAAGAAACTGTTTACACTTCTTTAACTACAGTCAGATATCGTTGGTTCAAAAACGGAGATCAATTGTATTAAATTTGCAAAATCAAACACATCAACACACTTGATGCCAATTAAAATAGATGCACACTATGTAAATGAACTTGAATGACCAAGAAATTTAGTTTTGTATGTATTCATCAAGCGATTTACGTACAAGATTTATATTTTTCTGATTATAAACACAAATGACAAAATTCCATTCAATTTCAGATCCCATTATTTCTAAATATTGGTCTCACTGGATGAATAAAATGACGGTAGATACATTGTTAGGAGGATGCCCCTTACAGTATGTCATTAATACAGATCTAGAGCTTCATATGCATCTTTTGCCATGTGTAAACCTTGCTCAGCCATTATATATATATATATATATATATATATATATATATATATATATATATATATATATATATATATATATATATATATATATACACAGATTGTACACATCCTCCTCAGAAGCCATTTCATCGCGGTACCTTGCATTATTCTGACATAACTGGAATTCTTCCTCATCTATCAGACACATGTAGTTCTCCGAATCATACAACTCTGGAACTGAAAACATGATGTTTGGAATGCCACTTGGAACCATTAAGTTTTTGGATGGTCGAATCACATGGGAATCCCACACTTCAGTTACTGAGTCTAATTCATCCTTGAAATAAAAGACCAGAAACATTCACATTTTAAATACTTGACAATAGGGATGAAAAGAATTGAAAGGCTGAGAAAGAAGTTCCCCATGTGAACATATGACCTAGATGTGGCATAAAATAAACTATAAATTAGATATTATTTGGTAAGACAACTTTGTTTAATATACAACTAATGTATCAAGTCGCAACACTAATATATAAGAGTGATTTTAATCGGTGACATTAGCTCGTATAACAGTAATAATGATTTGGAATCTATACTACAGGTAAGACTTTGAAACAAATATTCCCAATCAGCATTAAAATACTCAAAGAAGAGTTATGTGTTAATTGTTTTGCATAGTGTGTGCTCTTTGAACATTGTAATCTGTAATCGGCACTTGTATTTTCTTACGATAAATAATTAAGCATATTTAATATATATTCGCGCGCGCGCGCGTGTGTGTGTGTGTTTGAGAGAGACAGACATACAGACACATAATTATGCTGTCCGTACCTGTATCATACCAAGAAAACAAAATCGCACCAGATTCTTGTCCAAATACCCGCCGTCAAAGTTACCCGCAGCTTTTATTTGGTCGAAGAGTGACAACCAAAACTCTACACATTCCTTGCGCAAGAAGCCCCACCAGCGTTCAATTCTTTGATTATTTGTGCTGCGCCCGTACATGAAACTGCGATCACCACAGAATGAATCAGTTCCATGCCGGCGAAAGAGACGTTGGAATTCACAAACATGTCCATTTTTTGTACCCCTGTCAGCTCGAACTATAAGGGGGCAACCACCGAAGCCTTTAACAACTTAGAGATAGTATCCCCCGATAACGCGAGGTTACTACTTGTGCAATATGCATTTAACCATATCATTTTCCGTGAAAACCCATCAATACAACTATTGATGCAAATACCATAGGGGCGCAACTTGTCATAGGAGTCCATATGCCAGATATAATTAGGACCTTTTGATAGGTACATACGAATATGAAGTCGACGTGATTGGCGGAGGTCAACATTTTTAGGGTCTAATACTCTCATCAAAAGGCGAACTTCTTCTTTTCTTGCCCGTATACCTCTGCATTTCAGCTTATAATACATCCATCTATAACCGTGCATGGTACCGGAGAACCGCTGTTCGTGCATTATGAATTCTGCAACAGTCATCACATTAGTGGGATTTTTTATACCGGTAGAAACCATGAACATGCAAAATACGATTGAGCTGTCTAATGCTGAGATTATATCCATGTCTTTCCCCCAGAATGCGCACAATCTCTTTATACTTTAAACCCAAGTCAAAATAAACTTTAATCAGAGCCAAACGGTCCTTATCCATTCTTACAATTACAGCAGTACTAAAAAGCCTAAATATCAGTGAAACGCGTTATTTAAAAACCAGTCCGAAATATTTGGAAATAACGAAATACTATTTCGAAATAACGAAATACTATTTCGCTTAAACGAAATACTATTTCGAAATAAGGAAAATACTATTTCGTTTAAACGAAATAATATTTCGGAATAAAGAAATACTATTTCGAAATAACGAAATACTATTTCGTTTAAACGAAATACTATTTCGAAATAACGAAATACTATTTCGAAATAACGAAATACTATTTCGAAATAACGAAATACTATTTCGAAATAACGAAATACTATTTCGTTTAAACGAAATACTATTTCGAAATAACGAAATACTATTTCGTTTAAACGAAATACTATTTCGAAATAACGAAATACTATTTCGAAATAACGAAATACTATTTCGTTTAAACGAAATGCTATTTCGAAATAACGAAATACTATTTCGAAATAACGAAATACTATTTCGAAATAACGAAATACTATTTCGTTTAAACGAAATACTATTTCGAAATAACGAAATAAAAATATTTTCATCCATGTCACTTAAGGGGCTCCGTAGTACGGCGTTACTTGTTGGGTGTGTTGGAAATTGTAATCGAAAAGAATAGTGCTAGTGACAAAAGTTTTGATGACAACTACCACTAACTTTTACAAAACGGATCCATGATGTCATACCTAAAACTTTATAACTACGCCCGCTACCTACGTAGTTGTGAATAAAGTAATCCAAATTAAGATGGAACACTACACAAGGCACATTAAAGGCATACAACCTAAGATTTTCGACTTTTTTGTTCTTGCAAATGCATGATATTATGAAAAGTATAGCAGAAATAATGAGTAATTACAGGTCATTCAGTTTCAAAAAATGTACAACTGTAAGTTTAATCAATGAAAATATAACGATTTTCTGTACGGATTGCTAATTAATTATGCAGAAACGGAATTTACCGATATTCTCCGAAGTCGCAGTGTCAAGTGACACGCGTCAACATATATGGAAGTCGAGATAAGCATGTGATTCTCTTTTGATGTAATTATTGCCTTATTCTTCGTCTGTCCTTCTCCTTACTTCTTTATAGTCACCCACAATATATGTATTGCTTATAGATTTCTCATTATATATGATAAATTACAAGAAGCAGGCAAAAAAGTCAATATGATGGAAAATCCTGACAATAAGGGGTTCATTTAAGGGGCCATTCTTGAAAGTGTTTACTTGTCGTGTTTGTGTGATTCTGTTACGTTGTTAGATAAACCAACTAAAACTATGATAATTTGTATCATTGTAATCAGAACCGCAATTAAAAGGTCTCGCTAAAGTCGCTTCTTTGGCTCAGAATAAAGTTGATTTTCTTGTGCATTTGCATTACAACCTCACGGTCACGTATCCGATAGACGATGTGATCTGAGCATTTGTTTGTATATTTACACGTTTGCTTCATTGCATAACACACAAATTAATATTTTCCCACATAACATTTAATGGATTTATTTTATTTTTAATTTGTTTTTACTGACAATTTTTTACGAATTCTGCAGGACTTCGACCTGGTTGTTTTAGATGAAGTCGTGCTCCTTGTTGCACAGAGGTATATGCAAGATGTCCTGGCAGCAGAAGAAGATAATGATTACAACCGGGGGAAAAGGCATACTGCTAATAGGCAGTTGATTTTATGGATTTAACGGATACCTACGTACTGGCAACAGACATGTCATTCAAAGCTGTTGTGTATGGCGTATAATGGATAAATAATTTTGTACTCAAGGAAGACTTGGACGATCTATCCAAATATATGATGTGTGAATACTATAATTTATGTTGATTTTAAGTTGTATAAAACATTTCTTTTGTATTATTGTTACGTGCTTAGGCTCGAATAAGCAGCAACACAGAAAGAGTGAAAACTAACAAGCTTGTATAACTTTAACAATGATTTATTTAGTACAATTATTTTCATAAAATAAATAAACTTACAGTTTTAGACAATCAAATCCAACATTAATCCAATATAGAATTCACAAAAATAATCCACTAATGGAATTGCAAGTCCTAATAAATAAATGTTCTAATAGTTCCAGGTTCGAATCTTGACGATGTAATCCAAAATGGCTGACAATGTCACGTGGTACAGTTCTTGTTTTTAATCATCCAAATGAAATCATAAAACATATGTCCTTTTCCAGATAATTCTTCTTTTCCAACGAATTGACACAAGTCCAGAATAATATTAACACTCAAACATAAATACACAACCAATAACTTACAGCCCAATAATTCTACTAAAGTTAGCTTCTAAAACACAGCTATATATATTGTAATTCCCTCGTAAACAAGAGGAATCATGTGATTTTCTAGAAATTGATAGAGGTTCATGGAAGGTCACTGCCTTCACTAAAAATCACATACTCTAGATTTTCTTACCCCTAAGAACTAAAAATAGAATGTTGTCCTTAAAATTAACCAATGAAATTGAAGACCTGTTGACAATGTCCAAAGCAAGGTCAAGAACTAGACCACTGTAAGCCAAGGTCAAAACTTGTTTACAGTAAAGTCCAGGTCAAATGAATTTTCTAGAAAAATTTCCCATTTAATGAATAATAAATCCTAAATGACAATTTTGGATTTAATAATTAAAAATAAATAAAATTAAATCCAATAGCCGTAACAATTATGCAATTTTTATTTGGCATGAACAACTTTTGTTAAACATTTTTTTAGCTACCTACCCACTAAAGAATAATTATATGTATGGCTATGTTTTGAAAGCAACTGTGAGGAGACTATTTATTAAAAAACATAGGATGAATTGAAGTTGACTAGCATTGTCTTGAGATGCAAAGAATATAAAAAACAAAAGTACACTGGTGAACATGATTTTAATCGTGCATAGACAGTAACACATTAAGTTAAATGATAAATAACGCAAATTCATATTGAGTTGAGAAAGCAAAACTTATTGCAGTGTTTCATGAATACAGATTGGCTTGCGAATATCAACAAAACTACAAACACTAGGATACTTTTCTATCCAGACACTGCTCATTAATTACAATTACATGTAATACAAAATGGCTCTGGAAACAGAATAAGGTTTATAAGACTAAAATACTATTTCATCTAAAGCAACCTTGAATGCTTATATCACATATGTGCATCGTCAGCCATCTTATTACAACTAAATCAAATATACTCTACACCATTTAAAAGCATCAAATTTTCAGTTTTTTAAAATGTGTTTTTTTTACCATAGAAATAATTATACCCTTTATATGAATACCCAGATGAATGTACACAACTTCATACACTGTAAAACTAACTATTATATTTTATGAAATGTACTAAACTTATATAAGTACAAATGTGCATGTACAGGTATAACTTTAATTCAAGAGTACATGTACAGTCAGGCATAAAAAACTGAAGGATATCATCTAAGAATAATTATGGCATATATAGAGGTTTTCCATGTTATTTAGGTTGGGTGGGGTGCTCCCAATATTATCTAAATTATTACAAAAGACCCCACCCCCCGGGCATGTTTTTGTGAGGAATTGAAGTAGTGATAGATGCAATGCTCAGAGCCCCCAGTCAGTGGTGCCGACAGTTAAACTAATGAATACACAAAATGTGAAAGTCAAATAAACAACAATTTAATATCATTAAATAACAGTCATCTCTCAAATGAAATTCAAATTAAAACCCTATCACTCGTCTTTAACTCGACCAAGTTATGGCCTATTTTATCATCTGACTTAGCGTAATAGATTTTCCTCATGTCCTGTGTTCCTACTCATCTGTATGATCTTTCTCTGGACTGGTAGTCCAATTCCATTCAGTCCATCTAACTTCTGTCTCTGTTCTTCCTTTTTCTTTGTCTCCCAAAGACTTTTATATGAGAAACTAGTGTACCATTACTATAAAAGATTGATTACAGACATCCTATTAAAAAATACTAGACAGTTCTTTAGAAATTACATTGATGTTTTAGTATCCTGTGCTTGGTTTCTATGCTTTTGACACAAATGATTACCATTTACTCAATGCCAAACTTTAGTACATCACCTAAACAGACTACTGCAGTGAAACAAATATTGAAATTAAGCCCATCCCCATGTATGTTTCCTATTGCATTTCTTTTAAAATTGGGGTAGCTAGGCACACACACACACACATGTATATATATATGTATATATATATATATATATATATATATATATATATATATATATATATATATATATATACTGAATAGTATATATAATGTACTAAGTACAATGCAAAACTGGCTCAGATATACATATCAAATTCAGGAATGCAGGGGTCATGTTACCAGGCGAGGAGACTTTGACCTCTTGATTTTTTTATATGTAAAATGACTGGTTGTACTTTATACCTTCCTTGATGTACCCATTAAGTTCTGGCAGTGGTGTAATCCAAGGCAAAATGTATTTATGCAGTGTTGATACCATATATTACACATTCACAGGGGTGTTTTAATTGCTAACTGACCTTTAACCCTGTTTGCAGCAATATATCACTGCTGAGTTCATGAAATTGGGCCTACTGTACAAAATTGTAACAGTGTGTGTGATTTGGATTTTTAACATACCTTGAACAATTTTTCAGTCATATTGCTATGATGTTTGCAGTGTGGCAGTTTATAGGGATGTCTAGCACTGAATCATCATGCCACAGACATGTAGCATGACATCCCACCCAGTTACATTATCCTGACAGTAGGACGACCAGTCCATACACTAACCTCTTAATGCTGAGCACCAAATGAGGCAGCTGTTAATACCATTTTTATGTCTTTGGTATGGCCTTGCCAGGGATCAAGGTCTCCACAACCTCTTGCATCTGAGGTGGATGCTCCTACCACTAGGCCACTGGAACAGTCAACACCAGTATGTAAATAGTAATTTGTTGTTAACAAATATAATCGGTAAAGATCATTTCTAAATGATTTCTTTTTTTAAAAAAAAAACAGAAGTTAACAGCATTTTTTTCTTTATAAAATTAGTTTGAAACTGTATGTGAACCGGTAATGGCAGACATCGCTGCACCTGTGATAAACCACTTTATTACATTGTATTCTTAAAAAAATGGGCAAATAAATTCAGGAAAATATATAATTTAATTAAAACAAAGTCTAAATATTTTGTGTTAGAATATTTAGCCTAAATATTTAATAATGAAATCAGAAATATGGGACAATACTATGTTGTGGAATTCGAAACAATGTTGTTAAACTCAATGCTGTTTTCTGATTTAATTCATTTTCATGAAAAAACATACATACATACATACATACATACATACATACATACATACATACATACATACATACATACATACATAGTGAAGCAAAAACTCTTTTAAGCAATGCATATTGTTGCTATCAGTATTTAGGCAAATAATAAAATCATAAATATGCAGTCCTAATATTGGATGTTTGTAATAAATCTAAAAAGTGTGTAGCTAAATTAAGATGCACTCACATGGCACAACACATGTTCTTTGATGGGTTTTGTTGGAAAAAAGGATCCAGTTCAGTTACATTTCAATTTTAATGCTTCAGTGTGTTGTCTATTGATAGGTACAGTAATGTTTGGCGGGAGCAATGAAATCAAGATGAAGAGTATGGATTGAAGTCATTTGCTCCAATGTACATTTTTTCTTCTTCAAAGTATGCTAGAAATCTTTCTGACTGCAATTTTACACAAAACAATTAGAAAATAAAATTATTAAAGGTACTTTATTATGCAATAATACCGACTTGCAATTGCATGATTTTAATCTTGTTACTCCTATAAGATTAAATGAATTACAATGAATAGTTTCTACTGTGCTTTATTTTAATACATCATATGGCCAAAATACACTGCATTTACCTCAATCTAAACATACATATAAGACAAGTATAAATGCAATGGATATGAAAAGTTTGAAAAGGTCTTACATCTTGTGATTCAAATGCATGTTTTTTTAAAAGCTTTAAGAACATAATCAACAGTGGTCTGAATATAAACTGAATCTTGGAAATCAAACAGATGCTGGACTTTGGCTTATAGTAGACACTTCAAGAAAGACAGTCAAAGTCTATATGGGTTCATTGTAGGGATCATTTGTTACCATATAATCACTAGAATAGTCTCTCCATAATAATTTGATATCAATAGGTGTTACCTGACTAAAATGGCCTAAATCATTTTAACTTAAAATGAGATTTCTGCTTTGTAACAATCTCTTCTGTAGGTGGTGGTGGTATTGGAGCAAGTACATCAGATATTCACCTATGATCATTTTATGTCCAAAACAACTGGCTGGTTCATTCCAACTATCATCTAACCTCATTTTAAATATTTTTATAATTATTTCCGGAATATACAGGTACTGTTGATCAGCTTTCTTTGGGTTTGCAGACCATATCTCACTTTTTTGTTGAATGACCTTTGGTATCTGACAAGAAAATGCAAACATTTCACTGACAATGTCATTTTATATTTTTTTTAATTCTCAAAAGTCCAAATAAAAACTGCATACAATTACATGTAACAAATCACTTTGCTACAGATGAAAATGTCAATATAGCAAACATGTATCTAACCCATATATCATAAAATTATTTAGATTATTTACAGAATTTTCTAATTACATTAGACCAATTCTAATCAAAATTGGTTTATGAAATTTATTTTAAAAAATTCTTCTGTAAAAGATTAAATTGTACCACAAACAGATGGTTTATCAACTTTCAGGTAAAGCATCAATATTTTAACAAAAATGAATTATTATGTTAACAAACAAGAATAAAGTTTTATACCTTATTGTTCCATCTGTGTTTACAATCACATCTCTGTCAATATGATTGTTATGATCAAGAGTTTCTAGCTGTGAAAGCTGGTGGCTTATATGAATGTTCTTTGGAGGCATACAATACAATCAAACATCAGGAAATTCTCCAGTTCTGCTGTACTTCTGAAACAAAGTAAAATGACTAAATAAATAAATTGATTCAGATGCAGAGAACTATTTCAAATTTATAAATCCCAATAAATCTGTTTTGATGAAAATGCCAATGTACAGTAGCATTATACAAGCAGAGAATAATCAACTCATTCCACCCCTAAATTTTTTTTCCTTGTCACCTGAAATAGGGGTAGGGAACGCATTTGTTGGCTAATTTTGAATACATCGAAATACATCTGCTTCCAAGAATTTGTTGCTTAGATATATGCCTAGGTGTGCTAGAAACATCATTCGGTATCTGCATAAGGGTAAAAGTTGGAGTTTTTTCTTCATCTGACCCATCATTTTCCTCCTGGCCACTTTTTACTTCCAATCCTTTTTACTTCCAATCCTGGCCACTTTTTACTTCCAATCCCCAATTTATCCTACTTATGCAAATGTTTATCTGTCTGTGTATAGCTCAGACCGATGTGAATTTGATTGGAAGCAAAAAAGTAAAAAATCCGGAAACAAAATCTGATTTCAACAATGGGCATGTGCACGAAAATCGGATAAATCTTGACCCATCACTTCCTGTACACATGTATACTTTTTTTTTACACATTCCCCATCTGCGTACATGCGATTGCCTTCCCCATTCTGTAGAACAGCCTATATTTAATCCACACAAAAAAGATCAAGGATTAATAATATTATGTATTTAATATAACAGATAGTCCACCAATGTTGAATGTCTGGCTGCATCAAAGAAATAAGCTGTGTAACTTTAAAAAGTTTGTCGATTGTCCACTAAAACTCAAACACCAACTGAATCCAGTCAAGCAGGTTACATATTAGACAAATTACTATCGAGGTATATGTGTACATACATTATCAGCAGACCACCCACCCCCATACACAAGCATATGTATTTGGGTAAACCCCCCTTGCCCTCTCCATGTGTACTAAACGGACAAACCATAACCATCGCCTTAGTGTGGTTTGTATTTATAATACAATGTATTCATATTCTTACTATGATAACCAGTATATCTTCATTTTTTCAATTATGCATCAATACTATATTTAAGATATATTGTAATTACACATTTTTAACTTGTATGTTCATACACTGCAAAGAAAGCTTTTGTGGGAGCAACTTTCTGGTTTATACACAAATACCATCCACAAATACCATCCACAAATACCAATACAATACCATATATGTATATATATATATATATATATATATATATATATATATATATATATATATATATATATATATATATATATATATATATATATATATATATGGTTGTTTTTAGTATAATTAACACAAATATTCTCCTTTTTTGTATGTATCACAATTATTTCTGTTAGTATACTTTCTCAAATGGGTTGATAAAACATTTAGACTTTTCCATCATAACACTTTCCTTCTCCTTAAGTTTTTCAACTTCAGACAAGACTGAATATCTTAAAATAAAATTTTGAAATGTGTAAATACTAATGTTGAACTTGGAAATCTTTAGTTTTGTATCAAAAGAAAGCATTATCATTTATCTTGGTAAGTATAATGGGAATGATAATGCTTCAAGAAATAATAATAATAATAATAATAATAATAATAATAATAATAATAATAATAATTTATTTAAAGGGGTGACTCATTTAGTCAAAGACTATTCTCCCTTGAGGCTCTTTAATTAAAATACAAACAGCATGATGAGGAACATATCAATAAAAAAAAAGACATATGCCAACAATTTACAACAAAAATATTATTCTAAATAAAACAAACCATATTTTAACAAAAATGTACAATCTTTACCAACTGCAAAATATTACACTAGTAAAGAATGATACATTTCCAGGTGTATCTACCAAAATATTTGTAAACAAGTAAATATACATAAAATTTAATAAAATGTAGTAATACTTACACATATGCCATATCAGATTCTGATGTAGTTATATCAGACACAGCAGGAATTTGTATCCTATGAATTGTTGGCCCAGGTGTAGAAGTTGTGGCCATGTCTTCTTTGACATTCCTCTGTTTCTGATGTTTTCCTTGCACTGGCAATAAATTCATAACTAATATAGCAAGGATAAATAAATGTTTCATTAGACACAAAAATTATATATATTTTACAAATAATAGTGAATGAATGAATGTTAAATTAAAGTGAACCGGCCACGATGGTTCATTATTCACTGTTTTATCTTTCAAAAGAAAGTTATTTCATTTTCACCGTGGGGTAAGGAATGGTGCCACATCCCCACGGGTGTTTATGCACACATAGTGTGTTATTTAATTTGGTACAGCCATCACCATTTACATTATAAATGGATGCATGCGAAAATGAAGATGATCATTAAGACCCCTTTGGTAGCCTCAAAAACAGATGCACAAGGTCATATACATGCGGATTTCAGCGATAATGTTGCAGGGCTGTGACATTTTATTTCAAGCTAAATGCATTAATGGCAGTTTATATAAAATTTGTTATTTTAAGAGTTTTGATAAAGAGTTAACAATACAGAAATAAAACAACGGTATAAAAACTTGACTGTTCATTGCAAAATTGAGGCTCACCAGTATCCAGCAAGAATTTGGCGACAACTGGATTATTTTCCAGACTCAAAGTGGACTTCTTTTTATTCCATCGTTCAAGCTGGTCACCAATACATAGGCGTGTGCTGCCATAATTTGCCCAAAGAGCTTCCCCCCCTCCTTTCAGAATCTTTCGATCTAGTTGCGGACACGCCATTATTTTTGTAAACACGTGTTTGCGCATGGCTAAAATTCTTAATCTTCGGGAGAGGTCAACACAGAGGTTACATGAATATAGGCGTGGCAAATAGCGAATTTTTGTCTGGCGGAAAATAGTTAAAAATCGCGTATTTTATAACAAAATTACCAATACTAGCCTGATTTTGGCCTCAGTAACAGCAGCAGAGGAGGCGAATCGGACATCCCTTTTTACAGGCGTCAATTTGGCAATCCAAGGCTTACTCGGAAATACTTATTAGAAGTGTCCATTTGGTAAACCGAGGCTTCCTCGAAAACGACGCTAATGTTGTTGTCGCAGCCCCTCTGCTGCTAACGGGTTAACAATCCTTGTTTGGAATCTCAAAGAGATTCATGCTAGCAATTTATATGATGAATTAGCGATAGAATTTTTATATAAATTGCAAATGTCGGAGAAGCACAAATAACTAGATTAACTAGAGAACGGTTGGCTGCGATCAATACATATCTCCCAATGAGAGATTCATTCAGAGATAATTTGCAAGCTCGACAACAACAAAAATTAGATTTTACCGCCGATACTGAACAATTATTTAAGCCGATAACTACGGCAACTGAGGAAGTTGTAACCGCGATAAAGTAGAGTAAACCAGATGTAAAACCTCCTAAAAAGAGCGGTGATAAAGTTCAAGAGCTACGAGATAAATTTACAGAGGAAACTTTAGCGAAGATTGATAAAGATGATATAGCTAAATTAGTAGAACTTGCTGCGCTAGGATATTACACTAAAGTAAATTATTTGAAACCTGGACAATACGATTATATCAAAAATGTAGGTGAGATGGCTAAAGTGGTTTACAAAATTAAAAATCAACTACCACAAATTAATAATGAAGATCCTATGTATCAGGCATATTTAACTGCCGTTGAACGAAAATATCTTGAATATCAACAAAAAAAGGATTTATTAGTATCTGAACAACAATGATTAAAAACCGAACAAAAACAACGAAAAAAGAAGAACAAGAACGATTAAAACAAGAACGAGCAAAAGAACGAGAACGAAAAAAAAAAAAGAACGAGAACGAAAAAAAGAAGAACGAGAACGATTAAAACAAGAACGAGCAGAAGAACGAAAACGTATACAACCAAGTCCACGAGGACGAGGACGAGGGAGAGGAGGACGAATACAAGAAGACCCTCTTGTGGAAGATCCTCAACCCCAAGAAGAACATGAAGAAGAAAAATTTGCTAGTGGATATCACGGTGGTAATATACCATGTTCAAGAAGTATCCTTGATGATATATCACGGTTAGAAGTTCTCATCGGATGAACACGAGCTGGAAATAATTCTCCGGAGATAATTAACGAAGCGGCTGAAATCTGTCAACGGTTATTTCAAGGTCGTGTAATGGATATTAGACTATATCGTAGTTTCATCGATGAACTTACTGATGATTATTACAGCGATTGATCATCGATTAGATAAATAGCATTAAAATAAAATGATAGTGCATCGTAGTATGAGCAGAGCAAGACTTGTTTATGTCGTAAATTCACGATTGCCAGTGTACAAGGTGACATACGGAGATGGATTAAGTGATGTTGTCACTGGATTATTTACTCGAGTTGCTCCAAAACTGCTACCGATCGGTAAAGAAATAGCGTCAAAAGCTATTGGGGTTCTCGGTGATAAGATTGGTACAGAAGTTGATAGCAGGGCTAGTAATCTTGCTATTGACGCGTTTGATTCTGCAAAAGAAAAGCTTATGTCGTTGGCAAGCGGGAAAAACCAATAAAATTACAATCTACGAATAAAATGCCACCTAAGGTAGGTAACGCAATTAATAAAATGGCAAAACAGCGATTGAGATTAAGTGCTGGTTCCGGTCTGAAATGATTATAATTTAGATCAACGACTATATAATAAAATGTTTACACATGAGATAGATGATGTTTTTGATGTAGATGCTCCTGTACGAAAAAATGATTCTATACGCGATTATCAGTATTTTTTGTATAATGCTCAGAATCCAAATACAAGGTCACGAATTGAACTTAGATTTGATGACACATCTTAATACTTCTTGCCATGTGAAGCATTCATCGAGGTAGAGGGGAGACTAGTAAAAAATGATCATACTGGATTTGATGATGCTGATAATCTCGAAAATATTCCGATTGGGTTTGTCAACAATGGTATAATGGCGCTTTTTAGTAGCGCGCAGTATATAATTAATTCTACTAGAACTGAATCCATCGATAACGATGTTGATGTTGCAACCACAATAATGGGTTTAGCTAGATACTCTGACGATTTTATTAAATCTGCGGATCATTCGATGATGTTTGCGAAGGATACTACCAATAGCGCTGATCATAATCCATTTACGCTAAGACGACCAAAGAAGGTTACTGCTGCTAATGATGATGCTGATGTTGAAGCTGTTGTTTTCGGTAATAATCCTAATTACAACGCAGGATTTGCAGCGCGAAGAAAGATGATAGATAAGCTTGGTAGATTTTCATGTGCGATTCCGTTGTCTCATATATTTGGATTTTGTAGAGATATCAGAAAAGTTATCTTTGGTGCTAGTCATACTGTAGTGCTCACGCGAAGATCAACTGATGATCATGCTCTTTGGCGTGGTGCTGATCCTGTTACTGATGGTAATGTAGAATTAACAAAATTATCTTTATGGATGCCAATTATGACTCCATCGTTGACTGTTGAAACTCGGATGCTATCTTTTATTGATCATGGAGGAAAGTCGTTGTTAAGTTGGTCTGATATTACAACAGCTACCATAACTAGTAATGTTGTTGGTGTTTTTTACTTGGCAGCTTGCGTTAACGAAAAATGTTTCCGCGCCGAGACATATCTTTGTTGCGCTACAAAATGTAGCGAGAACTAAAAAAATAGCGGGGGTTGCAAATGATAGTTTACAATTGCGTTCCCATATGATATTTGATCAATGCGGTGTCAGTGAGGTATCATTGCGAATAAGTAATTAGCAAGAACCCGCAGAACAACTTATTCTCGATTACGGTAGCAATCAAATAGGTAGAGTGTATCATCGGTTGTGGTCTTATATGGGTCGTGATCAAAACATTGATATTGGACTCCAAATATAACAATCGGATTTTAAAGAATTGTACCCGATTTATTACTTTTCGTTGCAACATCTTGATCTATCTAAACACTCTACCGTTGATGTAAAATTTCAGGCTCGTATCGGCGATGCTCTTGGAGGATTTAGAGCAATTGCTGATATTCTCAGTAATAAATCTATGACGCTCGAAGGTGGTGGTGGAAAAATGCGAGTCATTGACGCACCAATAGAAAATATGTAATGGGACAATTAGATTATCACTATCTAAATAAAATGTACAATCATGTTAATGTTACCCTGGCACCTGGTCAGGTAAAAAAAACTACAATCGAGAAATTCTACTACGTGTGGCACAACGATAACGCTAAAAAAAGGAACAAATGACAGGTGGATCAAATAAGTTATCGCTGACAAAAACTCAGTTTAATCGTTTCGATAAAGCTAAAACTGCTGGTACAGGAATCAAATTGACTTTTTCACAAGCCGCGGTCAACGATATGATTAAATCCGGTGGAATATTTCCTATTACTGCACTGGCTCCACTAGCTATTCCTGCTCTTAAAGCACTTGGACTAGGCGCTGCTGGTGCTGTTGGTAGCAATCTTGTAGGTAAAATTTTTGGAAAAGGCTATAAAAAAGGCAAAGGGATTCAGACTACCGGGAAGCCGGTACACAAAGCACTATGGACGGGGTTTGGGAACTCAACAGGGCGGTTTCATAGGTCCGTTCTCGCTGGCAAAAATGTTACTGGGATAACTTCTGTGGCTGAGGAATCTTCGATTCCCATGTCTAATTTTGACCTCGCCGACGCAGTAAAGAAACTCTCAATAAAACATTTCAGAGGAGTATTCATGAAAGATCAACTACCGAAACAACCACATATCGTAGAAACCGGTATGATTAATCTAAATGACCACACTGGACCTGGAACGCATTGGGTGTGTTACGCCATAAACCCTCGATGTATTATTTATTTTGACTCGTATAGATTACCACCGCCGATGGAATTTCTCAGTCATATATCTAAATTTTCAAAAATTCCAGTTTGGTACTCAACACTACCCACGCAGACATTCACAGATCCTCCTATTTGTGGACGAGAGGTTCTTAACGCGTTGACAGCTATCTCAACGAGTTCTAAATTAACTCACAAAGTCATCCACGAGTACACGATGATAAATCACTTAAAGAGAAATATGTAATATAACATGGCATATATTTTTGGGAGATCAGTATCACGTCGTTCCGAAGAAGGAGTTAACATCGGGCTAGTAAAAACAAATGATCAGGAGAGCTATCTCATCGATAACAAACTTAGATGAATTAAAAAAATTACACGATCAAATAAATACAATTTCAGGTTTACAAAAATCCGTCGATGACGTTAAAGTCTCCGCCAGTGACAACGTCACTGATATGAAAAAACTACGTGACGAGTATAATGACCATATAATTAAATTTAATCAATTAGAACCCACGATAAACAATTTCTTTGGTGTTCCGCGTACACACCCTGATTTACATATCGCACAAGTAAAAGCTACCGTCGACAATTTACCAAAATTGAGATCTGAATTTGATTCTTATCTCAGTCAATTTAATAGTTTACGTAAAAATTTTAGAAAAATTGATGACGCTATCAACAAATTTTTTGTTAAGGATATGAAACCAGAAGAAATTTAAATAACCTTTGAAAATATTATTGTAAGACTCGATGAAATAATCGCGATTAATAACCGATTATGTGTTATTCGCGAGGAGAGATCAATTTCATATTCAATCGCGGTTATTAAAAAATACATCGATGATCTCAAAACGGTCAACGATGCCATCAAAGAGGATGCAATAAGGATGATAGCAATCGTTGAAAAAACAAAAATTCCTCATGAGAAAACCAACAACGTAGTATACACGATTCAATACGGATCATTTGCGTGGACTCCACTAAATAACATATTAAGTATTACTGCAACCGTCAAGGGTATTTATCGATTAACACTAGTATCACCGACTCAATTTAATATATCATCGTCGAGTTCATCTGGGATCAACAATACGATATCAACGATCATCGACAAGGATACTATTGAACAATTTACAATAACATCCACTGATTATAATTTGGCTAGGGTTTCAGTAATATGGTATGTTGAATTCGTAGCGGATTTAAGTAAGCAATTAAACCCTTAGCGGTTTCAATTGAAATTGTTCACTGTTGTAATAAATATGATGTCATCACCGACGAAGTCATTGCCGACGATACCTTCAGTATCTCAATACCGTTATGATACCGTCAAAGAGTTTCAAACTAGCCTAGGAATACTCTCCGATGAATACCGCGTAACAAAAAATACCGACGAAGAATCAACATCATTGACGTAACCGTGTACTCGGTATCAGGTGTAATCACTGGTGCTGGAATAATATTATCTTCGGTTACAATGGTTGACTCAATCGTTGTTCCAATTTGTATATCTGCGGCGACAACCATCGCGGTGGTGTTATCACTTATAACAAAAAAAATATCATCGTGTTCCCAGCGAAAACTACACGATTACGTTATTAAACTCGCTACAGTATCCAATGCATACTCGCAATTATCCTCGATGATATTGTCATCACTCGATGATACAACAATATCCGATGATGAATTCTCAAAGATGGTTCGGTTGTGATTCAACAATGTCAAAATTAGAGCATGACAATTACAATAACAATGTTACAAGAACTGCTTCAACGAATAGCAGAAAATACCACTCCGGGGAAAACAAAATTGATATCGCTGGTAACGAAAGTACCAGAATTTAGCGTTGAATTTAACCCTCCGTTGGTAGCATCCGAGATAGCGTTAACGCAATTAAGATGTTACTACAGTTGGCTTAATGTACGATCGGAACCATTTAATTGTAAATCACACAATAACAGTTTTACATTCTCGTATAAAAATAAGGTCAAACCAGATGGCAGTACCGAACCAGAATGGCACACAATATATTTACCCAAGGGGGCATATGACATCGAAGATATCAACGCGGAGATTATAAATTCCTTTGAAGCAATCACAGGAAAAAATATAATACCCGTCGAAGATGGACCTGATAAATCTCCCATCGAAATACACGGACATGAGCCTCTGCTGTTAACGACCATCGAGATAAATTCACCTAATTACGCCGTGGATATATATATATATATATATATATATATATATATATATATATATATATATATATATATATATATATATATATATATATATATATAACAGCTCAATTAGAACCTTTTTAGGTTACCCTGAATATATTGCAGGTACCGTGGACATAAAAGATCTACCACGCGAACCACTAAAATCCGACTTTATTTCGTCGATTGAAGATTATCACGGTATGAACGTGATAACGTTGATGGTATTCCTACATTAACATTTGATATAACATCTTCTATTCTTGGTCGTATAGAGCGCGGGTTAAGGTTAAATGACTCCGATGCTTTGAATGCTGTTGGACGATTTAATCTTGAAACTTTTGAATCAGTTGTTATTCATCATTTCACAGCGATGGGTAGTGATTTCGAGCGATTTCGAGGTTATTTGATAACAGCAATAAATGAAGTCCCACCACGCCGCGACGACGTCATCAAATACATACAAATATTTAATAAAATTATCGGCAACATATAAGATTTTAATGACGAATTGAAGTCAATTATAATCATTCCTGCTCACACCGAAACGCGACAAGAACTTGCAGCAAAGTATAAAATCCGCGTTGAGGATATCCCTGATTTTAAGTTTTCAGGATATAACGTACCATGGATGCGACAAAAACTCAGCGATACCATCGACGAATTCTTCCCACGGATTCACACAGCGTGGTTGAATAGTCTTCCTGCGGTTCATTTCCAGTTACCTGAACCTAAAAAAATCTGATTTCTTCACTGATGAATTACCTGCTCAGGATCCGAAGTACAATTACAATTTTGACATTAATTTTCTACGTGCTAGTGATATCTATCAAAAGTTTTCATATGATGTCTACGACGGAACAGAAACTGATGCACTTGGAAAATACGAATACAACGAGGATTATGGTAGAATAATATGGCGATTTGCTCTTGGCGCTCAAGGTGTATTTGTAGTAACAGAACGAAGTTTGCTTGTGATCTTCAAGACGATGAAACAAACATTTCAAACAAAGCTGAACCAGCTTCGAGATTATATGCAACGATCTCTGCTACTCGATTTAACAACTTCACGTGGGACAATCAAACAACAACAACTATATCAAATTATCTCCGATATGAATTATCTCAATGATAGATTACTCTCGTTGGTCTACGAAGATAGATCTCGAAGTTCTAGCACTGGTATCGCTGCCGTTTCCCCAAGAGAAAAGTTCAAAAAAGTATTTTCACGCACTGATACAGATTTAGTCTTTATGAAATTTCCTCGTTTGGAATTCTCACTCTGTGTAACAGCTTGTAGATTATTCAAAGGATTATCAGTCTTAATACCATTTAAGTGATCAATAACAAAACCATCTTCGATCAATCCATTATACACTTCATATACGAAACGATGATTAAGATACCTCTTCTTTCCAGCACTAAATCTAAAAAATCCCTGATTATTCACAGCACCAACTGATTTCTTCAACCTGCGGTGTCTGACAATACCGTCGCGAGACGCTTCATAATCACTGATCATGGGATGTGGTTGAAATTCTTGGTCCATTTATATACTATTATTTGTCTAATTAATTATTTGGTCGAAGTATCACTTTGGAATTTTTCAATGTAGTCTTGAGGAGTTCTTATGATCTTGTCGTTGACGCTGACACAGTCAGGGTCAGAGGTAGAGTCATTGATGGAGTTGTTAGCTCGTTTATCATAATAGCGCTTCAACTCTCTATATCGTTTACCACCACAACCGAGACATAACTTTGATATTCCTCTAACCCCTACCCCACATCGTAGGCATGGTAGGGGCCATAACTCCCCCTACGAAAACTTTGCATATGATACCCACAGAACTCCTTTCTACATGATTTGTTACATGGGGTTACTGATCCAATCATGAGCCATTTGCAATGATTCATTATATAATAAATTCTTTTTTTAAATACTTGTTTTAATTATAGCATGACAGAGATCGAGAGATTATCGAAAATTGAACCTTCGGAAAGAACTAATTTTAATATTGATAGAGTCTCTGATATACCAAAAAGTCTAATAAGTGATAGAACCATGTTGGGTGAAATTCGTGATTGTTTTAATGAATTCAAACGCGATGGAGCAGCTCATACGTGGTCAACATTTTGAATTATTGATGATGATGTCAATGTTCCCACAATCGATGCTACCATGAACGACGAATTAGCAGCTGAGATAATTTCACATCTTGGGGAAAAAAGTATTTCTTTAGAATGAAATTTATTATCCAAGAGGAAACCGGAGAATGGATTATCAGAGATAAATTTGAACCAATCTTGAAAGATAAAAAAATTGTTATTGTGAGTCGAGATTTTAAACCAGGAATTCTGACTGGAATTGACAAACCATACTACGAGAGAGCTTATCCTGTAACAGTAGTTGTTTATGGGATATATCCGTTAAATGATAAACCGAGTATTGAAAAACTAGCACCTATGAAATTGTCGCCGCTGACTTTGTCAACAAGAATGAATTGTGTAGCAGAACGAATAATAGAACACTTCACAAATGCATCCCGGGGGAACAAATTAACTGATATGCGACGTAAAAAAATTAATGAATGGGGACTAACAGTGAATGAGCACGGGGCAACAATTCAGGATATAACCAAATTAGAAACATCATTAAGATTTCCAATATCGGTAATGACGATAACAGGAAAAGTATTACACGAATCTAAATATAAATCAAAAGGAGCTCCAATGGAAATTATTGATCATAACGAACATGCGTGGACACCTGCAGTAACAATATTCCCACGGGATAGAACTATAAAATATATACCCGTTGAGAACTCCGCGGGGGATTTCTCTGAGGAGAAATTATTTTATTTTTTTTATCAATTAAGTAAAAACGATCCTGTGTCAGTGTGGCTACTTCATAGTTTTGAAAACTCCGAGAGTAAATTCGATCAATTTGTAAGACCCAATGGAGAATTATATCGCACTGAAGCTTTGCACAACGAGATGAAAAAACTAGCTAGTGGTTTTTCAACGGTGAACTCGAAGAGTTTCGACGACGAACAATTACTTACAAATTGTTTTACAATTCCGTCAGTTGCAGCTCATTTTGCGAGGAAGAAGAACACATGGAAACCAACGCGAGGTGAGTTTTTGGAAGATATCAAATCAAGCTGCATCGAATATGGTCACGGTGGATTATGGAATGCAAAATACGACCGCGAAAATATTATTTCCGTTGATATGGTTGCGTGTTATCCCGGGAGTTTTCTCGGGTATGGAGAAGCCGCTGAATACTTCAAACGATTTGGACATCCCACACATGAAATGACCCGTGTTGCGATTAATGGGCCACTACCCGATTTTGATTTAACTGGATTCGCTCGTGTGGTATCATTTGAATTGGCTACAGGACTTCATCCGTGTTGTTATGTTTGGATTGGTAGACACATGTCTGAAAAGCACTGGATGCCAATAGTGATATTACGATATATGATTGATTGTAGCATGTTAACATCGCTGATTGTCAGTGAAGCAATTATATCATATCGAGCGCAGACTGAGGTTTGGTTACCAGAACCTGATAACATAGATAGTATAATCAACGAAAACAGAAAACAATTTCCGTCCCTCGACGAGGAATATATCATTGATTGGTCCAAATGGATATTTAATGAAAGAAATAAACAAGCAAAAGATCTCGGTAGAAGAATAATTGGTAAGTTCACTCAGGGTGGCAAATACGACAATACAAGATATTCTTCGCGGTTGATTATAGATAACGTTGAATACGATTTTGTAATCAAAGATACAACATCTAGAGGTATATACGTCGATCATAAAAACACTTTCTTGTCCGATGGAACTAAATTGGGTACAATTGTTACCTACACAGTCGGATAGAGTGTTCAGTATACACATTTAAGGGCGTCTATGCTGGCTTATGCTTCTATTAATCAATTTTCGATGATAAATAGATTTCCTGACACCTCAGTTAGAGTAGCCACTGATTCATTTTATATAAACGCGAAACACCGCGAAGCAGTGGCCAAATTCACAAATTCTGACGAGAGTTGGGGATCATGGAGAATTGAGCTTGAAATACTACGTGATTATTCCAAATCAGCAGATGTTAAGATTGAAAACAATTACTTGAAAAGCAACCAGATATCAAAACTATCTAATGCACCGCAGATATCTGATCAAAAATGTAGATATAAAACCGTTTATTTAAACGGATGTGGTGGGTCAGGAAAGACGACTCGTGCGATTGAGTTATTTCGAGGAAAATCAAACATGATTTTGCTAACACCGACCCATAGACTTGCAAGAGAGATTAAACAACGAGGGGTAAATGCCTGTACTTATCATAGTTTCTTTAGATGAAAAGGTGATGAATGGACTCCCGATCGAATGGGTGAGAAATATATTCCTGAAGTCATAATTTGGGATGAGATATGCACAGTGTCATTAGATGTATTACAAAGATTTCTCGATTGGTTGTTGTTAGCGAATACAAAAGTAATAATGTGCGGCGATCATGGCCAACCACCACCATTTATCGGTTTATCCCCACATGATTCGTTGAAGAATCATGTAGACTATTATGAAGAAATTAATACTGATCATAGAGCACTTGATGAACAATTACGCGAGTTCAAAAAACTAATTAGATTACAACCGGATAGAATCCAATGTGAAATAGCACGTGAAATAATTTCGGAAACCCCATTAAATGATTTCAGGGAAGCATGGAGACCAACCGATTTGATAATCGCAAGCAGAAAAATAATCAGAGACACACTTCAGATGAAGTTATTTGAATTACATAAAGAAAAATGTGTAACACTTCCAACGCCGCTGTCTTATAGACCCAAGGATACACGAAAACAAAATATCGAAGTTGATATTCCTGGGCAGCATGAAAAGCAGAAGTGTTAAATGATATCGTGCTGGTTGATATCAGCGTCGTCGAAGATGCATTGTGTGCTGATAAATCCCCATGGACACTAGATTACGCAGCGACGATACATTCTTCGCAGGGATTAACTATATCCGATACAGTTGTTTGGATCATAGATAATCACATCGAGTGGTCGAATTTAGTTTATCTTGCAGTGTCCAGAGTACGAATAATAAATCAACTTCGAAGAGTTGTTTTAGATGATAATGACACTACAATAAGTGATATTGTCAGCGATGATATAATCAGAAAAAAACCTCTCTGGTTATAAACAACAGGATAAAAAAAATAACAGAGAATTTGATATTGATACTGAATTAATAATTACACTGAAACAACAACAAAATAATCACTGTGCGAGTTGCAATTGTATAATGAGTTGGAGTTGGTCGGATAAAGACTCTCAACAATTTACCGTAGATAGAACGAGTAGCAGTATTGGTCATACCAGAGATAACGTGATGCTGACTTGTCTTGAATGCAACAGACGAAGAGGTGCTAGGTAAGACTACGCGGTGGTAATTGAGTATCCTCGGATATCACTTGTAGTTGTTGTCGAGTAAATCCTCGCTGAGGAGCAGTTGAATCCAATCTATAGATTGCTGGTCTACCCGTAGATCGTGTTATACTAGATATTTTATGTACGGTGAAGGTATTTATATGAACCAGGAGAGCTCGAAGGTGGCAAAAAAAGAGCTACTGATCCTATTTGGAGTGTCAACAGTGACATTTCCGAGAATTGGTTGTTTTGAAAAATCTTTTTGTGGTTTTTCAGGTATATACTTCTTTTTAATCGCGTTGTAAGGTTTCATGTTGATTGTTCGAGTAATCTCATTATTCAACGCGGTAGTCACAACTGGTAATCTCTTGACCCATTCACGAGATCGTTTATCCTGGATGAATTCTTTCCCGGATTGATATCCAAATAACCGCTCAGCAAGTGTCCGATTAAACCGTTCAACAATTGCCTGATCGCGATGTAGTGCAGTATGCCCTCGTCTGATGGTGACATTATCATGCTTCACTGTTGATCGAACCGCACCCTGAAATTCCTTGCCAAGATCAACTTGTAATAGATTTGGCCAGCGCAGAGGACCGCGTCGATAAATCCTTTTAAACGCAGAAGCAATTTCAGTTGATGATTTTGTTTTTAGCGGTTCTGCTTGTTTGTATCGACTCGCAACATCAACTACAGTTAATGCGTATTTGTAACTACCATCATGTGGCAGAAATAATATATCAGCTTGATGAACTTCATTTGGAACGGTCATATCAAAATGCGAGTAGTTAATTTATTTAGGCGGCGGTAGATAAATTTGCCATATAGTCTGTTTAGATAACCAATTAGCCGCTGTAGTATATTTCACCTTCGCGGCGCTAGCGAGTTTACTGATTGCTTCTTTACCCCTCCAGTATCCTTTTGGAGAATAATAAATAGATTCCATGTTGTTATTAATTACCGGCACCTAACATCAGTTTACCTTTCATCGCCGATTTTATTAACCATGAAGCCAATTTTTCTTTGAAGGGATTAATCAGTGATAGAATTCAATGCATGAATCAATTTCACATCTTCGAGATGACGTTGTTGTAAATCACCGCTCCGGTAAGCAATATCATGTACCCGACACTCCTCATCAATTGCATTTATCGGATTTTCTCCCGGGTTAGGATTATCTTGACTATCAAGTCTGATATCTAATCGTGTTCCCGGTCCACAATAACTATATCCTGGAAGGTGTTTTTCACCTGGATACTTCGCCGTTGGTAACCCTGGAAGTTTAGCTAGCTTGACGGCGATATCACCACCGCTTTTTTTTTTACAAATCGAAATTTTTATCCCACATATATCACACTTACCAGCAACCGCTTCTCGGTTATTTTTTGTGGTAACATTTGTCAGGTCAATAGTCGGTGTACGCTTCTTACATTTCACACAATATAGATCCATAATATTATATTGTTATATCTAATGGAAGTGATTGATTTTTCAGCGTTAAAGAAAAAACAACAAGTAAAACATCACGCTATATTACCAAACTATATCAGGATGATTATTATCGGACCGTCCGGAAGTGGTAAAACTCAGTTGCTGCTCACGATGATAATGAAATATATAACCTGGGACAAATTGTATTTAGTTGCCCCGAGCGTGGATGATCAGCATTGATATCAAGTGTTTAAAGATTATAATGAAACCGTTTCAGAAGCTTACGGCGGAAACGTTATTGAGTTTATCACAGATATTGACGAAGCGCCATCAGTGGAAGACTTGGATATCGGAGTTAACAATCTTGCTGTGTACGACGATGTGATGTTGGAACAACAAAAAAAACCTGCCATGATATTTTCTCGAGGGCGCCATAAAAACACAGACGTGATATATGTCACTCAACGTTAAACACAGATCCCGAAGGTCATCAGAGATAATTGTAATCTATTGCGTGTATTTAACGGAGCTGATACACACACACTACGAAATATCTGGCAGACTTGGTGCGCCGATAAGTATTATAATCGATTTCAAAATTTCTTTAACGGTGCCAGAGCCACCCCACATGGATTTGTAACGATAAGTATACACGATCCTTGGACACGATATCGCGTCGGATTAGATCGTATTTATGGCTAATTTTGTTAACCCGTTAGCAGCAGAGGGGCTGCAACGACATTGGCGTTGTTTTCGAGGAAGCCTCAGTTTACCAAATGGACACTTCTAATAAGTATTTACGAGTAAGCCTTGGATTGCCAAATTGACGCCTGTAAAAAGGGATGTCCGATTCGCCTCCTCTGCTGCTGTAACAGCCTGAATCGTATTTTTTTCAACTAAATAAGTAATCACGAACTGAAAAAAGAACAAAATAATTTCATTCGCTTTTACTTAGGTTGTATGCCTTTAAAGAACTCTGTGAATTCGGAAGGAAGTCAGATGGAAAGCCCTAGGAGAACACTACACTGAAGATGTGCATATGCTATACTATAGTGGAGAGTTGGACAAGTCCATAAATGGAGTAGGTTTCCTTGTAAACAAAGCCATCAAGGGATCTCTGCTTAAATGCAACCCATATCTATCAGAATCATCTCCATTAATTTGAAAACTTCCCCTTTTAACATCACAATTATTCAACAATATGATCCAACAACTGAATAAAGATGATGAAGAAAGAAAGAACCTTTACAACAAACTCCATTGTATTCTAAACGTGGTCAGTAATATAGACATCCTCATCATCGAAGGAGACTAGAATGCCAATGTTGGCAAAGATGCTCTAAAAGACTGAGATGATCATTATGGACCTTCCTGAAATTACCTTACCAATGAAAGTGGGAGACAGCTGCTTGTGTTCGCCAGCTACAAGAACGTGGTACTAGCCAACACCCTGGGCCAATATAAATCTTCACGATGCTGGACATGGCACGCATAAAATGGAACCCATCATAAACATATCGATACATATTGGTTCAAAACATTTACGGATATGGCATCAACAGAGCATAAACAAGGATGTTCACAGGGTGCTGATGTTTGGAGTGATCACGACTTTGTGATTATGAACTTCCGAGTGAGGGTGAAGAACATTAACAATCCAAAAAACATCAGGCTAAATTTCAACCTTGGTACCCAAATATAAAAATCTGGCCACCCAACTGAAGTTGGTGATACATTACAAGGTGTAGTGCATTTCTGATGTGAAATCATGGATCACATGTAACAAGCTGCAGATATATAATGATAAAGCTAAGGCCATTCTGATCACAACACAAAGACTTTTTCTCAGTCACATCCATTATCTCAAGCAATACATATCAGCAACACCAACATTAAATTCAAACAGTCAATACGAAACAGATGTGTTACTCTGGACAGTGCTCTCATATTCCACCATGTCATGATCCTATGCAAGACTGCATATCTTAGTTAAGACACATCAGCTCCATTCGTAATATCTTTCAGTTGATGCGTCTAAAGCACCTATGTTCATTATTGCTTTCGAGACTGGACTATTGTAACTCAATTCATTATGTCTGGTTTGTCTCAATATCTACTCCAAAAGCTTCAAAACGTTCAAAACACAGCTGCTCGGATCATCTTTAGAGTACCTCGATCAGAGCACACCTCACCGCTGATCTGTACCCTACATTTGCTATCCATTCAATCCAGAATCAAACACAGAAAATGTGTCCTCTTCTGACAATTGTACACTAATTCTCACTATGAAAACGAAGCAATATGTACAACGTTCTTTTGCATACCAGGGGACAGCAACGTGGAACGAATTGCCCACTGATCTGAGACACAAAAACACAGTGTTCCCATTCATCATCATTTTCAGTCTCTTGACCTAGTGTGGTCTTTGAGGCCCTGTGCTGCTGAACATCTGACCAGTTCCCTCCACTTGACTCGATCATGTGCCAATGCCTGTGTCTCTGCAAAACTTTTCCTGGTCCATTCTGTGATGTCACTCCAATTTTTCCTCTACTACCACCTTGGACACTACCTTGCAGTACTGTTGTGGATAGACTGTTGGCTCTAGTGACATGGCAGTACCATTTCAGCTTTCTCTTTTGACAATGGTGAAAAGGTCTTCATAATGGCCTACTTTGTGCCTGATGGTGTTGCGCACTTCTTCATTTGTGATGTGGTCCATGTAAGAGATGCCAAGGATGGTTCTGTAGCATCTCATTTCAAGTGCCTGAATTCTTCTTTGTAATTATGCTGTCAGGGTGCTCTCAATAGTCTGAATTTAGTTTTCAGACAGATGTTCTTGTCTCTCCAGATGGGTCTTACCTTTGACATAGATGCCGTTGTTTGTGCTGCTCGTGACAAAATGTCTGCTCTTGATCCATCTTTCGTGATTATGGAACCAAGATATTTGAATTAACCCACTGTTTCCAGTTCCTGTCCTCTGACTTTAATCTTGGTTGAGACTTGTGTGCCACTATTTGTCATCAGCTTTGTCTTTTCGGCGTTTATCTCCATGTCAAATCTTGAAGATGTTTCATCCAGGTTCTTCACTAAGGTGACAAGCTCATCCTCACTGCCTGCCAGCCCATCAATGTCGTCTGCAAATCGTAGGTTGGTGATGTTACGCCCTCTAATGCTGACTGTTCCAAAGTGATTTTCCAGGGCTTTGCTCATGATGCGCTCTAAGTAGATGTTGAAAAGCGTAAGTGACAGGAGACAGCCTTGACGTACTCAGACTGTTGTCTTGAACCAGTCTACCCACAGAACCTTAACCAATTACTGCACTGGTAGCCTAGGCTTATAGCTGCTTGCTGGTATTGATCAACGTTTGACCCATGTTGTACTTCTTCATTGTGGCCCACAATGTCTCATGCCACACACTGCAAAAGCCTTTTTGAAATCTATGAACACATGTTCAATGTCTTGTTGATGTTGTGAGTACTTTTCACACAGAACTCTAAGATTGAATATTTGTTCTGTTGTGCTTCTTCCACTCCATAACCCTGCCTGTTCGTCAGCGATTATTTCTTATGCATGTGGGTTCAGTCTTTTCAAGATGATCTTCAGCATCACCTTACTAGCATGGCTGATCAAAATGATAGTTCTGTATTTTTGGCACAGCTGGAGATTGCCTTTTTGGGAGAGTGTTACGATAAGTGGCTTGGTCCACTATGTTGGCCATTTGCATGTCTGCCAGATCTTGTTGCATATTTTTGTTAGTAGCTCTATCACTGATTCCCCACCATTCTAGATAAGTTCAGCTGGGATGTTGTGTACTCCAACTGTCTTCCCATTCTTCAGTGCTCTTATTGCTGACTCCACCTCTTCTTTGACAATGGGGAAATCATCATCATTTGTGGAGTTTTTGTGTGAAGAGAACAGTACAAATCATTAGAATGAATTGATCAGCTTTACTTTCTGAATACTGGTAATATGGTTGCAATGTATCAAATAACGTGCACAATGACTTCTTTGATCCAATCAAAATTGTTATTGAATATAAAAATGGGTGTGTATGTGCATATGTACACAACAAACATACAAACATACACATTATATATACAATCTGAAAACTGACAAAAATGAAAATTTTGTTTAATACTTACGTAATTGCTTTTGACTCTTTGTCAAGGACAATAACAGAGACCAACAAGGTATACAATGAAAACAGTTATGCATATTTAATTTGTATTATTTGTTGGCTTTTCTTAATATATTAATATATTTGTAATTTGTAAAATTGACCTTAGTCTAAAATCAATTCATAGTGTAACTGACAGTAGACACTGATTTCATAAACAACATAATACATAGCTAATATTTCTCTGTGAGCAGTGATTAAAAATCAGGATCATTATTAATGGAGGTAAAGATGTTTGTCTTTTTCTGAGTGTTGGGTGTTGGTATTCACTCTTGGAAAAACCTCGAGTACCTGCTTTGCTATGTTCTTTATCATAAAAGACCTTATCTTACTGACAATTTAGAATGTTCCAGAAATGAACATATGACCATCATACTTGAGAAAGTACTCATTCTTGCTTTCACATCTTGAAGCAGAATCAATCTTATTGTTGTGTTCAGTTTTTCATTTGGGTAAATTGTCTTAAAATTATTACTCACTAAAAATACAAAGTACTTATCAATAATTTGGAATTACAGGGAATTCAGACAAGACCGTTTTTGGATTATATTCATTGTGGAACTGTAACATCAAAATACCATTAGGACAGCATTTCACCTTACCATGTTCGAGACTACAGGCACATCAACACATTTAACATTGAAACGTATTCGAACATATTTGGAATACCACTGGAATTCAATTAGAACTGCACATATTTGGACATGTGATAGAACTTGTATAACCTTTTGGGATGGATGTTAGTGACATTTTCACTTTGTTGTGTCACAATGTGAAAGGGAGTTTGGTCGGCCAACAAAATCTTTCCCACAAGCTGAATAATGAAACTGATGGCATTATTCAAGCATGCTTTATTGTCAGTGACAAAACTGTAAAGAACTCAAAAAGCAATATTCTGAGGGAGACTCTGTCAAGGAATATCTCAGTGCTGTCATGAAAGTACTCTCCCAAAAAATGTAAGGACAAAAATTGTAAGGACTATGAACAAGTCTTTCTCACTAGACTGTGGTGAGATATATCAACAGAATGGCTGATGACATACATTTAATCCTAATTTGATGTACATGTATTTTCGATTGCACTATCTGGGACATAGCACTACAGCTCTGCTAGCTGTTGCAGTCCATGTAGTCAATATGAATACAACTGTAAGGATGAAGTGATTGCTATTTAACCAATGAAAAGTACTACAAAGGAAAAAGACATTTACTAGGAAGCAAAAAATAATTTTCATAAATTTGACATTGAATGGGAGAGGCTAGGCAGGATATCCATCAATGATTGGGTCAAGCTTAAGTGTTATTATTAAAATAAGATCTGAATTATCTGATATGAACACTGATAAAAAAAATCTCCATGCGTCACTGCATTTTGCAACAACACAACTTGAGTACAAAATTGATGAATTTCACCCATGTCATTACCAAGATAGTTTTCTTCATACATTTCACTAAGCTGAAAGCAATGAATCACAGTAAGTTTAAAGAATTTCTAAACGACTTTAAATCTGAAAATGAAGACCTGTTTTTTTTTACTACATAGTATGTTGGCTAAGTAAGGAGAAAATGATGAAGGATGCTAGTTACTAATTGACCTCCTGTATTAAACCTATGCAAACACCATCATATTAAAAATTCAATAACTAAATTTCTGAATGCTGATGATCAAACATATTTTGATCAGTATAGAAATCCTAAACATCTTTCTGACTCCATCTGATTTTCTCACAAGTTCAATTTTGTTCAGTGTTTTTTTTAGACCTTTTGTTTTCAATAAGCCCATAATTGAATACAAATATTCAGTCCAACTGCTGCTCTACTTGCGTCTGAAAAAACTAAATTGTCTAATGGAAATACCAGTATTTTTAAATGTTGTGTTTGCATCATCATGTGGCCTGTATGGACATTTAAAATCTTATATCTGGCCCCAGCTCGTGAGTAACCTTCATATGCCTGATGTTTCAGATAAGATGCTTCACAATTCATTTAATGACATTTCAACATGAATTTACTAATTACTTCTCGTCTCTAATGTTGCATGGCTTGGGTGTTATTGTTTTTTAAATCTGAGCATAACTACAATCAGGCCAGTGTGAGATGAAACAAAACCAGTAGTCTAATTTGGTTTGCTGCTTTGAAACTTTCACTTGTAGACCGATAAGTAATCATCTGTCATAAAACCTTATCTTGTAAAAAAAACTGTAAAACAGCATTGGTATTTACTGATCCATTCCCAAATCAAATGTGGGAGGGAGACAAAATTTTACCATCAATACATGTATAAATGAGTAGACATGATTAGTGCTCTATAAGTGTTCTCTAAGTACAAAAAAGTGAAATATTGATAAATTATTACTGTGATAGTGGAAATGTAAATAAGAAATGGCATCTTTTAAATGAAACTGGGAAAAAAACTATATGACTTCTGATAACAGATAGAAAATTATGGTGTTAGATGCTTTACTAGATGTTTTATTATCTTGAATTATATACGTAAATTTATATGATTGTACATGTCATACTCATATTTAAATAAAAGTATATCAAGATGTTTTATACACAATTGCCAGATGTTTTAATGTGGTCTTTTTTCATGCAAAAACTGAGTCACTGAAAACTGAAAATGATTTCAAGTGAAACAAATGTAATGTAAGAACTTCTCGTTGACGGAGTTGGACCTCGTGAAGTGAAATAGCAATAAGGAGCATTTTAATTTTAGCGCATACACTGTCCAGCAAACAACATATTGGCAAGGACAACTCTCATTTACCGTCATGAAAACCAAGATTTCACGTTCTAACTAGTTAGTTTTTACATTCCATTTTATGACACTTTTTCCTCAATGCTGAGAAAGTTCGTAAATATCTTTCAGGAAGTTTGAATAACAATATCCTCAAGTTTCTAATATGTGAAAAGATGAAGGTAATGGAACTTTCATCCTATGTATTTTAAACACAGACATTCAGTGTACTTTTTTAACCAATGTGTGTGTGTGTGTGTGTGTGTGTGTGAAGGCTAACTCGACAATAGCTTGTTTAAAAATGTATTAAATGATCAAAGGAAACATTTTTTTTTTCGTTTAATAAAATATGATTTTCCAGTTTATAAATAGTAACTTATTTTCAAGTGTACAAAGCTTCATGTTTTGTGATGCATGCACTTTAGGACCATAAAACACTAAATGAGTCTTCAACAATCAGCTAGCTGGAAGGTTGGCAGGTATAACAACATCATTTTGTATGCAAGTCTTGTTTAATGTTTGTATTTGATGCCAAGCTGTTGATAATGATAGTATTTATTTAATATTTTCCAAGCTGTTGATAATGATAGTACTTATTTAATATTTTCCAAGCTGTTGATAATGATAGTATTTATTTAATATTTTCCAAGCTGTTGATAATGATAGTAATTATTTAATATTTTCCAAGCTGTTGATAATGATAGTAATTATTTGATATTTTCCAAGCTATTGATAATGATAGTATTTATTTAATATTTTCCAAGCTGTTGATAATGATAGTATTTATTTAATATTTTCCAAGCTTTTTATAAAGATAGTATTTATTTAATATTTTCCAAGCTGTTGATAATGATAGTATTTATTTAATATTTTCCAAGCTGTTGATAATGATAGTATTTATTTAATATTTTCCAAGCTATTGATAATGATAGTATTTATTTAATATTTTCCAGTCGACAATGAACTTCACTCAGTAGTTTAGCTGCTTTTTGTTAAACCTTTGAGAGCCATCCATATAGGATGCAAATGTCCTTCATCAAAAAATGTTGACGGCATATTTTAAAACTCTTCATCATTTCTTATGAACAAACCTTATCGTTTTAGCTTATTTTCTCGCCGTATCTAATAAACCTGTTAACTATAACATCTTGGCTGAATGAAATTTCTTAACTATTGTTACTTTTTTAAAAGATGTTTTCAATGACATCTTCATCTGTATCTCGAACAAAAGCAATCACAGTATATGACAAGTCAACCGTTTAGTTTGTGTTGATAGTTGTTTCAATATCGAAATATAACAATTTCAGGCATAATTTCCATCATATTGTATACACTGTAATACTTTGTATTGCTTAATTACTTTTCCAAGTGATTAAAGCATTCAAGACCTTTGTGAAAATAAACGTATGACTGGTTTATATTAACTTGAGCAAGTTTGAGAAAGATTTTATTCCCAAATACGGTATTCTCCTTCCTATTGACAAAATATTATCAACATGTCACCATGTCTTTATCATTTTTATATTGCGAACAGATCAAATATATCAGTCTTCCATTGTCTCATACACAATGGCATGTATATCAAACTTATTTCAAATTTAGCATCCATTTTATCACAGTATTTATTATACCAGTGAAGCATTCACGTATTGTAACATCAACATATTTTTTAGTTTAAGTTACTCATCCAGCTGAGTTAATCAATCAAAACAAGAACTTTCCATGAATTATTCATATTTGTCACTGTTTTTAATTATGTATTCGATCTCATCAGATATTAATGTTTGTCAATTTTGCATTAATTTGATACGGTATAATGTCGATGATATTATTAATATCTAGTTGATGATAGCTTTGAAATGAGTATCATAGTAAAATGTTCTCATCATCTTTTATGATATTCTCTCATCTGGTGAAGGCATATGTGACAATCTAACAACCAGTATCAGTTAAACTGAATCTAATACTTTGAGTTTATTGCTAAAGATTAATGTATGTGTTGTTCAACCTTACTAAATAATAACCGTGGTCATTGTAGCCTTAACATTTGTATTAATTTTATTTCTGCTACCAAATTTTCTTTTGGTAATCTAATAATAATTTTTGACTATATTGTTGGCATCAAAGCTTGTACGTTTATATCTTGAAAATCCTCTGCCTTTCCTTCCTTTAACCTTTGATTTTTTCATGCCGTCACTCTGACTGTTATTTGGATTCAGCATACCCTGGTTTGCTTCGTTTTAATGATTTAATACGATTTTCATTTATACTTTATGGTATCTTTTTTGCATATGTTATCTTTGTTGATTGGATCCATAATAGCGAATATTTAATTACTTAGCGAAAATTGTTTCAATATATTACAATTTAACAAACTTTCAATATTTACAAACTGTTGTATTAAACATTCCAGCCATTTGTTCATTGTCAGCCTTAGATGTTGAACACTTTCTTATCCTGTGAATGATTACTATTACATTTTTTTCCATATTTAAAAAGTACAGATTTCTTCTTTTTGTGCATCCTGTATATTATATTCCATTCAGCCTTTTGTTTATTTACACATTATATCCTTCCCAATATCAAAGTCATGTGTGAGTTATGCTCATTGTACCTTTAGCAAGTTCACGCATTGTTTTCTCACAAGTTGTATTAATCGTCAACAATAATTATAGATGTATCAACAACCATTTACTTTCTAAACATTTAAGCAATATAATACTTTAAAATGATAACCTTAATTACTCACACCGACGACCTACATAACCTATGATTGATATTAATAGCGTTCCGAAGTAACGTTTTATATGCACCTATTTCATTTTTAGTGTTTAGGTAATTTAATTTTAGTGCCTAAGTAACTTTTTAATGGCATCGAATATGGTTTACTTTCTTCCAACTTTACTGGCAATATGTATAAACAGTTACTTCATTATCCGTCTTCGTCAAGAGGAACTTGGAATCTCTCGTAGTATATCAAATTCAAACCTGCCAACCAGGTAAATGAATTTAACTCGCAGTCATGGAAACCAATAAAACCTGCAATCACGCAAGAAGAAAGACAAAAGAAAACATTCAACTACGAGAGTTTTGCGAAGGAAAAACTTGCAAAAGCAGAAAAGAATTACGAGGGAAGAGGACTAATTTTTACATATACGATTTTAAACTGCAGAGATAAAATTGAAGTTCTTTCTCTAGCATCCAAGGTAAGATGTTAAGGAAACTTTCAACACGTATATTTGATCAGATGGAATAAAACATGAAAGAAATGACTGTAGACAACAAACAAGTATTTAATGATACTTTAATAGGGAAATGACTGTTTTGCATCACTTCACAAATCATTTTTTTTTCCTATTTGGTATCCACTACACTATTTAAGAACTTAAGATATGCTTAAAAGCTATACAAACTCAAGATGCGCATGGATAATATATGCACAACAGCGGTCATGTGAATCCTTTGTTCGAAGAGTCGTTTCGTACAGGGATATCAACTCATGTTTTTAGTGCAATGTCGAATCATACAGCATGCAATTGCATCCTTAAAATGGTGTAGGTGCACTTAAACCCAATTACTATAATGACACTTGAAACAAACAATATAATTTCGACAAAATTGCGGAAGAGAATCAATCATGAGCAACGTTAGAAAATATTTTAATTGAGAGTTACAGCAGAAAAACTCTTGAATTTATTACAAAATATGCTCACCATAAAAAAATATTTTGAGATAATTCAATCGTTTCATTAGACACGACTATGCACTGTTTGACCATACGCTTTTTTCCTCTTGGTTTTAAGGTACTTGTAAAACTTATTTCCTACATATCATGTAGAAGAAATTGGAGCTAAGTGCCGTTCATGAAGACACACCAACCTGAGCCTTTAAGGAACACGCGACCCTACCAGTGGAGCATGCTAGGGTTCCACACATTTCACACAGAACCCTAAGAGTGAATATTTCTTCTGCTGTGCTTTATCCACTCCGGAACCCTGCCTGTTCTTCAGCGATTATTTCTTCTGCGTGTGGTTTCAGTATGTTCAAGATGTTCTTCAGCATCACCTTACTGGCATGGCTGATCAAACTGATAGTTCTGTAATTTCGGCACAGCTGGAGATTGCCTTTTTCGGGAGTGTTATGATCAGTGATTGGGTCCACTGTGTTGGCCATTCGCCTGTCTGCCAGGTCTTGTTGCAGATTTTTGTTAGTATCTCTATCACTGATTCCCCACCATTCTTGATAAGTTCAGCTGGGATGTTGTCTACTCCAGCTGCCTTCCCATTCTTCTTCAGTACTCTTATTGCTGACACCACCACTTCTTTGAGAATGTGGAAATCATCATCATTTGTGGAGTTTGGAACTTCAAGAACCTCTGGGTCTCCTATGGACGGATGGTTGTAGAATTCTTTTAAATACTCAGTCCATCTTTCTGCAATGTCACTTGCTTGATTGAGGCATTTTCCATTTTCGTCTTGAATGGTACTGACTCTTGGTTGCTTCTGTCTGGTGACGTCTTTCACAATTTGGAATGCCTTGAATTGGAAGGCTGTATCATTAATGACAAATATATGCTGTAGACTAGTTTTCCTACTGTGGCAAGGGCCTAATGCAGACTGTACATTACTAAAAAGACTTTGAAATTGAGATGAGATACAAGCTAGGATAGAACAACTTTTTCTATGATTGTTTTGGTTGTCATATCAGTATATAAGTGCTTAGAGCTTCTAAAGAATAGGCTCTATACAAATCCTCATTATTATTATTTTAACGTAGCTTTAATAATTTAAGTCATATAGCTACGATGTCTTCACTGTCGAAGTTTATAGTGATGTCTAGCACTTGGGGATCATGGGGCAGATATTTCCCACTGATTGGACAAAGAAATCTGTCTGTTTTGCTAACCTTACTGTTCTTATCTCTGTCTGTCTCAAACAGGGCGTCCCAGAAAAGAATGAACACCTTAACTCCACTGCCGTGCCTGAAGGTCTTATTATAAAATCAAACAACAACAAGACACACACACATACACACAGATATAATAATAATAATAATAATAATAATAATAATAATAATAATAATAATAATAATAAACTACACCAACACGTAGAATGTGTGACCGGTATCACTTTATTGCTTCATCAGACTGAATTCAAACTGAATTGAACATTATTTCTAACGTCATTAAATATTAACAATTTGACATAAACAAGATGACGTCATACCTTGCATTTTTAACCTAATTGTCCCACTCTTTAACGAATAATCGACATGGAAACAGGGACACACAACACAGACCAATGACATCTGAATACATGAGAATACATCAAACTATATCTTAAAGAAATATATATCTACTGATAACTATCTAAAATATTTGATGAATAAATAGAGATAAACAGTTCATTATTATTTTCAATATGTACAATGCACTTTGTTTTAAAAGACAGAAAAACCTAATTTATATTATGAAACAATCTTCAATATTTCATCAGAACTCAGTTTCTTTATTAAACATTTGTATGTTGCACATAATACTTATAATCAAGCATTTTATAAATAATCATATTATATGTTCATATATACGTGTGTGTGTGTGTGTGTGTGTGTGTGTGTAATCAATGATATACCACGAAATATATTAAATTTTCATTAAAAGGAAACGAGGCTAGCTAGTGCTATCATTGATACAGCGTACATAATATACATATATTTTATTCATATCACATACAAATACATATATTTGCCCTTAGAACGGAGATAAGATTTACTTCAGGCAGTTGTGTATTGACCGACTTAATGAACACCTCTTATCCGCGATTGTGTCATCAGCAAAATGAAGTTATATGCCTTTTGTAGCTATTCACAATCACCTATGCATATTAATAAGTTGATTTTTTTCTATATTAGTTTCCATTTTTTCCCCCACAAGAATTTAATCTGTATAATGCACACTTATTATTTAAACATAAAAGACAGTATTAATGACGAAAGTATAGCACTAGATACACATGGTTAACTGCGCCATTTAAATGAACGCGAAGCAATTCAAGTTGACGCTAGGAAATTAACGTTGAATACGAACTAAGGGAAATGATAAACCAACAAGAGGTAATTAAAATATTTTAATATATTTATATCTGATTTGTCATTATTCTCCTTTAATAACATTACTACCGATCATACATCCATCTCTCTCTCTCTCTCTATCTCTCTCTCTCTCTCTCTCTCTCTCTCTCTCTCTCTCTCTCTCTCTCTCTCTCTCTCTCTCTCTTGTCGGTTTTAGCTAACTTTTACCATCATTCATATGTCCAGAGACAACCCAGGATGACACAAATGAAAATCCTCTACGCTCATAGCATTTCGCTCTTTTCTTGGTACGATGGTCCAGAGAAATAGAGAGAAAGGATGGGGAGGACGCCTTTGGACATATTTATATATTTAATTAGTATTCTTTAAGAACATTATAATATGCTTCAGAATCAACTTAACATTAAATATATCACAGTATATGTACCACGTAATCGAAAAAATTACCGTATAATGTCAAAAAGATTTGCAAATTTGTGTAATTTATTATATAAACAATATATAAATCCCAAGGAAAGTGTACACATAATATTACGACTAACCGTATTCTACTAACCGTATTATTGTAGGTTTCTTGGTGTATGTTCAATTTGTTAAGTTTTCATCCAACCCACAACATTTTATCTTTCACTCCTGATTTCTGCATATTTTTCCGTTGTGCATGAGATGGGGGAGGGGGACAAAAACCAAATTGTTCTGGTGGTAAAGTATATCTTTTCACACTTGAATAATGTATTGGGCTGTCTTGGTTGAATGTTTAAGGTAGTGGTTTTTAAATACCAGGCAGAAATGTTAGTAGCTCGATTTTACGACATGTTCCAGCGACGTTTCTTTCACCAGTATTACAGCATTTCTCATTGTACCATTTCTAGACTTTTTTGTTCTAAGGTTAATCTACGGATTGAAAACTGTTAATACTCCACATCAAAACTTTGTTCTTTCATACATACGAACTGAATGTTCAAAATATCATTCAAACTCTAAGACGTGTCGATAATCCAAAATACATCGCAACAGCTTCTATGTCAGTGTGATTTGTGGTTAGTTTCTTACTTAATGAACTGCCTTTGCAATTATCTAGGGAAGAGCTTCTTCACAAAGAGAACATATATCTATAAAATACTTCATCTGGAGCACTAATGCATTGAATACTAAAAACATTATATAGACTGGTGGACCGAAACAAGTATATCACACTGATTGCAATGTTATGTAATACTTCGATTATAATGTTATATATCACACGGATTGCAATGGTATGTAATACGTCGATTATAATGTTATATATCACACGGATTGCAATGGTATGTAATACGTCGATTATAATGTTATATATCACACGGATTGCAATGGTATGTAATACATCGATTATAATGTTATATATCACACGGATTGCAATGTTATGTAATACATCGATTATAATGTTATATATCACACGGATTGCAATGGTATGTAATACATCGATTATAATGTTATATATCACACGGATTGCAATGGTATGTAATACATCGATTATAATGTTATATATCACACGGATTGCAATGTTATGTAATACATCGATTATAATGTTATATATCACACGGATTGCAATGGTATGTAATACATCGATTATAATGTTATATATCACACGGATTATGGTGTTATACATCACAAGTATTATGATGTTGTCTCCTAATTTTTTAATCCTTAAGAGACCTCAACCCTTTCAAGCACTGACGCTCGAACTCAAGACCACTGGACAAGGGAATAAATTCTCCTCCACCAGTACAAGACTTTACGTCTCTATGCCTTAACAGATTATAAACATATACGCTTGAATGGAGACGGATATATTTTTCTAACCAAGGACAGATTGATTTGCTTCTGAAATTCATGCTTCAATGATTTAAGGTTCACAATCAATGTAAACATGTAAACTTCTAAGTTCATAATTTCAGGCCAGCTCATGTATTTGTATAGGCATTACCGAAGTATTGGCAAAATATTATCGGCAACCACAATCCTTCACTTTCATGTTCGAAAGTTTTGTTGTCGTATATGTATTGGGTTCATCAATATACATAATTGATTGAGGAAGGTAACTAATCGGTACGCAAGTGGCTCTGGGCAAATTGGAAACGAAGTTATAATCTGTAATTTCGTGATACAGAGTCTTTATGAAGCTGTAGTTTGTAGCATTTAAGTAAGCATCAGCCAATGGGTAGGAGCAATCACCTGAGCAAAAGTTTGCTTCTATATAAGTCGGCCCAACATACCACGAGAAGCCGAAATGGCGCATGTCAAGGAACCAATTTATTCTTCTGCACGCGCTTGGATTTGGTTCCTGTTCATTATATAACCCAGATGTCATAATTTCACGGAATAACACCCTCTCTTTTTCAATATTTTCGGATGAATTGGTAGTGTCTGCACCGGAGTTCGTGCTTCGTTGCTGTCTTGTTTGTATCATATCGAAATCCTTGTAGGTAACAAGAAGAGGGTGCTGAAAACAATCTTTGTCGATTTCGCCGACTTGTCTCAGTACCAACGTTATGTTATCATTTATCAGACTTGAAATAAACACAGATATATCAGCCTTGTAGAAACTTAGATACTGTGATACTAATAACCGCTCCTGATCTGTAATAAATAAATAAATACATATATTAATAAATAAATCAAATTCAGTATTTTTCTGTTCGTCTCATGCCCCTAATTTTAATATTATATTCTTCACATGATTTTATATAAAGAAAACAAATGCATTCAGTAGTTTAAACTGATTTCCATGACAATAATGTACAGAATTGATTTTATATCAGTGGTAAATATATAGTTTTTGCCAATTATTCTTGTATTCATTTTATCCAGTTGGACAAATCCGCTTTTTCATATAAATGGAAATATATTTTCAACAGTTCAACTCCATCTTTTACTGGCAAACTATGACGTCGCTAGTTATATACACTTGACCTATACGAGTATTCATGTGAATGCATATTGTTGAAATTGTTTACAAGGAATGCATGTTCCTTCCTGCTATGATTTCTCCGTTCAATTACCGACTGATATGGATCTGTTATGAATTGACTTTGATCACAACCTTCGTCTCACTTCGTCTTGCTGTGAGAAGAAAATGCTCATAACTTAAGAAATGACTCTGCCCATGGGGGGGGGGGGGGAGAGAGAGAGAGAGAGAGAGAGAGAGAGAGAGAGAGAGAGAGAGAGAGTTCATGCTCACTTAACAAAAGGTGTCACTCTTAACAGTGTAGATACGTCTACATTTTGGGGAAAATGGCGATGCGAAAGGTAACGAAGTTTACTGAAAGGAAAGATGGAGCCTTCTGATTCTCGATGAATGAATTGATTCTGTGCAAGCTTGTTCTCAATTTATATGCAATTTTGGACATAATCACACGGCCAAATATGGTCATTCGATTAGGTACTTCGTGTTCATTCATTTCGAATCAGAACGAGGCTCCCGTCTTTGTTACTGATACTTTATGCGTCTGTGTACGTTATCAGACAGACAATTCTGTTGCATCGGCTTATTTGTTTTAAGAAAAGTGTGAATCTTCTAGCATACACATACATAAGGAATTCGCCTTTTCTGCATGACGTATATTCGAGTCCAAAAATTGCTGACTTTTGGATACAAGGAAAATGTATGTTATATACGTTTTTCAATTTCTCGTAAAACACAATCTTTATTAAAATACTATCATTATAATTTAATGAAAAGCTACTTTTAATTAAAATTTAGAGAAAATTTTAATCTTTATAATTTTGCTAAACATTCTGTCCATATAGATCAAACGACCAACGAGCATGGGCCTTTCACATGCTTTCAAACGTATGCTGCAATTTGTATTTCTTATCAAACCTTATCAAAAACGCACACAATAGTGGTATAGAAACCAATTTTCGAAGTAAATACGTTTCTTTGGCAACAATTAAACGAATAATACATTATGAGTACATCTAATACTCTGATAAGTAAAATCTTTCCAAGCTAGAAAAGATGTTTAATCCTTTTTTGGCTTGTTATGACAACAACAGTTATAACATAAGGTCTGCTTGCCTAAGCAACATTCAGACCAGTGTGATCTCCCCTTGCAAAGGGGATTGCAGGCAACGCTCGTCAGTTGCAACTGGTGCGGACGTGCTCGCTTTTCCAAGGATTACTCGGTAGAGTGTCTCCGATTGTATAAGTATAAAACAAAACATGTTACTTAGACATCTGAGTTCTTCTTAAAATGTGTCATCTGCGTATTGTTACGGCTATTGGATTTAATTTATTTATTTGTTATTGTTAAATCCAAATTTGTCATTTAGGGTTTAACATTCATTAATTGGGAGATTTTTTTCTAGAAAATTCAGGCTGACCTAGATTCTAGTTGTAAATAGGCTGACCTTGGCTTATTTACTTCATTATCTGACCTTGCTTCAGATTGATAAACAAGTCTTGAAAACAATTGGTTAATTTCAAGGACAACTTTTTATTTTTAGTAGGAAATATCGGGAGTACTTGATTTTGTGAAGGTAATTCATCTTTATTTGACTTTCTAGAAAATCACTTGATCACTTGTTTACTTCAGAAAAGGGTATTTTAATCAGTGTACTGGAAGAGAGGTTTGGTAGAATTTTGGGCTTTAAAATGAACAGTTGTGTATTCATGTTTGAGTTATAATTTTTATTATCTTTTTCTGGACTTTGTGTCAATTCATTGAAGAAAGAGGATTTATTATCTATTTGGAGGAGAAACCATGTGCTCATAATTCATTTGGATGATAAATTAAACAAGAACTGCATCACGTGACATTGTCAGCCATTTTGGATTACATCGTCAAGATTCGAACCTGGAACTATTAGAACATTTATTTATCAGGACTCTTACAATTCCATTAGTGGATTATTTTTGTGAATTCTATATTGGATTAATGTTGGATTTGTTTCTCTAAAACTGTAAGTTTATTTATTTTATGAAAATAATTGCACTTAATAAAATTCATTGTTCAATTTATACAAACTTGTTAGTTTTCACTCTTTCTGTGTTGCTGCTTATTCGAGCCTAAGCACGTAACATAGAATTGATGGCTATCGTCAGGATTGAGATTTGAGATAAATTTGAGTTTAAATTTGAATTTCCCCTAGCTTTTGAAAATTTTAAATCTTTAGTGAGACTGACACGCTTGTATTAAAATGACATCTAATGTAGAAATATTTCTTTCTAATCCTACCCAGGAGCAATTTAGATCTTTTCAAAAAAGACGAGTTGGTTCAACTTGCCAGAAAATACGATCTTTCTGAAGTCAATGCTTCTTTAACGAAACAAGATATCAAAAAGATTTTGGTCCAGTATTTGGTAGAACAGGATGTTTTGGAACGAAGTGCTTTGATTCCAGTCAGTAAGTCTACACCAGACTCTGACATTAAACTGAAGGAATTAGAATTAAAATTCAAGATAGAATTAGAGTTAAGGAAGCTGGAATTTCAGAGAGAGAGAGAAAGTTAATTAGAGTTAAAAAAAAACTGGAATTTCAGAAAAAGGAGAAAAAGAGACAGGAAAGGGAGAAAGAAAAGCAAATTGAATTACAAAAAGAGCAGATGCGGATTGATAGAGAGGAGAAAGAGAAACAATTACAATATGAAAAAGAAGAAATGGAGAAAGAAAGACAATTACAATTTGAAAAAGAGGAGAGAGAGACAAGAAAGGGAGAAAGAAAGACAATTACAATCTGAATTAGAGTTTAAGAAACTGGAATTTCAGGAAAGGGAGAAAGAAAGACAAGTACAATTTGAAAAAGAGGAGAAAGAAAGACAATTACAATTTGAAAAAGAGGAGAAAGAAAGACAATTACAATTTGAAAAAGAGGAGAGAGAGAGACAGGAAAATTTACAAGAAAAACAAATTGAACGAGAGAGAGAGAAGGAAGAAAGGGAATATCAGTGTAAAATGAAAGAATTAGAGTTGGCAAGTGAGAATCACCATCATACTTCAAATCAAAATTTTCATTTAGCAAAGAATATTAGATTAGTGCCCCCTTTCAAAGAAAAAGAAGCAGATAAATATTTCATTCTTTTTGAAAAAGTTGCAGAAAATTTAAAGTGGCCAAGAGAGAATTGGACTCAGTTACTACAATGTGTAATTACTGGTAAGGCTAGTGAGATTTACACTTCACTGTCTGTTCAGCAAAGTGGTGATTATGACGTAGTTAAAAAATGCATTTTAAGAGGTTATGTGTTAGTCCCTGAAGCTTATAGGCAAATATTTAGAAATTACAGAAAAGAAGCTGGACAAACTCATGTCGAATTTGCTAGACAAAAAGAGCAGTTGTTTGATAGATGGTGTTTAGCCAAGAAAGTCGAGCAAGATTATCAAAATCTCAAGCAAATTATATTAACTGAAGAGTTCAAAAACTGTGTTCATAGTGATGTTAAAACTTATCTCGAGGAGCATCAGATTGAAACCTTGGAAAATGCTGCTCGAGCAGCTGACGAATATTCTTTGACACATAAAGTTCCTTTTGTTAACAAGACTTCTACTCAACAATTTAATGGCAGAAAAGTATTTCCGCCTAATTCAAGCCCTTCTAAAACTCAAACTAACACAACTTTAAAAAATCAGACTTCAGAGAAGTTTGATTCTGGATCCTTGTCTCTTCGGACGTGTAACTTTTACAAGAAAAAAGGACACGTTATTTCTGATTGCTACAAATTGAAAAATAGGCATCAGAATCAAGATAGACCTGTTCCAAATGCACTTATTTCCAAGAGGTCAAGGTCACAGTCATGTATTGAAAGCAATACAATTGTTGGGTCTAATAAATCTCAATCTGATTTTGATATGGAGAATTATGAACCATTCATATCGAAGGGTTCTATATCACTCTTGGGTGATTCAGCCAATCCCACCCCTATTAAAATTTTAAGGGACACAGGAGCTTCTCAGAGTCTTTTATTGTCAGGTATTTTGCCTTTTTCTGAGAAGTCTTCTTCTAATGAAAGTGTTCTTGTTCAGGGAGTACAGTGCGGCGTTGTTAATGTTCCTCTCCATTGTGTAAATTTGTCATCAGACTTAGTGTCAGGACCTGTGACAGTCGGAACAGTCTCGGTTTTACCTGTTGAGGGAATAGATTTATTGCTAGGCAACGACTTAGCTGGGGACAAGGTTGTGGTTAATCCACTTGTAATTGACAAGCCTAATTTGGATCAGAAAGTTGATCCAACTGAAAAACAAATCCCTGATATATGTCAAGCTTGTACAGTTACTAGAGGTATGGTAAAGAAAGCTCTTGAGAATGAAGTTGAAAAGGGCAGTATTCCCTTCGTTGACATATGCATGGGTCAGGTTTATGTTATTGAGGTCAGTATTCCCTTATCTGACACCTGCGTGGGTCAGGCTTATGTTGAAAAAGCCAGTATTCCTTCACCTGACGCTTGTAAAGGTCAGGTTTTTGATGAGGTCACTTTTACTCTTGGTTTAGATCAATCAGAAGGTATTGATCATAGTGATCCTCTTTTAACAACTCATTCTCTTTATTCTAATCAGGGTGATGATTTTGAGAATGATGTTACAGAAGTCAGCATTCCTTCAACTGACCCTTGTATAGGTCAGGATTTTGATGAGGTCACTTTTATTTTTGGGTTAGATCAATCAGAAGGTATTGATCATAGTGATTCTCTTTTAACAACTCATTCTCTTAATCAGGGTGATAAACGACAGTTACTTGTCGTTGAACAGGAAAAAGATCCTGAGATCTCCTGTTTGTTTCAAAGGGTCATAATTGAGACTGAAGTCACTGAAGTTCCTGTCTGTTATGTCATTAAAAATGGAATTCTTATGAGAAAATGGAGACCTCCCGAGGTACCTGTTGGTGACGAGTGGTCAGTGAACTATCAAATAGTAGTTCCAGAACCTTACAGACAGGAAATACTTAATCTGGCCCATGAAACTCCTTTGGTTGGTCATTTAGGGATTAATAAAACGTATCACAAGATCTTGACTCAATTCTATTGGCCAAAAATCAAAAAGTGATGTTGCCAAATACTGTAGATCTTGTCATACTTGTCAAATGGTAGGAAAAACCAATCAGAAGATACCCAAGGCTCATCTGCAACCTATTCCTGCCTTTGACAAATCATTTGGTAGAATTATGGCAGATTGTGAAGATCCCTTACCTAAGACCAAGTCAAATAACCAATACCTGTTGACCATTATGTGTGCGTCAACAAGGTTTTCAGAGGCTATTCCGTTGAGGAATATAAAATTTAAAACTACAGTAAAAGCTTTGATAAAGTTTTCTACTCAGTATGGCCTTCCCAAATCTATTCAGTTTGATCAAGGTTCAAACTTCATATCTGGAATTTTCCAGCAAGTTATGAATGAATGCCCAATTCAGCAATTCAAGTTAAAAATGAAACTATGGTTTGAAAGAACTACAAGGGAGAGAACTTTTGAGTCTGATAATGGAGTTGTGTTACTCTTGTTCATTCTTCTTACTTTACTTCAAATTAGATATTACGGCCCTTACAAAGTTAGGAAGAAAATGAATTAGTTAAATTATAGTATTAGTGCTCCTGGGATCTAAATAAATTATAGGAGTACCAGTATATTGAAAGAGATAGCCATGTTAAATATGTAATTAATTTAGTGGTACCTGTCCCACTTAGTGAAGAAATATCGTCGGATTCTACTGACATCGGAGCGACGAATTGTTGGAATTCAGAAATTATAAAAAATCTAGACCAGAAACTTTCACATTTGCAAGTGCAAGAAAGAAAGGAACTGAAAGTTATTATTATATAAGCACTTATGTCCAGATATTCTTACGAGGACAAACAAAAATTTTCATGACGTTGAAATTGAAAATTCCAAACAGCATCCATACTGGACGAGTCCACTCAAACAGGAATACTTGAAAAAGGAAATTCAATATTTGCTGGAGAATGATTTTATCAAGCCCAGTAAAAGTGATTGGAGTTCACCATGCATACTTGTTTCAAAACCAGATAAAACTTTATGTATGTGCACTGATTAAAGGAAGGTGAACAGAGTGACATAAACAGATTCATTCCGATTACCAAGAAATGATGAATGTATTGATAAAATTGGGAATGCCAAGTATGTCACCAAATTCTGACCTTTTGAAAGGATTTTGGTACATTCTCCTACGGAAAGAGCAAAGGAAAACTCAACATTGTGACTCCAAAATGGACTCTACCAATATAAAGAAAGTCCATTTCAACGTCTCATAAAAATGTTCATCTCTGGTCTAGAGAATTGTGACGTCATCATCTACAACGACACCTGGAGAGAACATCTAGCAACAATTAGAAAATTCTTTGACAGAGTCACTAATGCGTGTCTGACTGTAAATTTATTTAAAAGCGAGTTCTGCACTGCTAGAATGGCTTTCTTAGGACATTTTGTGGGACATGGACAAGTTTAAAGGTTGAGGTTATTTCTTGATAATATAATTGCAGACGTTTTTCCTGTGTATAATAATTCATTACATTGTGTAATTTATACTAGTTCTTTTAATTTCAGATGTAAATTGGTTTATGATAAAAAGAAAGTTTTATCATATAAACCTTTCTTTTTATTTTATGGGGGAAGGTGTTACGGCTATTGGATTTAATTTATTTATTTATTATTGTTAAATCCAAATTTGTCATTTAGGGTTTAACATTCATTAATTGGGAGATTTTTTCTAGAAAATTCAGGCTTACCTAGATTCCCTAGATTTTTCTAGAAAATTCAGGCTTACCTAGATTCTAGTTGTAAACAGGCTGACCTTGGCTTATTTACTTCATTATCTGACCTTGCTTCAGATTGATAAACAGGTCTTGAAAACAATTGGTTAATTTCAAGGTCAACTTTTTATTTTTAGTAGGAAATATCGGGAGTACGTGATTTTGTGAAGGTAATTCATCTTTCTTTGACTTTCTAGAAAATCACGTGATCACTTGTTTACTTCAGAAAAGGGTATTTTAATCAGTGTACTGGAAGAGAGGTTTAGTAGAATTTTGGGCTTTAAAATGAACAGTTGTGTATTCATGTTTGAGTTATAATTTTTATTATCTTGTTCTGGACTTTGTGTCAATTCATTGAAGAAAGAGGATTTATTATCTATTTGGAGGAGAAACCATGTGCTCATAATTCATTTGGATGATAAATTAAACAAGAACTGCATCACGTGACATTGTCAGCCATTTTGGATTACATCGTCAAGATTCGAACCTGAAACTATTTGAACATTTATTTATCAGGACTCTTACAATTCCATTAGTGGATTATTTTTGTGAATTCTATATTGGATTAATGTTGGATTTGATTCTCTAAAACTGTAAGGTTATTTATTTTATGAAAATAATTGTACTTAATAAAATTCATTGTTCAATTTATACAAGCTTGTTAGATTTCACTCTTTCTTTGTTGCTGCTTATTCGAGCCTAAGCACGTAACAGTATTAAGATACGAGTTGGCACGAGGCAAAATGAGTTAAATCCATTTATCCAAGAGGTGTCACTGTATCTTGTCTACAACACATGAACATCAGTCTTAGCTATCGTGTGTAATACGGGCCAGGATAAGCACATTGCCGTGTGCATGGGCGCTTTCGATAAACAAAAAGTTAATTATCGCACATTCAGCGGGAGTACAAGTTAACTCGTGCCATCACGAAGCTGCTGAGCATCTTGGGAGGACGGCATAATTATGCATGTGCTTTCGTTAGGTCAAACCAGGACAAACTGGTCCCTTTAAGACAAGTAGTCTCTGATTTAAAAGATTGAGCTATTTTACGAACTTAATTTTTAATGGCACCATACAGCTAATTTCAAGAACCGTTAACCATACATACATACATACATACATACATACATACATACATACATACATACATACATACATACATACATACATACATACATACATATTGTACACAGAAGCGTAGCTAGGTGGGGGCAGAGGGGTACATATGTCCCCGGGCGCCAAGGTACAGGGGCGCCAAAATGAGGCTTGCAACGTTACATTATAATAAGTAAACAAGGGTAATAAATCGGTCACAAGATCGCTGGGGCGACAATTTTATAGTTCGTCCCCGGGCGCAAAATATCATCGCTACGCCTCTGATTGTACATTATATTTTAGCAAATATAAGCTATCTAGAAGCATATAGAAAATTCAATCTAGACAAGCGTTGATAATTTCCCAATTCGTTTATATTGAAATGAATTTTGTATGGAGTACAGAGAGAAGTGAAAAAGAAACCAATATATAAAATGATCTTTCAGGCTCCAATAACGTATTCAGGCTCCAGTAACCTTGATGTTGAATTACTATTATTATTCATGGCGGCCAGTATTATTGGTAGAGGAAGAACCCGGGAAAACCCCCGGAAAGAACCACCGACCCACGAGAAGCTACTGAAAAACTTTCTCACATAACTACATTAGCCGAATCTTAGACTCGAACCCACGCAGACAGAGGTGAGACGGCAGTGATCCGTAACGGACAGCGCTTTAGACCACTCGGCCACTCGGGGCCTCAGTTACATTTTGTAAATGAAATATTAATAAAGAGAATTCGATGTAACAAATTTAATTTTAATGATTGAAGAAATGAAAATGAACAATATAAGATTTATTTATTGAATGCCAATCTTTTTGGAAAGTTGTATTCAGCTGGCTGTCATTTGTCTCATGGGAATTTGCTGGATTTAATTGAACTTTGTTAGCAAAAACAGTTTGAAAGACCATATCTTTGTGAAAGGTACAAGACTCCCAGTTCATAGGCATGATAAAGCTGAGAACGTGTTTATGTGCAGTTAAAATCGACCAATTAGCAACAAGAACCTTGTCGAAAGGTTTGTTGATTTGGCTCTTTCAGAAGCTAAACATTACATATTATTGATTGCGTCATGTTTACGCAGTTTGATCTAGCATCTTTCTATTGTTGTAGCGCTGTTTAAACCTTTAACCTTACAAAAGCTGATGTTAATATAAAAATTTTGGAATTGGTCTTTTGTATTAAAAAAATTCACAATTTAAATTAATATTTTGAAAAATATTAACATTTTACGTTATTCTCGGAAAAATGTAATTATTTGTAAGTGTTGTGAAAGAAAGAATTATGTGTCTGAAGTGAAGTCTTCTTGTATTTGTTCTCTGCATATGTCCAAAAGGAACCAAGAACCGTTTCTACAAAAAAGAAATCCATACTTACATAGAAACCAAATCTTATCTCCTCCATAATTGCTTTTAAAATTGAATTAAACCCCAATTAAAAAGCAAATAACGTTTTTTGGAGAATATAATAATTATCAATCAGTGTTGAATCAACTGCATATTGACTAAATATGTTTCAGAATTATCAATTTTATTTATTTTCATAGATGGATAATTTTCTTAGTGAAGCGCTTAGGCACTCAACATAAATTATCATAACTTTAAAATATGAGGGAGATCTTGACTAATGCTAAATTCAGATGGAAAGAAAGCTGACAGGAGACTATTGTTTACAACTTTATATAATTGGGAACATAAAAGCAATTAAAGCAATGTATAATGGATGGACCAAATTCCTTTAAATTGCGAGTTTTCAAAATAATATTTAATCCAAAAGAAGCATGCTTTCAATAAAAATCACTATCAATTCATATTAAGCACAACCGATGCAGATATATTTTTATGTTCAGTATTCTCCGTGATATAAAAGTAACAGAGTATATGATTCACAATCAGGCCTTCATAAAAGTAACCGAGTAAACGCCTCACAAATCAGGCCTTCATAAAAGTAACCGAGTAAACGCCTCACAAATCAGGCCTTCATAAAAGTAACGGAGTACATGCTTCCCAATTCAGTCCATTATAAAAATAACTGAGTATACGCCTCATAAATCAGGCCTTTATAAAAGTAACTGACTACATGATTCACAATTAGGTCATTATAAAAATAACCGAGTAATGCTCCACAAATAGGCCTTCATAAACATGTATCGGGTCTTTAAATATTGCAACAAGCCTTTTCGTGTCTGCAAATGTAATTGATTTTATTTTTACATTCAAATTCAAAAGTGAAATATGACGCCAATGTTTACGTACAACTTGATTTGCCTTTCTTCTGTATACACACTAATCCACTTTATATCTTTGACAGAGAAAAATAACCATTATAAAGTAGGTATAATTCAATGAGTTTGGTAAGTAAATACTGTTCAAAATAAGGTCAGAATACTTGTAAAAATTGACCATAAAACCATCAATACCGTTTGACATTTTATGTTTCATTTTCTTCAATGCTGTAATATATTATAGCATTCTTGTAGTCCTTCCGTCTGCTGAGAATCCTCGGGTTGAATTGTTACACTTTGTTGACCAAAGTAATTGGATGTGATTCACCTATTGCAGTGTTTCTTCGAGAAATTAACTACGATATTAACATTTTCGTTGCATGACAGATTTAGCTGTCAAATTATCCATTATCAGTAGGTATACTGGAGAATCGAGAACTATATAATACAGAACCTATATGCAAAACATGGAATTTTTAACTTATGCCACCAAACAAAAAAATAAGAAAAAAGACCCGTTATCAAAAAGTAGATAACTTTTTCGTGTCTAAAATTCACTTCCACGCCATTTCTCTACTCACATCTTTCTGTTTTTAACATATTTAAATTCAGCTATAAAGAAATTCATAAAAATGAAAAATTAGCATAACTTCAAATATTATTTTGAAGCATTGATATTACTAGATCGGGCGCAACAAATGTAAAACTGCAATCTGTAGAGCGTAACAATTCACCTCTCCCATGTAAAGATCGATATAAACGTATAAAATTTTAAAATGATTAACAGTAATTACGATAACAAGACTAAAAGTGATGTTTCAGTCATAACTATAAAAATACGGCGACTTTCTTCAGGTTTCGACTTTTCGTTATCATAAATACATCTCCAAATTGTCATTTGCAACCTCTCAAATCCTCATTTACAACCTCTGAAATTCTTTTTTACAACCTCTCAAATCCTCATTTGCAACCTTTCAAATCCTCATTTACGGCGATGCTTTATAAGGTGTCAATAATTGTCTAAAAGGTTAAGTGTAACCTGGCAAAATATTTTGCAGGATCAGAAACATTTCACAGATATATATGTACAATAGTTTATCGTCTATACCAGTGCTACCACTGACAGAAGAGATGTTTTAAGCTTTAATTTTGGTTTAATTACCAGCGGCCATAAGAGACACAAGGGAAACGAGCGCTCTAAACAAATTTTTGCAATAAATTAAAGCCAGATGAGATAGAAAATCACACCAAATAAGTACTGTATATTACAAAAAAAATTCTTCCAGAAAAAAGCTAATATTGAAGATATTTGCAGAACTCTAAATTAAAAACAAATTCACCTCAACACCATGAATCTGATGTTTACACATTAGAGGAAGTTAACAATGGTATTGAGATTTTAGGAATCAGAAGTACTTCCGCTGGCATCACTGGTAGAAATCTCGATTTTTTCGCTCATATAATTTGAAAGTGATGGTGGGCCTTCTTGCCAAATTAGTTCTGTCCACCAACTGTTCTAAACTGCGTTGTTGCTGGGCACTTGCTGCATATGATCCTGGCCATCAGATTCAATATATCTCGGTTTGGATACAAAGCCTGCAGGTTTTGCGTTTGGGAATACATGCCTCATCTATCTGGGGAAATCTGCTGCCGAGTTCAGTAGTTCTTTGGAATATACAGTTTCCGACTTAACGAAAGCCACTAAGATAGGGAAGCAATAAGATTCCTTTACTTGGAGATGAGAAGCGTGTCGACTCTTTTTGGACTTCACTTCTGTTGCCACAAAAAGCCAAAAGACGTAGTGAATATCTTTGATTTGCGAGTTTTTGATTTTCAAGGTAGTGAGGTAAACCTAACTTATTATGATTGGGTAACGTCTTTGTCTAACTTATTATGATTGGGTAAAGTCTTGTCTAGCTTGAGAGGGCTTGATTTGCAAGGCAGGGATGTGATAAATGCAGAATCATAAATTGGATAGCCACAGCAATACTTATGTTCGAGGATCCTTACCTATGTGTGGTGTTCGCTCTTCTAGCAAATAAGGACAAACAGTACTTACAAGTCGCATCAAAATAATTAAAGCTCCATTTTAGGTTTAACGAAGAAGAAGCATAGATAACTAGTTCAGAAGTTTTAGTAAAAGATGTTTTTTGAAATACCGCTGTTATCTTTGTATAACGTGTACACTACTGCTAATGGTTTAGAACTGGATCGATGTTTCTTTGTCTCGAATTCATTATTTCCTTCTTTGCGTCCGAAATGTTATTCGTAAGTTTGATATTTATCGGAAATAAATATATAATTTTGTCCACGTAGACACAAATGCAAAAGAGTTCCGATTCTTTGTTTTCCTCTTTAAATCCCAAGTAGAACTAGCAACATAGATACTGGTTGGATCCCACTACGCAACGGCACATATATGTAAATGCTGTTTGTAATTTGTTTCTCGGCAAATGCTGATAAATATGATTTGACTGACTCTGGCACGTTTCTAGACTGATTACATTTGTATTCAGCTGTCTTTAGTAAAATTTCTGAAACAGGGAACAAAAGGATGATAGTGCTTATACATCATGTGTAGACTAATTGGGCGACTGGGCGTATAATTGTCAACTTACATGGAGTTCCTTCCTGTCCAAAGCCTGGATTGACTTGGATCACTATTTCTAAGTGGCTTGGAAGATTCTCACAGCCGGGAGTTTCAAACACAAGGTCCACACGGCTTATATTTTCAAGAGTTATCAACCCTGTGAGGTGAAATGAAATCTCAGGTATCTGGGAACTATTATCTGAAAAAAGGTAAATTAAAACGATTAAAGTATTCATTTTACTAAATCTCAGTTGTGACCTGCATCAAGAGTTTATTATCTATGTATATGCAGAAGACTTTGTGGCACAATCTGGATTCATTTCAGTCTAATTTTACTAATTTAAATTTCATGGAACGTTTCTTAAAAAAATATTTACAATGTAGACCTAACATTAAACCACGAATAATTTTGTACAAGTAAATAATAAACGTTTTCAAAGTGGAAATTGTTTCCATAATGCATAACGTTTGAGGAATGAAACAAGTATTGTCAAAGATAAATCTGTTAAACTAAACAGTCAAACACAATTTTATTAGGTGGTTCGCCTACAAAATGTATTGACGGCTTATTTAAACAATACTTGAGTGAAATGCTGAGGTGTTGTAAATATACGTAATGTAATCAAAGTGAACACTTTAGAAATATACATTTTTAATTTTTTTTAAAAAAAGAATATTCAGCAAAGTAGAAATCTGTATTCCAGGATCCAATCTCAGCAAAATTTGTTTGCAAATTCGAAATCTCTCAAGAACAATAGTTCGATAGACCGGATTTTCCTCGATACCTAATCATGTTTTAAGCCTGAATGTGTCCTTAATGTATTCATTTAAACTCAGATATCTTGTAACCGAAAACAAAATAATTCCCGGACTGTTCATATGTCTCAGAATGCTT